>QJOB01000049.1:0-331756 GCA_004155035.1 Monosporascus sp. 5C6A | reverse complement strand
CAATTCCTTTTACCACATCTATCTCAACAACTTCTAATTAATTTAAATAAACCGTATTTCTTTTATTTACCGTTTTTATAGCTTTTTATTAAGTATGAGTATTATACCAAGACTTGCCGCGGATGCCATATTGCTATTCCTTATTTTAACCGTTATACGACCGATTATTTTTAACGCATCTAAGTTAATATTACCCCTATTTCGAAAGTACTGAAGCCGACCGACAAGAAAATGATTACTAACCGAATTCCTAAGCCATATACGTAAGCGTTCTTTGTCCGGTTTTAATACGTGGAAGATATTCGTAAAATACGTCGTATTAGAAAGCTGCAGGACGGGTTGCAAGGTTGTAGGGTAAGGCTGTAGGGTTTGTTATGGGGTACGTTTTAGGGCGCGTCGTAAGGCGTATCGCGGTATCGTAAGATTTGTCGAAGCAACAATTCGATTTTACGCATTTAAAATTAATAAAACAAACGTTTTTAATAAAGAGAATTACTTATTATACGGGGTAAACAAGTTTTTTAGTTAATAAAAAAAGTGGTAATAAACGATTGCTGTTAATAGTTATTACAGGTAATCGGCTACAAACCGGTTGGAAGGAAAGAATAACATAATATATCTGCGGCAAAACCTAATATAATGCGTACATTTATTCCAAAGCTGTATATACGGTTAACGACAAAGAATACGGTCGATTTGAATTAATTAAATGTGTTATAATTAAGTTATTTGGATTAGGTATTACGAGGTCCCAAAACACGAGTTGCGAGTTTGTAAAAATCGCGAGGTTATATGGAACGTTACCTTTTTATTCCTTTTATTAATTCTAACTTTTTAACGTATTTTATTTACCCGTTTAAAACCTATTTATATGTTTTATATCGAAAATTTAATATAACGTTATTATATTCATACCGCAAAAAGGGACTTTCTTAACGGTTTTTATAACGCGTTTAAAACCGCCATAATATCCGACAATATCAAATCCGGTTTCGTTAAAGTTAAACTTATTTTATTTGATCTTAATAACGTTATTTCCGATTTGGAAGTTTTTCCAATTATACCTATGCCGACCGTCTCGCCGTTTATTCCCGCCGCTTTTATTTTTTCACTACCGTCGAAAACCTTTCGAAATATACAAAAAAACAAAAAAGCGAAAACGATTTTTGCAAAAACAGAAAAAAAAGATTTAAAAAGTATTTAAAAATTACCAAGAAAGATCGCCGACAGAGATAATTAAATCGATTCATCTTTGTAATAAAAAGTAACTTAATATTTTTATATAAAAACATTCTATTTTTAAAAAAAAGTCGTTAAATTACAGGAAATTAATTATTTTTTAAACAAATGCCGAAATATTCAAAATACATAGTTTCAAAAAAGAGGAACATTTATTATATAAAAAGAACAAGCTTTTCTAGCCGAAAAAGACAGAGGTAATAAAAAATCCTAATTAACAGCGGCTAAAAATAATCGTTATAAAAAGCTTGAAACGAAAAAACGAAGATGTGGCGTTTACAGCAAGCCCGGGCATAATATACGTACCTATAAAGAAGCTATAAATAGATCTAATGAAAAAGAACCGATTATTTAGAATTGATTTATAATATTATAGTTATGTTATTTAAATTTGTTACTGTGAAATGCTAAAATACGGTCAGCTCGCTTATATAGCCGGCTTGCTTATATAATACGTTATCTATATAAAATACGTACTTATTATATAATAAACTTTTCGATGCATTTTTATTTAAAGCTATCTGTGTAATAAATGGTAGTATTTCGCTATTAAATGGTTTACTCGGTATTTACCTATAACGTGCTGAATTATCCTTTTATTGGTATTAATATTAAATATATACTTATTACGAAATCATATACCGTTTATATATAATCTATTGCGCAAAGTTATAAATAAAGAATAAACTATAATTTTATTTTTAAACGTAGTTAAACATTATTATATAAAAATGTTAATAATTAATTAAATAAGCAAATTTATACGTTTTTCGAAAAGATATCTATCAGATTAAAGGGTTTACCGGATAAATCTTTTATGAGAAATTTAGTATATCTGGTTATACCTATATAGGGATCTTTCTACCGCCTTTAATATTACGCGTATTAAACTTAACTTAAATAAAACCAGTAAATAGCAAAATACAGATAAAGTAAAATTAAATAGTTTATAATATTAACCTACTAGTGACGATGTAAATACACTTTTTATAAATATTTACTATACCATTTAATTATATATTTATTTTAAATATTTATAGTAATAAATTTATTTAATTAAGTTATATTATTGATATAATTATAAATATACATACATCAATACTAATATATTGAACGTATAATAAATAGATAAATTCAATTTTTTTATACGGTTTAGTTTAAGTTAAATATATCGCTAAAATATAAAAATACCTATAGGGTATTCGTAAGCATTTTTATATTGGAAAGAAACTTACGGGCACCCGATAGGTAGCATAAGATACGTACGGGTGGCCTATAGGTATTAGAAGTGTTAGATATAGGGGATGTTAGTTGCGTTGTTATATTTAGCTAATTATGCAGCTTCTTAATACGTGTACAGCTTTAATATAACCTAACAACGAAATATTTATCTTCCGATCAAAACGTAACCTTCTGTAATTAATATATTATAGCGCACCTAGCTATCTAATATACCCCTTCAACGTTTTAAAAAATTCGAAACGTTAATTATTACTCTTAATTAGTCTTTAAAGCCACAGCTTTCCATTTAACCTTTCCTCCGGTAATTATATCCTTTTAATCAGCCAATTTCTTATTAAATTTATTTTCAAAGTCTTTTTCCGCAAATCCAAAACTTCTGTAATATCCACCAATCCTAGCTATTTGTTAAAATGCCTAAAGGCCTCTTATAACAGGGCTTTAATTTGTTTATTAACTAATATATCGCTTATGAACGTATAATATACTTTAATCAAGTATTTATTTTTAACTTTCGCAACTAATAGTTATATATATTTATGTATCGTAACTTTGTTTTTAAAAAAGCAACGTCGGCGTTAATAAGACGTAAAATCTATTAGTTATCGCACTATAAATTTAACGGTTCTGCATCCAGGTTAACTTTTAATTTCTTAATTAACCGAAAGATAAATAAGATTTCTTGAACAACTTACGTAACAAATAATAACTCTGTTTCGGTTATAAAAATAATTATTATATTTTATATATTTAGTCATTATCTTATAATTCCCTTACATAATTTTATAAGGTAAACTTAAAAACCCTTTTAACTGAATATATTATCTGTAAAAAAACGTCGTTCTAGGTATTTAAAAAACCCTTATTACCGAACTGTAACGTTAGCGTTTTAATGCCGCTTAGGTACCGTATAACGTAATTAACTGTTTTATAGTATACGTTATTATAGTGTAAGTTAAATCGAGCAAGTCGGGATATTACAAAAAATATATCGAGTTGAGTATAAATCGTAACATAAAGGATGGATCCGATCTTTTTTTGGTATTTGTTAATAAAACCTAAATAAGCCAGATTAAGATTAAGTAATAATTCGGCGTTTACTATAATCACTTCTACGAAATTATTTGGACTTTTTTAAGCATAAATTAACTAGTTTATTTATAAAGTCGGATTAAGATAACTAGATTTTGTATTATGTTTATTTTTAATTATTTCGATACTTAGGAATTACTGTAGGTTCTTACCCCTTATAAAGGTGTATCGTTTCTATATTTGCTAAATTAACCGATTAACGAAAGTTTGGTTTTTTTGGTTATACGTAACGATAATACCGTTAACGTAAAAAAATACCCCTTAACGAAAAAAGTAATAAAACTTGTCAGGAACGGGCCTAAGTCTGAAATCTCTAAACGTGCTAATAAAGTCTTTCTACTAAAGTAACGGCGATTCCTTTAGGCCGTATAAGGTCCTTTTAATTAGAAATACCTTATTATGTTAAAGATATCTTAAAGGCGTTTTTATGTATACTTTGTAAACAAGTTTACGTTAACTAATACGTTTATAACGTTATATTACTTAAGCTTTAGGTTGAATCTAACCGTGATAATTATTAAAGCTTTAAAGGATTTTCCGGTTAAAGTAAATACATATGTATATATTGCTATAAACGTTTTTAAGTTATTAATCGCCTCGTATAACAAAACAACCCTTACATTCTTATAGCTAATTATGCTTATTAAAGTTATAAACGTATACCTATATATATCCTAGAACTTATTTCTTCTTCATAACGGACTAATCGACGATCTCCTAGGACTATATATCCTTATAATTTTGCAAATAGGCCTTTTCGGCTTCCAAATATAATTTCCTTAACGGGTATATACTTAGCTTTTTATAGCTTTGCGGTAATAACGGTAAATCTCGCCGATGTACCCGGTTTTAAAACTTAGGTAACAGTTTTGCTTTTGTTTTTGTTTTTGGTATATTAAAACTTTTCGGATTAAGATAACGCGTATTTCGGGTTCTTTTTCTTTTTAAATTTCCGCAATCTACCAGCCGATTATCGATTGTATAAATAAAGTAAATTAATCGTTTAACGTTAAACGTAACTCTTTATATCTTATAATCGTACCTATAATTATTTTTTCGATACGGAACGTACGGGAAGTTTATGTTTATAACCGTAAAAAGCCTTCATTTTTTACCGTTATTTTATATTAACTAAGATAATAAAAACTTAAGGTTTCCTTTATCTTTTCCGTCGGCATAATATTTATAACAATTATTAAAGTAAACGTTAATAACGGCAATAATCTAAAAACCCGAAATAATTAAAACATAACAGTTATATAAATATAATCAGTTCTTTATAAACAGGTTTATTTTTCTGTATCCCGTGGGTTTTTTTGAACGTCTATGCCATTTTAAAGTTATTTTTTCTACCCAGCCGGTAATTAAATTCTTCTATTTAAATCTTTCTCTTTTATATATATAAAGTAACCGTAAACCTAATCAAATATGTAGACCTGTCGGAATAAATTCTATAACTCGTTTTTAGTAACGTTGAAAAGGATATTTTTAAGTTTTTAATATTATCTAAAAAAGTAGCCCTTTTATTAAACTATACGTTTTAAATAATAAGAGCTTTATTCATCAAAAAGTTCCAAATCTCGTAAATATTTGCTAATCGGTAACGGATAAAAAATCCTATTTACGTTTTGAAATTTAACTTTTAACATTTTGTTTTTTTTATGATAATAGTTATTATAACGTAAACCATATAGCCGTAAGCTCATAAATGAGCCTATCAAAACTTGCAATTAAGCATTAAAACAGTATTTTTATATAAGGTAATATATGGGTCCAAGTCTGGAAAACAAGGCTGAGCTAATACATAGAAATCATGTTATGATTAATTTTTACGATAACTATTATACCTAGTATCTTTAAATATGATAACTTTTTAAATGGTTTTTTACGGTTTGGATAAATTGCATACCTTAGTTCCGTACGTTATTCCGATTCCGACTGGTGGTTGCCGATAAGCTTCGGCTTTGGTGAACTTTATGCCCGTTGGTTACGGTTTAACAAGGTCCTTAAAGGCCTTATAGATGATAACTTTGTACGGTAAACCTTAAAGATAAACCTTAAAAACGCATGAAAAGCTTTGTAAGCTTTCGTTAGTTTTACGGTTAAAAATTTTAATTTCGATTGCTTTTATAACTTCTTAAATTTATATTTATTAAGACAGTAACCGAATATAATATGTTACGTAATTTTTAATATACGATACCGGTTTTCCGTAACGGGAAGGTTTACGTAAAAACTATTACGCTTACAATAATTAATCTTAATAAAAATACCGGATTTTTTAAGGCCGTCGACATTACTGTCGACTTGGAAGAATTTTCATAAGAAAATCGAATTCGGCTTTTTATTTTCGAATATTATATAAGTTTTTAAAATAAGAATAACCGACTTTCCGAATAGCTTATACGACATAATCTTATTTCGGTAGAAGTATTGCTAATAAAACTGCAGGCGGATAATAATAACGGGTTGGAGGATTCCGAGATTTAGCTGCTGGAATATTGTACGTTGGAGGATTACGAGCGTTGGTTTGCTTGGTTGTTTAAGATTACGAGGAATTTCCAGAATTCGGAGAGGAACTGACGTAGATAGGGGAGCACGATTAGGTAGTTTGCGAGACGGAAGGGGGTAGTGAAGCTAGAAGTTGAGTAGTAATTTATCATTTTATTTAAGTGCATATACGGTTACGTCTTTTCGAGGGAGAAATAGTATTTTTATATGCCAAATAAATATAATAAACTTTGTATAAAATCTATTAAAAATATTTAAAAGTACGGTTATATAAATATATTACCGCTTTAAAAATATATACAATTAAAAACATAAATAACATAACGCTATTTCGTATCGTAATAACTTTCTTTTTAATTAAACCTCTTAAGCGTTCCGTACCCCGGTTCTAGGCCTACATATACGGTATTAAAGGCTTAAGTTTACTATTAAAAAAAGTAATTAAAAGATATTTCGAAACAAGTAACTTTTTAAGATTTTGTTAACGTATTCGATTATTTATAAAAAGACTTTATTTTAATTTTTCAAAACGCCTAACAAATATCAAAACACAATAATTAATATATCTTACTTTCAATGCTTAAAGGAAGTATTCCAAATAAAATTTAAATATCTATTGGTAACGAATATAACGTATTTGGATTTTTCAAGATTTCTTTCGAAATTAATAAAATTAATAACTATTTTTATCCTAATTAGAATGTTCCCTTTTTATATTCGCGGCATATTTACCTTTTGATTTTCGCCTTACTATATACCTAATATTTAACTGTTATAAAACCCTTTAATTTAATTCCTTTAATATGAAAATGCAATTATATAAGTATTTTAAAGCCTAAGTAATTTGATTATAAGTATTACAAAATACAGTTACTTATACGCGGTAACTTTGCCGTTCTTAAGTTAATATTTCGTCTATAAATAATCAGAATTACGTAAAATATAATTACATTAGTTTTTTCGATAATAAATTAAATAAATCTAATTGTTAAAATAATTATAACTTAATTATATTTATTTCAAATACAATTATTAATCCTTTAACTATCTTATTAATAATTTTTCTTTCGGAATTATCAAAATAATACCAAATTATAAACCAATTCTTCGTAATAAACCACGTTTTATAACCTTAACGTTTTCGTACCGTTAAAGCTTCGAAATAATACATTAACCTTTCCGTACCCTTAATCGGAACAAGATTATTACCTATATATAGCCTCTCGTTTTATAAAATTAAAAAGGTACATTATAAACCCTAAATCCAAAATGAGCGAATCCCCTAAAGGATAAAACGAAATGCTTATAGCGCTCTATTAATCAGTAATTAAAAAAACACGTTAAAACTCGTCTTACTCCCTTTAAAAATCAATTTGATTTTTATGTAATTAACTTATCTATAAGTTTAAATATTCGGTTAATTCTTTCTTCTAAAAACTAATCGGAAATTTACCAATTTCGAACCAGCTTCATAATTATTTTACTAAGTATAAATTCTGCTAAAACCTTATTAAAAAACGCATAATAATATTAAAGTAATAAATGTATTAAACTTAAGTACGCTTTATAACAAATCTCCTAAACGCCCGATTTGTTACGTTTTCGTTTGTTAAAACTTCGGTCCATACAAGCCCCTTTACGGCTACCTCGTTTCGGTCTTTATCTAAAGCTTCTCCTTCGCGGTTAACGGTTAAAGGATCTACTAACCTCCTAATCAGAATTACCTTAATCAGCAGGGTCCGTAAAAGTCCTATAAAAAATCGGAAACAATACTTTAAAATTTCGTAATATTAAAAAAAGATAAGTTATAATCCAGTAATCCAAAAAGTTAACCGCTATTTTTTAGTAATTAATCGTTCCGTAATTAATTTTAGTCCTTTTTATTATTTAAAGAATAATTATTTAAAGTTTTACGAGAAAAGTTAAAATTATATAGAAATCGTTAACCTATATAACTATTAGTTTCGTTTTTAAAATGCCGTATCGTTATTTTTAAGCTATTATCTTTTACTATTTTAAAATTTATTTATTTAACTTCTTACTTAATTTCGTAACTTACTTTAATTTTTCTCGGTATTTTCGTTAAGTATTAATTAAAAATGTATTATCGTATACTTTGCCGGATTCGACCATTTTAACGTATTATTTTCGGAAGTTTTTCTTTTAAAAAATCGGGTTTTAATTACTAAAAATATGCAAGGTAAAATATTAAGTCCAAGCCTGGAAAATAAATCTGAACTAATATACAGAAATTATTTTACGATAACCTTTTACGATAGATATTGTACTTGATATTTTCAAACATGATAACTTTTTAAATGGTTTTTTACGGTTTGGATAGATTGCATATTTTAATCCCGTGTTTTATTCCGATTCCGATTGATACGTAATTGCTGATAAGTTTCGGCCCTGGTGAACCTTATGCCCGTTGGGATTTAGCAGGGTCCTTGACGGCAAAAAATAATTTTATACGATAAACTTTAAAGATAAACCTTGAAGATAAACCTTAAAAGCTTACGAAAAGTTTTGTAAGCTTTTGTTAGTTTTTACGATTATAAAGTCCAACCTGGATCGTTTTTACAGTTTCTTAAGTTATTATTAATTAAGATATAAGCCGAAATAATATAATATATTAGGTAATTCCTAATATAAAATACCTGTTATCCGTTATGGAAAGGTTTTGATGCAATGTAACATATAGGTCTAAGCCTGGAAAACAAGGCTGAGTTAATATACAGAGATTATGCCACGATTAATTTTTACGATAGATATTATAGTTAGTATTTTCAAATACGATAACTCTTTAAATCGTTTTTTATGGTTTGGATAGATTGCATACCTTAATCCCGTTTTATTTTAATTCCGAGTGGTTGCCGACAAGCTTCGGCCCCTGGTGAACGTTATGCCCACTAAGGTTTAGCAGCGTCCTTAAAGGCCTTATAAATGATAGTTTTATACGGTAAACCTTAAAAATAAACCTTAAAAACGTATAAAAAGCTTTATAAGCTTTCGTTAATTTTACGGTTAGAAATTTTAACCTCGATCGTTTTTACAGTATTTTCTTAAGTTTTTATTTATTAAGATAATAACCGAACATAATATATTACGTAATTCTTAATATACGATGCCGGTTTTTCGCAATAAGAAGGTTTGCGTAAAAATTATTACGGTTATAATAATTAATCCCGATAAAAACATCGGATTTTTTAAGGCCGTCGACGTTACTATCGATTTAAAAGAATTTTCATAAGAAAATCGAATTCGGCTTTTATTTTCGGATACCATATAAGTTTCTAAAATAAAAATAACCGACTTTTCGAATAACTTATATATCGCAATTTTATTTTGGTAAAAGCATTGCTAATAAAACTACAAGCGGATAATAACGAGGTACTAAAGGATTCCGAAATACAGTTGTTGGAATAATGTACATTAAAGCAATATAAGCGGTAGTTTGCCAGGCTGCATAGGGTAGTAAAGAGTTTCCAAAATTCGGATAGGAATCGACGTAGATAAGAGTTGCGAAACGGAAGGGGGTAATGAAGTTAAAAGTTAAGTAGCAATTTATCATTTTATCTAAGTGCATACACGGTTACGTCTCCTCGAAGGAGAAAGGTTTTTATAAAACCCGTTTTTTTATAGTTATTTATTTAAAAAAGATTGCTTTATAATTTAAAGCGGTTAACGTTATTATCGATCTGGAATATTTTTCCTAAGTAAATTAATTACAGCTTTAATTTTCGGTTACCGTTTAATTGTTAAATATAACAATAAACGATTTTCCAAACAGCAGCAGTTTATACGGAATAATTTTATTTCGGCGGAGGTATTGCTGGCGAAATTGATAAAAAGGCATAATGATAACGAGTTAAAAAATTCCGAAATCTAGTTATTGGAGCATTGTACGTCGGAAAGTTACAAGTGATGGTTTGCCTGATTGCTGAAGATGGCGAAGAGCTTCCAGAATTCCGAAAGGAATTGACGTAGATAAGGGCAGGATTGGGCAGTTTGCGAGACGGAAGGGGGTTAGTGAAGTAAAGGAATTGAGGTAGTAATTCATTAATTTATGCAATTGTGTACACGGTTACGTCTTCTCGAAAGAGATTATTAAAAATATAAACTTCAAAATTTATTTCGTAAAGTCGTTAATATTTTTTCGGAAAGTATCGTATTTACGGTTTTTATAAATATACGCCGTAAAATCCTAATTATAAATTTGTTTACTTCTGGTCGTTATTTTGAAGGTATTTGTTAAGTGCTTTATAAAATTAATCTTTTCTGTAATTACTTCTGAAAATAAGGAAAAGAATAGGGTATTAATCCGTGTAAGGTAGCAAATTTGTTTTTTCGAATAGGAGATTATATCGGGTTTTATAGGTTTAACAAGTTATTAAAATAACTAATCAAAATCGATAAAATCCTAAATATTAAACGCGTACGCTTTAAATTGGAATTTGCCCTTAAAACGGTCCTAGTCCTTAGGTCCCTTATAAATAGTAAAGGACGTTAACGGTACGGTTATTATTGTTGTTATTAAAATATATTAAAATAATTATTACTAAAATATAGCTTATATCGTCTTAACAACAGCTAATTAATTAATAATTGCTTAAATTAAACGAATAAAACTGTTAATTGTCAAATATATAGGATATCAGTTGCGTTATTGTATTTAGCTAATTATACAGCTTCTCAGTACGCTTACAGCTTTTATATAGCCTAGCAACGGAACAATTATCCTCCGATCAGAACGTAACCTTCTGTAGTTAGTGTGCTATAGCACACCTGGCTAGCTGACACGAAGCTACCCATGGGACCCCCTAGGTCGGTGGGTCAAAGCGCATAGATGGGTATTCCCTCGCCCTAATGGGATGACTCCGCAAATCTCTTTAACGAACAGACCCCTAAATCATTCATCGTGCTATTGTTACCTGCAAATCAAGACCCCATTTCGGATACTGCTCATACCTCCAGGTGATGTATGACGGGTTCGTTACAGCAGGGTCTAGTTCTGATTTCGTAGTATCCACTGTGCAGATACATATATTCGCTCCAGAGCATGGGGGCTTTACTCGGCACCGGAAATGGTATCCGGATAGGACCTCTCTCTCCCTTGTTGTAGATGTGGCGGGGAATATCTAATCTCGGAAACAGGATCTCTAGCCCTCAGAAAATAGACGCGGTCCGCATGATCTGCTGCCTCCAATTAGGTGCACCTATCCTATTGCAGATGACGTGACGTTGAAAACTTAAGGGGTGTCGCGGTGAGCGCACCCGGATGGGGGTAAGATCTGATTACCTAATCCAAGGGAGAATTTCAACTGTTATCCGGCAGCTCCCCCCATATATGTAGAGCAGCAGATCCATAAATTAGGTGTAGTGCAACAACAGGAACAACAACGGTGTGAACCTCTTATATGCAACAACTTACTCGTCATCATAATAGGCTCAGGGTCTGGTGCCCCTGAAAGCGGCGCCTAGCGAGGTGGTTTGAGCTTATCTTGAAATAGGGGGATTATTTTGTGGGCCGCCTGTCATAATGTCCTATCACTATTTTCAATGAGGGACAAATAAGTTGCTAACTATGTCTTCGTGGACGTGTTATTGCCCCCTCTGTGATATAGAGACCTATATCCATCGCCTTATCGATTCATCTTCTTCTGGTTCGATACATATGCAGCAGCAGCTACAGATAGCGAACTACTAACCACCGTATCCTATCTGACAAGAAGGACGGGTCTCTATACGTAAAATCCATTTGTGTGTTAACCTCCGCCTTGATTGGAGTATTCATACAAAGTTCCTTCCTCAGTCTCGCCTATGGGGATCGTTAAAACTGTTCATCCACCGCGTCAACCGCTGGGCGGCCTGTGACGGGCTTTGCCCGTATTGTTACGGATCCAGCATACAGCCAGAATCCATGAGGATGGTTAGGTACAGCTTTCGTTGACTGACAGTAGGAGCCCGTCTCAACTCGCAGCACGTACAATTTTGTACGCGCCCCCGAAATCCGTTCGTAGTTGATCTCTTTCTTTCCTTTACCTACAATATAAACAGTATCGTGCCCCTAAAGCTAATCTTTCAGCTCAGGCGACGCCCGGCGCCCGGTTTCACCGTCCATCTATCGGCCGTGAAGACTAGCTGTCCTTCGCGCTCAAGCTTGGCCGGGTCGACGTAGAGCTTCACGTTGACGTGGCTCGTATAGACGTTGAAGACGCGAAAGATAATGTAGATAGAATCCCGGGTGGAAAAGCGCTGCATCTAATAATACGGGTCTTATTAGGCTGCCGTGTTATAGCAATAAACGATGTGCGGGCCTGGCCTTCGACCTACCTTTTCGTACTGGGCGTGGCTCATAAAGAATGGCGCATCGCACGGCCCGGGTGTCGTCTTCACTTCGATGTAGTACCGTGGACGCCGGCCCCTATGCTCATCCGCGAGGAACTCGCACCGCACGAGCGCGTCCGTCAAGGTGCCCGCTTCGTCCTCGTATTCGAGATCGGAGGTTTCGGCGCCGACCCAGCTGCACATGTCGGCGTACTCTGGGTGCACCGTCGCATACCTCCTGATGGTGCTTCTCCAGTTCTCGCGGGAGAACCCCGGGAGCGACGGGGCCAGCGACGCGAGGATCTCGAAGACCTAGGAGAGAAGAGAAGAGATCATTCGTATTAGCTGGGTCGACAGCTCGGCATGCGCTTCGCTGAGAGGACTTACAAATAGCTCGCCGGCGGCGCCCACCATCTTGTCGCGCTCGATCTGCGAGTACACGCCGACGCCGAACAGGCTGAACTCGTCGAAGACCCGGCCGGCGGCGGCGGCTGGCTCTCCCGGGAGGGCGTCTGCGAGCCCAGCTAGGCTGAAAGCAGAACCCAGGATCCGGTTCCTCCTCGCTGCGACGACGACCTGGGATAGGAGTTCGCGGTACACGTTGGCGGCGGATCTCCGCCGCTCGTAGGAGCTCCGGAACGGGTCCGGCGACCCGCCATCGCGGTCCGAGTAATGCGAATACGAACTCGGGGGCCGGCTGGGCGAGCGGCTGCGGAACTCGGTGAGGTCGGTGGCGGGAGTAGGTCGTGTCGGCCTCTCGTCATCGCCCGAGTCGGAATACCGCCGCGGGGTCGGCGTCATGATCATCGTGGTGCTCGACGCTGATGAAGAGCGCTCTCTGCCCGATGGAGTAGGTTCCCGGGGTGTCAGTCTGGATGGATCTGAGGACGCAGATCTAGTCATCTCCTGAGCCTCTTCCTCCTCGGCGTCGCGATTGATAAGGCCTGCTTCGATGATGCCGTGCGCGTCGAGCAGCCGCTCGACCACCGGGAACTTCGCGTTTAAGATAGCCGTCGTGGCCGAGACCATGTCCTGATTGATCTTTTCCTGGATCTGCGTCACGGGATCCGTCATGGCCCATTCCACGAGGCGTTCGGGCAGTGCAGACAGATAGCACACGTCTCGCGAGTTCTCCTCTTTCGGGACGTATACCTTCAGCTCGGACGCGCCATCTTCGATGTGGACCTGACTGCTGCTGGTCTGCTCCGAGATGGAGTTCCCATCCATCGAAATTATGAGCTGCGACAGGATCTCATCGGTCTCCCAGGTCTGTGAGCTGCGCAGCAAGTCATACAATGCCTGATCGTTGTCCTTGATCCGAGGACTCTGAAAGTGCTTTGCGATGCTGCGTCAGATGGATCAGCAAAGACGCTTGTTAAATGGACGTGACAATATTATTAGATCGAAGTGGTAACATTACCGGTACAATGCGTAGGCCTTCCTTCTGATGTCCCGGATCGGGTCGGAGATCGGTGCTCTCACGCCAGAGTCCAGGATCGTGATTTCCTTGACTAGGTGCGACAGGTAGCGACTTCCGAGACCCGACCACTCGATAAAAGGCTGGAGCTGGCGCACTTCTGTCATCGTAACATCTAGAGTCTCGATCCTGTCTCGAAATACGGCGCCGAGCGGCTTGCGGTCGACGATAGCGAAGTCTTTGGTTATCGAACACAGCCGAACTTGGCCATCGGCATACCGGACAGGCAAGATGCATCGCTGCAACAGAGCCCCGGGTGGCGAATCTAGCGGTTCAATCTGAAGCTGAGAGTTCAGCGACCAGATAAGATCTTTGATGTGTCCCACGGTGGCTGTGGCGGTGTCGATGTTCAGCAGCTCGTTGTAGATCATGGCAGCGTCGAGCTCTCTGACTCCAATGGTACCCACGAAGAAGTCTTGAAGCTCGTCGTCGTACTGGCTGCTTAAGTTAACCTTGCCCCGTAGCTGAGTCGGTGCAGACCACAGGCACTGTGATGGCTTGTACCACCAAGTCTGCCCCTCCCCGCCACGAGGATAGAATACCAGACCTCCGCTCTCGAACTTCGACCTGTTGCACACTCAGATTAGCTACCCGGGATAGATGATGTTATTTTCTGTGGTCTCATACTTTAATTCTTGAGCGCTGATGCCGAAGATCCTTTGGCGTTTGAGGCGCTCGTACACCCCCCGAATGTGATCAAAGTTTCTGCTGTTCGCATTCTTCAAGTGCTCGAGCTCCACCACGAAATCCTCCCACTTGCACTTGGGGACTTGCAGAGTATCGCTGAAGAATTGGCGGATCGTAGGCCCGTCGATATTAGATCGCGATAATGCCTGTTTGTATCGCTCCATAACCGGATATTTGCTTTCCATGCTGGCTGGGGCGTCTAGTAGGCAGTCATCAGGGGATGCCCAATCGAATCCCTCTTCCCCACTGGGAGGGATGAGGACACAGATGTGCTCCTGGAAAAAGTCGCTACGCACATGGTTAGTAAAGGTTACATCGCTCTGAATAGTAATCCCTTACCGGGTATGTGCCTGGTCTTTTGGGGTATTGCTAGACGCGATGCAAGCCCCGTGGATACTCTTGTACAAGTCCAGGACCCGAGAGACCTCGACAAACCGTTCATCCGTGTCCGAGCATTCTCCCATGTACCTGAGGACATCGAGATGGAAATGTAGGTCTGGATCCTTCCTCACCCCCAGCTTCGTCAGGAAGTCCCAGCTTGACGCCTGGGTGGCGTCGGCCAAGTCGTCATTGAGTGCGAGGAAGGGGAACTTAATCGGTTCATCAGTGGGTATGAAACGCGAGAGTAAGCTCGTGAGCGTAGGCAAGGGGAGATAAGCCTCATCCATCGAGACTGCGAAGCCGCCTTGGCAGGGTACCTCCAGAAGATTCAGAAGCAGTATGTGTAAGGGGTCGGACTCAATCCTCCGACTCTCTGCTACCCAGTTGTACTTCAGAAACCCGAGGAGCTTTGCTGGAAGACACGTTTCGACGTATTCGCATTCGGGTGAAACAGAGCGTCCGTCGGCACTTATCAGCCTCGGGTGTCTCCGGATGCCGAGGTGCTCGTGGAACCACTCTTCCCAGGTCAAGGCATGTTGTTCCGGCTTGTCAGGCGGGTCTTCGAAGTAGCTCGGGTTGACGAAGCGGACATTATCCAAGCCTAGATGCTCATCGGAAGCACGGTACAAAGTCCAGAGACCGTATGGATGCTCGTCCGTCCGGTAAAAATCGCGTCTTCGAATCGGACATAGGCAGTTATTAGTATCGCCGACTTTCAGATCATCGTAGGCGGCAGCTGTATGATCGTCTGTGTGGCTAAGGTAGAGAAACCTTTGCGGAGTTGACGAGTTAGCAAGTACTCGATCGATAGATCGTGACTTGGAACGAGGCTTGGGTTTTTCACGCGAATAGCAGAAGCAAAGCCGTACAGCCTTGGGCGCTCGTTCGTCTAAGCAGCAGAGCGTGATACTACTCACCTAAGGTGCCCTAGGGAAGGTTCAAAGGTGCACGTGAATGTAGGGCATCGATACTTCTGTATAATTTTGGTCCTGATCTCTTGGTTGGAAGCAAACTTCACACCGAGATGCTTAAACAGGGCAACCCGATCATCAACTCTGAAAGCCTCGGGACTCACGAGCTGAAGGCCGAGGTCTGTCGGGATCGGAATCTCGTCCTCGGTCTCTGGGAAAAACACATCACAGTCCAATGGACTGACCCATTTCCCGTCACTTAATGGGATGAGGCCCAACTTTCTGGTCTCTGATATTCTATTGTACCAGTTATTTTCGAAAGACAAGCTCAGTATCCGAGCAGCTCGCGAGTGCCAGTCATCATCGGTGTCGGGAGACTTCATCGTAGAACTCTCTCTCGACAGATCCAGCTTGACCCTCTCCAACAAGTGGTCCTGGGCCAAAATTTGCAGTCCAAAACGACCTAGGATTTTCAGATCGCCTTCTTCGTAGCATCTCGAGATATAGGAAGCATGCGGATACTGGAAATCGCCAAATAGCGGATTGCCATATTTGTCGACCTGTCGCTTCGTGAGCCGCCTCGCTTTGTCGAGCTTCACGGGCCAAAGCGAGCCGCGCAAGAAGATGAGATCTCTGTCGCAGATAGCAGTCTTGATCTTGTCGACGAGCCTTTTCCAGAAGGGATCCCAAGGATACCCCGACAGCTCGGGGAGGTACCGCATCCACTGGTACCGCAGCGTCGGATGTTCGCAGAGCTGTCTGACGCCTGTGGCGAAAGCATCGGCTATGGCATCGAGCAGCCCGATGTTACGCTGTGATGTCGTGACGACGTCTTCTCGGTTCGCCTGGGTCACGAAGTCGCTCTGGATCAAGAACTACCGAGGAGGGTTAGACTCTCTCACTGTAATAACTGAAAGCTAGCCACTCACATTGAAACCGACGCGGCGCACGGGCAGAAAGGCGAAGACTTCCTGGGGTTCGATCATCGGAACGCCATCCTCTGACAGGGGGAACGCGAGGATGACCGGAGCAGTTGCGTAAGCTCGCCTCTCCTCTTCGTCTGCGTTATATTCCCTATTTTCGTTCTTGGGCAGACCGCGCGCAGTCGTCTTTATGACGTGGTATTTCTGCTGGGTGCTCCTGGTGGTTCCGTTTCTGGTTTCGGTCTTCTTCAGGACAGGTTGGGTCCCTCCCCCGCAGTAATCGATAGATAGCAGGGACGCGGATACCGCACATTCATCGTCATCGTAGAAGTGGATGCTGATCTGCTTCAGATTCTTCAGGAACAATAGCATGGTGGGCTGAAGCTCGTTCAGCTGGCTGGCGATGCTTTGCCGCGCAGCGCCATCAACTTCCTCGCTGTCTCCGTGCAAGAACAGCGTCGTACGGGTCAGCGGATCGATGATATCTTCCGATGGCGCCTCCCACTCGGGGGAGATCATCCCCATGCCGGACTGGCCTTTCTGGTGCTTGAAGCAGAAGGAATAGTCGCCTGACTGGATGTGGACCTTCCAGGCGACCTTGAAGACGGACTTGAAGCCGATGCCTTTCTCGCCGATGTATCCCTGCGCACCGGTCTTGGAGCTCTGACCGATATTGCAGATCGCGCGCAGGTTCGTTTCGGTGAAGCCGTCCTCGTTGCACTCGACCACTATGCGGTCCCGGTAGATCCGGAAAGAGACGAAGGGTACGTCTCCAGCTCCCTTCGCACGCAAGTAGCTGTTGTCATCCGCGTTCTGGAGGAGCTCGAAGATGAACCGGACGTCCTTGGAGTAGAGGTTCTTGGCAAGACTGATATCAAGTCAGCGTGCGTCTTTGAGTTTTAGTTGCATCCATCCAGGTCTGGAGGTCCCATACGTAATAACGCTTGCGCCGATGATCCGGTCTTTTGTAAGCAAAGCTTCCTCGACCCTAAGCCGGGTCTCCGCGGTCATCGTAGAGTCCACATCTTCCCCCAAGTGGCCATGCTCCCTCGCAAGACTTTCCACGAACCTGCGTGCTCTTGCCCGTCTCTCAGCAGCGTCGCCCGACGCCATCTCGCTCGATGTAAGTAATAATTATGCAAGGAGACGGTCAATACGGAATACAGGTAACTTCAATTGAACATTAAAATTGAAGAATTAATTGGAGAGCAAAGGAGATAAGACATTTCGCAGCAGCATTGTATATATAACTGCCATCCAATTCATGTAATCAGTTATCTGGATCCTATTGGCGCCTACAGCCCGAAATGCTGTGACTAGGGACATGGAGACATGAAACAGGGTAAGAAGATCAACCTTTCAGCCACACCCCAACCTCATTTCAACTTCTGGCTAACCCCTGAAGGAGGATTGCATACCTGGCAATTGTTAGAAGTGTAGAAACGACTTACACGGCGTGCTCGGCGGAGACTAACCCGGTTGCATTCTATCAAGGGTGCTTGGCAATAAGGACTGCATCGGATACACCGAGAACACGACTTGTGGGGATAGCATCAATTGTGCGATCTTCATTGGCTGGCTGCATTATGCAGTTGGTTCTCTGTCGGTATCAAAACTCTTGGAAAACGAAGACCCCACCCAGTAAGAAGATCGCTTATTGGCCGCGGCATCTGAATAGCCTGACAAGGCTAGGCATATTAAAATGTCACACTTAAATGTGACGGCTAGGTTTAACCAACTATTAAACATTAGTAGCCGAAGGTTTATATTGGCAGGACTGCTTGTGTAGTCTGGGAAGGATAACTAGTCACGTCTGGTGATATCAAGGGGTCTTGAGTAACAAAGTTCTATTACAAGCCGGTGATATATCTAAGCTGTCCGGGAGAGGTAATTAGGGTACAAATCGGGTCTAATTAATCTCCGAACACCCCCAAATTTCAAGAAAAATAATCATAAAAAATCAGCCACTTAATACAAAACAGTGAAAATGCGGGTATATATATTTTAAAATGAGCAGATTGAATTACGATATTAAAAATATAAATTATTTATTAAATACTATTAAAATATTAAGTTAAAAATTATAAAAGTTATTATAGAAATTGAATTCTGAAAACATTACGTAGTAGTAATTAATATTAATATAATTAATACGGAATTTCAATATTTCTGTAAATACTTATCCGATATTAAATGTACGTAATAATTAAGATAAGTTTAATATTTTTAAAATTTATTTAAAAATGCAATATAATTTTTAAAACTTTTGGAAAAAAGTTAAATAACTTTATAAAACATTAATATAAAATAATAAAACTTCGTATATAAGTTATTTATATTATAGAGATATTAACTACGACTTTATATAAATTTTAAAGATTATATTATATAAAATGTATTTTTTAAGTATATATATTTTAAAATATAATAATTTCATTAAATAAAAACGTATAGAAAAGTTGTATACTGCAAAACAATCTATATTTATAATATAATTAAACTATATAGTTACTTTTATATTTTATTTCGTATTTTAAAAATAATTACCGGGTATAGTATATATATATATTATTTATATTTATATAAATTTTTAGTTTTTCATTTTCCTTTAGTTTTAATCTTTTATTATATATAACGCTTTATAAATTTATAAAATGTTTATAATCCAAATTTCTAATTTTTAAGTCTTGTTGTAGTGGAGTTATTAAATTTTGTTTATTTTAACGTAGACGAATTTGCCGTCCGGGGATTAATTAGGCCCGATTTGTACCATGTATCTAAGCTATTCTTTGTTTCAAATACTGGAATATATGGGTGTTGTTGGATCTCTAGATCCAACTAGACCTATGCGATATAATTTTTAGGGTTTGGATTATTATAACGAACCTGTTATATATCTACTTGGAGGAAGAAGTAATATCCGAAATAAGGTCTTGATTTATAGGTAATAATAACACGATAAGTAGTTCAAAGCTTTGTTCGTTATAAAGGTTTGCGGACTTTTTCTATAAATAAAAAAATAAGGCTTTTATTTCTAAGCTTAAATTAATAGTTAAACAACGAAATTAACGAAGTAGTTATTATATAAGAAATTAGTTTATTACATATATTCTTTTAATAAGTGGATCGTAAATTTTTTTTTAATTTATGTAATCTGTTTTTAAATTATCTATAGGCAAATGCGTTGCAATTCTAAATACTGGGGGAAGGTAGGGAGAAGCTGTTGTCGGATATAGAGGATGTTAGTTACGTTGTTGTATTCCGCTAATTGCGTAAGTGCTTCGCATACGTACTGCTTTTATATAACCTAGCAACGAAACAATTATTCTCCGATTAAAGCGTAGCATTCTTTAATTAAAGTGCTTTAGTACACCTGGCTAGCCAATATACCTCCTTAACGCCTTGAAGAATTCGAGGCGTTAATTGCTACATTTTTATTATTTTTTAAAGCTATACCTGTGTAAGGAAATAGAAAGGACTAGCCACTCCGCCACATAATCAAAAGATCAGCAGTTCCAACGCCAGGTGGCGTTGGAAGTCCTTGTCCGCGCTTAAGTAAGGAACGCCCCGGGGCCATTCCCTTACAAACTGTTCATTCCACTTTTTTTCTGGTAATTAAATCCTTTAATTAACCAATTCTTTATCAGAAACCGCCTTTAAAATCTTTCTTTACAGGTTTAAAGCTTTTATAATATTTATTATTTCTAGTTGCTTTTTAAAGTACTTAAAAGCTTTTCGTAAAAAGGTTTTAATTAATTTATCAGTTAATATATTGCTTATAAATATATAGTCCGTTTTAATTAGCTGTTTTTTTAATTGTTTTTCGTAACTAGTAATTATATATATTTACCTACCGTAGTTTTGTTTTCAAAAAGGCGAAGTTGATATTAATAAGCCGTATAAATTTTTAATTATTATATTTTGAATCTAACGGATTTATATGGAGGCTGACTTTTAATTTTTTAATTACCTATGTAAAAAATAATAATTCCATTTCGGTTACAAAAATAATTATTATATCTTATTCATTCGCTTACCATTTATTACTTTTCTTAAATACTTTATAACGTAAGTTTAAGAATCTTTTCGATCGAATATATTATCTGCAAAAAAGGCGCCGTTTTAAATATTTATAAAATCCTCGTTATTGAATTGTAACGTTAATGTGTTTATACCGATTAAATACGGTATACTGCAATTACCTGCTTTATAATATACGTTATTAACGTTTAGATTAAATCGGGTAAGTCGGGATATTACAAAAGATATATCGAGTTATATATAAATCGTAACGTATAAAATAAAGCCGATTCTTTTTTAGTATTTAATAGCCGAACCTAGATAGGCCAGATTAGGATTCGGCAGTAATGCGGCGTTTGTTATTAATATTTTTAAAAATTATTTGGACTTTTTTTACAAAATTAAGTTAGTTAATTATATAACAATTAAGGGGGTTCCTAACTATTAAACCTTAAGCGTACGGTTTATGTTAGTAGATAAATCGTGAATATTGAGTAATAAGGTTTGTATTGTTACGTTTAATAATAACAAAGTGCGTTTTGCGTAATTAAGTGTTATTACAAACTGCTGTTTTTAAGTTTAGGAAATGGGGAACGATCGTAGTTATATATTTAAACCGTATTTTAGATTGCTTTGTATAGTTATTTAAGGCTATACCGCATAATTAAATAACTATACTTTGGCATTTAAGGCTATATTGCTTTGTTAAATCTTGTTTTGTTTTGGTATTTAAAGTAATTCCGATTGTTTTATCTTGGTAAGTAAAGCCGTTCCGATTATAACGTAGTTTTTTAGTTACTTATAGTACTGTTACGACCGTATTTTTGAATAACCGAGATGGTCGAAACGTTAGGTTGTAATACGATTTCCCTTTTTTTAAAATTTTCGTTTTCGAAGATTATCCGTGGTTTTATAATAAGTGTATTTTTTTTTCTTAATTATGTTATTATGAAAAAACGTCCGGTTAAGTTTCGCAAACGTAATTGCAAAAAGGAACGTATCGAGCTTGGTTTTTATATTTAATAATTAAGTTTCGAAGTTATATCTTGTTTTTTTTATTTTCGTAATTATGCGATATATATTATATCCGAAAGTTTATTACGTTATAATAACTGTATTTTTTATTAACGTATTTGCGATAGGTCCGGTATACCCGTTTTTTTTTGCGTAATATTATTCGAAAGTTCGAATGTTTAAAACGTAAGGAAACTTTAATTAAGTAATAACTTTTACGTTTTTAATAGAAAATAAATAAGGTAATTAATTGTTTTTAACGTTTAAAATGTTAAAAAAATAGTGTTACGGCGCTGATCGTTTTTTAAGTCTGGGTAAAGTATTTTGTTATTGCATAAGGAAGAAAAGGCAAAATTACTTAATAGGTGCAAAACGCCGGCGTAGATATAGCGTTGCGGTAACTTAATTAAGCTGTAACGTTAGTACCGTAATAATAGCTTCTTTTTTTTAAAATAGTTATTCTTAATTGCCTAAAAGAAAAATTTAAGTTAAATAATATATTTCAGATTTAAACCCTGGATTTTGTGTAATATGTTAAGTATTGCGGTACGGTGTAAAGGTGGTACAGAATCGGCGGCGTAATACCGGAATGGGGTTACATAAGGAGCGTTGCCCCGGGTAGGGGAGTATAATACCAGGGCCGGCGGCAAATATAATAATGTCGTTACGCCGCCGGGCTTTGTTTATTAATTATACGAAGGTTTTGTTAATTTTTTTTCCCGCTTTTGTAGAATAAATATCCGTATTTCCCTTATCTTTTTTTCTTTTTTTTTTTTTTCAAAACCGCCGTATTATTATTATATCGTTACTGCCGCGTTTGTTTTTCGTTTTTTTCCCGTTATTTTATCGCCGCCTTTTGAAAATTATTTCCCGTTTTTTTAACGTTTACGAAATAATTATATTTCGTTTTTATATCGTTTACGTTACGTTTATCCGGGTTTAACGTTTTTGTACAATATGTTTTCGTTATATAATTTTGAATTACGATCTTACGGCCGGCAAGTTGCCGGTATTCCGTTATCGTTTCGTTACCGTTTTTACGAGTAAATATATGTTTTATTCCGAACGTTGTAAGGCTTGTAAGTTTGTAAATTTTAACGTGTTATTTTGTTAATTTTTCGTAAATGCGTCGGTATTAATACGTTAACTTTGTGGTATTTAGCCGGCGAAGGGAATGTAGGGCGACGTTTTAAATCTTAAGGTTTTTTTTGATTGGGTTACTTTTTACTTTGACGTGGCTTGCGATGTTAACGGTAACCCTGCTTTCGACGCCGACGGCGACGAGGTTTACGCGTACGACGACGATTTCCGTGCGGAGATCTGTGGGGCGGTGTTACGCCTTTATATTGCCTTCGAGGCGTTGGAGAAGAGCTACCGTTCCGGTCTTGGTGTGACGGGCGTTAAAAAGAAGGTTAGTTCCTTTTTATGGTTATGGTTATGTTGTTGACATAATTTTCAGAAGAATCCGGTTGTCTATCCTGCCTGGGTAACCGTTGTACATGCGTACAGCTGTCGCTCCGTTAACGAGGCGTTGGTAGACCGATGCCCAGATTACCGCCTAGAAGAAGGTAATCGAGTGCCGCCTGGTGCCCGGCGACGATAGGTACCAGCTATAAACCATCACTAAGCGTATCTTCCGGGACGAAATGGCCGTTACGGTTACCTTTGCCCTGGGTCCCGTCCAGTCTGCTGCCGATATAGTAACGTTTCCTTTACGTATCGATAGCCTTTAGTTATCGTTAAGTTTTCGCTCCGCCACGTTTTTATTTTTCGTTACGCCCCGTTATCGTTATGTAGTTTTTGTGTTAACGTACCGTTATCTAACCGCCGGTTTTGAACTTTCGGTATTTTTGGCATTGATAGAATTTATGTTTATAAAATTTTTTTTGTTAACATAATGTAATTATAATCTATCGTAACACCGCCGTAGCGCCGGCTTAATTAAATCTTTCTTTTTTTTTAGTTTTTTTACGTTGCTTATTTAATAATATTTTATATTATGTTTATTCGTTATTTTAAATTTCCTCGTAACCTTTAAATCCCGGTTACGGCCGTACCTATTGTATAAGGACTTAAATTAATTAGGTAACCCAGGTTTGTTAAGGTTGCTTTTATAAAATTCGGCTATATCGGAATTGCAACCTTAAAAGTTTTTAACCGGTTTTTAAATGGGGCGATATAAGTATAGCTATTTAATTTTATATTAAAAACCTTACTTAATATTTTTAAAATTTAAGATTTTTTTAAAGTATTATTCGATTTTCTTTTAATTATTAATATTTATAACGATAACGTTTTTTGTACGCGTATCTTATTTTGCGTTAATATTTCCTTAGCCCGGTAAACCCGGTTTATGGCGTTAAATTAAAAAAATATGGAAAACCGGAAATAATTTATAATAAACAGGTAATTATATAATTATAATACGGGGGTATACCTTAATAACAATAAAGAGGTTTATTTATTTATCGTTAAATTTATCGTTAAATTTGCCGGATTTTATATATTACGTATTAATGTATATATATTCCCTTTCGTTAAACGTACCAGCGTCGGAACGGTATCGATTCGTTTGCTTTATATAACGGTTTTAAAATTCCGTTATTAATACTTTAACGTATTCGAAAATCCGCTTTAATTTATTTACGTAATATAAAGCATTATTAAATTGTTACTATTACGTTACCGTTTTAAAAATATTTGGATTACGTAACGGTTCCGTTTTTATATTAAAATAAAATCTATAATTAGCGAAAAACGGCGAAATATTAATAATTTTTGATACGTAATTATTATTAACGAATTTAACCAAAAGAAATTAATTTACTTAACTATTTTAATAAAAGAAATAATAACTTTTAAGGTATTATTTTATCGTAACGTTTATTATTTCCGTTTAACCGTTAGTTTACGAATAATACGTAATCGAAACGTATAACGTAACGCTTAAGTGTTAATTTAACTTTTTTAAAAAGGTAAAAATAAATTACGTACTTTGGTTAAATATTATCGTAACTGGTATACCATATAAACGGTATATATCGGAAAAGAAAACGTCAACGAAAGTTTTTACTAATATATCCGTTACGGGAACAAAATAATGCATGTTCGTAAATTAATTAATTATTACAAAAACGTATTTATAAATATACCCGAACTTTTCGCAAAGTAATAATGGACCGACGTAATTTACTAATATGTTATTTTATAAGCGGAATGGTACCGGTAAAAAATCGGAAAATCCAATAAATAAAATTTTAAACGTTTTGATACGGTAATAAAAGTAATAACTTTGTATAAATATAGTTATATTCCGGGATAAACGTAATTAATAATAACTTCGTTATAATAAATTATACGTTTTATAACGACCCGGGTAATTAGCTGGCGTTGCGTTATAATTTCGGTATAAAGTTTAAAGTTTAAATATGTCGTTATTTAAAATAAATAATTTATCCCGAATATAAATACGTTTTTATACCGCTTTATAATCGGCTTTTATAGTTTTAAATTCCTTACGGATATTTTGTTTAAAACGTTTATAAACCGGGTTTGTTAATACGGTTAAAATATCGTTAATTAATTGCGATAATTTGTAAAAGTTATCGATAAGTACGTTTATTGGCTTATTAACGTTCATAGCGTATATTTTTAAAAAAAGGCTTTATCGGTTTAATAAGAATATTATCTTGTATTATTACGTAACCTTTTTATTAATTTTGTTACTGCGATCCGCCGGTTTTACGCTGGGTTAGCGCGATAAGGCGTCTGGAACCATAACCTTTTTTCCGGGTTTATAAGTTATTTAAAACCGAAAGTTATTACAAAATTCAGATTACCGGATTTGGCGTTAATTTAAAAGCTTTGTAATAACGAAATACTGGAAATTTTTATAATTTGTAATAATTTTAACGGGGTTTTTAGCTTTTTATAATTCCGGGCGTTATTTTTTAAAAGTTTTAATAATAACTAGTAATTTTTTATCGTAAATTTCGTAATTACATTTAGTTAAGTTATACTTAGCCGAAAAAAAAGCAACGGGTTGCAAAATACCTTACGCGTTATATTAGGAAAAAACCCTTTCCGATACTTAATTAAAAACGTTAATTTTTAAAACCGTACGACGTTAAAAGTCGCAATAAGATAATATTAAAACTGTCGAAAAGGTATTTTTAAACTGCCGGAACGCCTTTTTAACGTTAATTATTAAAAAACCCGTTTATTTAACTTTATTTATCAGGTTAATAAAAAGTTTGGTAACTTATAAAAAATCCTTAATAAATCGGCGGTAAAAATTCGCAAAACCGACGAAACGTTATAATTTACGCAATATCTTAAAGAATTTTATTATTAAATAACCTTTATTTTTTTAAAGTTTATAATAATACCGTTAATAAAGATTATTAAGCTTAAGTACCGTATTTTCGTAACATTAAATTCGTATTTACAGTGTTATGGCTGCACCACACCACACAACCACCAGGGCAAAAGATCGGTGGAATGATCGCAATTGTGGCAATCATTCTGGTGCTTACAGCCGTATATATATGCTGGAGCTGCTACGGTGGACAAGGCCGTAACATACAGATATTTACCGTTAACCTTACATTTACGAAACGACGGAATATTTTACGTATAGAACTTTTATATTTATATTTATTTTTATTATAAATAGAAACGTTATTAAAATAAATTATAACGTATTTATTTAAAAAATCGAATAAAATATAATTAATACAATATTAAAACGAATTTAAAACGCCGGTTAGGCCAAAATTTGCCATTAAGTATTTAAATAAACCGAATTTTATTATAAATATTGTTTTTTATTTATCTTCCGGAATAATACGTAAGTAGTTAAAAGCCGTTCTAATATCGAACTTGGTATATATATATACCGAACAAAAAACATTAAAGGTTTTATAAATTAAGGAAATAAAGTAACGGTTTTTTACCGTAACGTTATTAAAACCTTAATAATCGACGTAAATACGTACCTTATTTCTTAATTTTTTAACAAGTAAAATAAAAATTATTGCAAAAAATTACTAAAACGGATAAAGCCTTTTTTATATAATTATCGATATATTTCCGTACCGTTAATAATTTATACGGTAATATAATTCGCGTGCGGTTATACGGAAACGTTTAGCTTGAAAATAATTCGATTTTGTAATTAAAAGGTCGATGCGGCGGTAATTTATTCGTTTTGTTAAAAATAAACGTTTTCGTTAAGTTATAATATTTTAGTAATAATTTTTTTTAAAAATTTCGGTTATTATTACGAATAACTTACCGTTAAGGTATTTCTGTATATTCTTTTCGGTAACGCGGCATAATTAAAACGTTTCGGTTATTTAGTTATAAAAAGCCCGTAACCTAGGGGGTATAGTATCCGGGTTAACGTTATTATTTTAAATAAAAATATTGCGGAGGATTGTATTAAATATTAACGATGTTATTTCGTTAGTTGAAAATAACTAAAAAGGTAAAACCGTTATTTCCCGTAAGGCATCCGTAAGAACGAGGAATTTTGTTAAAAATATAAAATTAATTACGATATTTTTTTAACGGTAAAACATTAAAAAGTTAATAATACGGAAAAACCGTACTTGGACCGGTTCGTTATAATTTTGAAAAGAAAAAGGTAAGGTAATAAAAACGGGGGTTAAATTTATTAAGGTAAGGGTTAACGGAAATTCCGATACCGTTTCGCGATCGATACGTATAATTCTTATTATTTAATCGATATCCGGGTTATGTTTCCGGAATTAGGATAACTTTAAAATAATATTAAAACCGTTTAAAGGTTATTGATATAAGGCAATTTTTTTTGTAATAAAACCTAAACGGAGCCGTAATATATATGCGGAAATAACGGAACCGGTTACGGTATTATTTGTTAGCCGGAATTAACGGGGTTAAAAGATAAAGTAAAAAAGAAAATTATTTTAGCATATAAAGTTATTATTAATAAATCTTATAAACGAATAACCGTAATCGATTATGGCTTACGTTAATAATAATACGTTATCGGAAAGTTACAGTTAAAACGAAAACGAAAAAAATATATTAGGATTTATAGAACGTATATATAAATCGGATTTATTATTATTTTAATAATTTAACGGAAATCTTTAGTTATAATTTATTTTAAAAGTTAATTTTTTTTACGGCGTATTGTTATTATTACGGGGTACGGACGGCGTATTTCCGGCAGACATTCGTAACCGCTAATTAAGGCAGATAAAAGAGTAATGTTCCTTTTTTCCGCAATATATACAAAAGTTTATTTTGCGCCGGCGTTATTTTTCTTTTTCGTTTAAAAAAGTACGTAGGCCGTTTTTTTTCGCCGTTATAGCGTTTAGTTACATAAAATCTGGTTTTGGTGTTACGTAAGCGTTATTTTATCGTTACGGTACTGAAATATAATTATTTCTGTATTTTATTATATATTTACGGAAAAGTTAATTTATTATATTATTAAAAAAGTCCTTAAACAGGCGTATTTACGCTATATCATTTTCGGAATTAAAGCGTTATATTTATAATACGAAAGCTTTTTATAACGTCCCGTTAACTTTTTGTTATAATGCAATAACGCGTAAGGTTAACGGTTATCGATTTTAATCGGTTAATTAAATAGAATTACTAATAAAATTGGTAAAGGTAATTAACTTTTATTTTAAGGTTTAAAAATCCTTATAAACTTTTATTAATATATTTACCGTAATATAAACTTAATCCAAAAAATAGCAACATATCGCTTACGTTACGTTAATTATACGATTACGTTTCGGAATTTAATAATAATGTTATTATTTTATTAATTTTTTCGCGTACGTACGAATAAACGTCCCTTTAAAGCTTTTATGCGGCGTATATAATACGATTAATTAACGAAAAATACGCGTTCCGATTTATTACAAACTTTAAACGTACGAAAAAACGCCAGTTAATATATTTCTTTTAACGAATTATTAAGTTTTTAACCTTCCTTTTATATACCGGAAATTCGTAATTACGAAAACGTTAATTTTTTAATATATTAATAATAAATTACGTTATTAATAAAAAATAATTTTAAAAAGTGAGTTATAAAGCCGTTAAAAAAAGCCTTATTAATACGTTATAAAAAACTACGGTTTAACGCGTTAACCGTTTTGCGGTTATTAAACGCTTCCGTAATAATGCGTTTTCGGTAATTTCGTTCCCGACCTACTATAACAATTTTTCGGTAACAACTAATTATTCGCAAAGCTAATAGTTCTTATATAATAATTACTTTATTTTTTGTAATAATTACTTTGCAATTACGAAACGTTTTTATAATTCGTTTTTTTTATACTGTAAACGTTTATAATTATCCTTAAAATTTGTAAAAATATCCTTAAAAACTTTTTAAGGTTATTTATAAATTCGAAAAACCGGTTTAATAACGTAAAATCGTATATAATTCGTATTGTAATAAAAGCTAGGTAAAGAAATTTATAAAAAAATTCTTAAAAATTCGAAAGTTGAAATAATAAGGTTATGTTACTGCTTCATATTTAATTAAGGGCGGAAATATTAATACCTATAATACCTCCCTTTAAAGTTAAAATATTTAATAAAATTATATCAATTTCTAAAACTTAATTATTAAGTAAGGTTATAACGAAAAAGCAACGGATTAACGGCGGATCTAAAGTTATACAAAATCGTAATTAAGGCGAAAAAATGTAAAATACTGTAAAAGTTTTTTTTTTAAAGATATAACAAATTATTACGGCGTTAATCGTTTTTTAAGTTTAGATAAAATATTTTATTGTTACATAAGAAAAAAAACAAAACTACTTAATAAATACAGAACGCCGGCGTAATTATAACGTTACGATAACTTAACTAAACCGTAACGCTAGTATCGTAACAAATAGCTTCGTATACGAAGTATTAAAATGATTCGTTATAACTTATAGTTTTTTAACGAATTAAAAAAATAAAAAAAGTAAAAATAAGAACGTACGGAATTAGGTACGTTTGTATTTATTTTAACGTTAATTCCGGTTTTGAACTGGTTAGGTATCGAAAATACCGATTAGCCGTTTATCGATTAATTTAACTAGTTTTCGCTAGTTAATACTTCCGGCGTTGTTAATAAAAGTTCCGTAATAAACGTTAAATATTTATAAGGTAATTAATAGGTTTTTATGTATTTTCCGAATTTAGGTATGTTTTTTTAACGAAATATTAAGTAAGTTCGTTTTTTTTCGTATATCCAGTATTTTTTTTATTTCGTAAATTAATACGTTTTGCTGGATTTTTTCGTCGAATTTTATGTTAATTTTAATAATATCCGCTGTTAACTTAAGCAGGGAAACGTGGAAAACTGGGTATATTTTAATTTTGGTGGGTAATTTTAGTTCGTAATTGTTATCCGAAAATCTTTTGATTATTTTATATGGATTAATATATTTATAGTTTAACTTTTGATTTAGTTGTTTAGTTTGGATATTTTTTATAACAAAGTAAATTATTTTCCCTTTTTAAAGAGTTAGTTTTTTTAACCTTTTTTAGTTGTAATATTTCTATATTTGTTATCCTACGAATCTTAATTCCGTTATTATCTTTTAATATAGTTACTTAAATATATCCGTTATAAAGATAATTTTTACGTTAATTAATCCGTTATGTACGTTTTTGTAAATATCAGGTATAAACCCGAAATTAGTATTTGCTGGAATAATTTGATGTTTTTATAATAATCTGTATTATAATTAAGTTAAGTAATAAATAATTTGTTAACTTAATTGTTTTATTCGTAATTGATATAATATCGTAAGTACGTTTTTAATATTTAGTTTGTTTTTTTTATTTAACCGTTTTTTTAAAGTTTAGACGCGCTTAATAATTAATGGTTTAGGTTTAATTGTATTATTAGCCCTTGTTAAAATTTTGATATAAATATAACTTTTTTATTTAAAATAATTTTTATAAATAATCCGTATATGTTAACAATATATTTAAAGAAAATGTATGCCATTTGTTTGGTATTTGTGTTTTCGTTATATGGTAGGAAATAAGAAACTATTGTAAATCGATTAACGATTATAAATATGTTATTATAATGTATTTTTGTAATAGGATTTTTTAAAAGTAATAATTTCGTAATAAAATTGAATATAATTAAATTTTATAGTTGTTTTGCGATTAGTAAGGGTTATAACTTTTTATAAAGCTGATGTTATCGTAATTTAGTTTTATTATATATGTTATATTGTCGTAATATTTTTTTTTACTTATATTTTTATATAAGGAAATGTATATATTTTTTGTAAACGTTTAAATATTTTGTTTATTTTTAGGTAACCGTAAAGTTAATATTCGTATATGTATCGTATTAATTCTTGCTGGTATTTCTTTAGTATTTGTTATTTTTTTTGTCGTTGGTTTGTTGATAGTTTTTTATTATATTGTTGTATTTTTATATAAAAGTTAATTGTTATTATTTAATTGTTGCAATTTATCGTATTTTAAAATATTTTTTTGCCGTAACATTAAAAATCGTATGTTAGATTTTGGTAAGTTTTTTTTTAAGTCCGGTTATCGACTTAAGGTATTTATTTTGCCATTTTCTGAGCTTTTTTGGTAAATAATAATAAAGTTATAGTTAGCAAGTTTTTTATATAACGTAGCTGTTATCTGTTAATTCTTTGGTTGTCGTAAATCGTATTAAATTTTTATAATTCGTGTAAATTTTGATTTGATATATGTTGTTTCGTAATATATGTTTAAATTTTCTAAACGCGTATATTATGGCTATAAATCTTTTGTTTGGTATATTATAATTTAATTTTGTTTTTTTTAATTTGTAGAAATAAAAGGTAATAAAATGTAATATTCTGTTATTATCTTTCTATCCGATAATTGCTTTTAAGGCATAATTTAATACATTAGTCTTAAATTTAAAAAATCGTTATAAATCGTACATAATTAACATTAATTATTTAGTAATGGTTTCTTTAATCTTTTAAAATGTTCGTTTTATTATTTCCGTTTATTTAAATTATCGTTTTTTCTTTGTAAGGTTTGTTAATAATATAATAATTCCGTTAAAGTTTTTAAGAAACTTCCTGTAATAATTAATAAAGTTAAAAAAAGCCTGTATTTCTTTAATAATATTAAGTTTTTTCCATTTTGTAATTACCGTAATTTTCTTGGAGTTTATTATAATGTAACCTGGGATAATAATATATTTAAGGTATTTAATTTTTTGTATGTAAAATTAATTTTCTTCGGTATTAATTAATAGGTTAACATTTTGTAAAACTTATAAAATTATATGAATATGTTCTTTATGTTATTTTTTTGTTTCCGAGAAAATTAGGATATCGTCGAGAAAACAGGTAACAAAAAGATCCAAATATTTTCGTAATATATTGTTGATTATTTGTTAAAATGTTAGGGGGGCGTTCGTTAATTTTATAAATGTAATTAAATATTTATATAATCCGTATTTCGTTTTAAAAGTCGTTTTTTATTTATATCCTTTTTTAATACGAATAAAATTATATCCGTTTCGCAGGTTTAATATAATAAATTATTTAATGTTTTATAAGCGATTTTTATTTTTGTAATTAAAAATAATAATATTCGGTTTTTTAATATAATGCTATTTAAATATCGGTAATCCATAATTAATTGTAACTTTCCGTTTTTTTTTAATATAAAGAATATAGGGTATCCGGCGGATAAAGTTAATTGTTGTATTTAGCTTTTTTGAAGTTTGTCGTTTAGGTATTTTCGTAATGTATATAGTTTTTTTTCGTTTAAGTTATAAATAAGGTAGAATTTCGGTAATATGCTTTTTTTTAAAAAATTATTTTGTAATTTTATTTATTATGTTTAGGTAGTTTTGTATTTAGCTTTTTTTTAAATAATCGCTTGTATTTGCGATATTATGGTAATACATCAGTTATGTTTTTTTGTTTTGGTTTTTCCGGTTAATTTTTTAAGATTTCGTTTATGTTATATAGTTGTACCCGGATAGTGGCGATGATACGTTAAATACGTTTGTTATATTTTTTTTTATATATTTTGTTTTTTTAAGTAGTAAGGTTTCTGTTGTATCCTTATGCTTACATTCATTTTTTTTCTTTTAGTCCGATCAAATATGCAAGGTAACATATGGGTCCAAGCCTGGAAAACAAGGCTGAGCCAATACACAGAAATCATGCCACGATTAATTTTCACGATAGATACTATACCCAGTATCTTCAAACACGATGACTCTTTAAATGGTTTTTCACGGGTCCGATCGAATATAAAAAATTTCTTTTTTTTTGTTAATAGAATGTAAAGGAAATTTTACCTAGCTAGTATTCTAATTAATTAAGGGGTTATATTAATATAACTATGGTTTTTTAAAGGATTATGTCGTAATTCCTTAATTAAATTATATCGAAATTAACGGTTTGGATTTCGTTTTAACGAAAATCTGGAGGTAATTAATTTTTCGTGCAATTTTTTTATTGTTATAAGCGAATACCTTTTTTCCGGCGTTTTTAACGATATAAAGGTTTTTTTTATTTTTCCATAGTAATTTAAGGGCGTTTATTAATTTCAGTATGATATAATTAGCGTTTAATATTCCGCAATTTATTAGTGCAATGTACTAATACGTCCTAATTTATATTCGTAACGTAACAAGGTTATTTATTGTTTTTGTCGTTATATTTAAAGTTATTTTAAAAAGTTTTCGTTGCTTTTCCCGGTTTTCGCTATTTTAAGGCTTTTTTATAAATAACGTTTTTTTTGAAGATTCGGTTTGTATTGCAGTTTCGTTATAGCCGATTAGTATGTCGTCGATATACTTAATAATCCTTATAGACTTTTTAATTTAATCCGTTAATTATTTGTTAATTTTTCGTAAATAAACGATTTACTTATTTTATATTTTAATTTGTACCTTTATTTTTATAATACGTATTTCGTAATCTTGGTTAATTGTTTTTCGTCCAAGTATTGCTTATTTAGCCTAATGTTACATATCGTATTAAATTAACTTTTCCGTTAATTTTTGAACCTTCTCTTTAAGTTTTCGTTGTTTTTAAGGTTTATAATAAATGTTAAGTCGAATTATAAATTGCCGATTATTCGCTATATTGCTTTTATTACCGTATAATGCATTAATTCTTTTGGCGTTTAGTAATTACATTATTAGTAATAATATATAGGATCGTCGTATGGATAATGTTTTCCTTTTGGTTAATTTCGTTTAGCCGTAAATACATTACTTTTATTTTGTAATACGAAAGTACGAAGGTATAAGTATTATTGTTAATCGTTTTTATCTTTTTTTATTTTAAGGAAGTTAAAATTCTTTTTTATATCTTATTAATGCGTCGTGCGATATATCGTTATTATTCCCCATAAATTACGTAATTACGTCGTATACAATTTACTGGGTAAATTAACTTATAGTACTTAAGTTTTCTTAATAATAAATCTTTTACTTATTTTTAATAGTTTTAAATTTATTAATTAAGGGCTTGTTGTTTTTCTGGGTTTTAAGGGGTTATTAAACTTATGTTAATTAAGCTTTCCTATCCCGTTTGTTTTGTAATTTGTTATCGAATTGTTAATTATGTTAACGATTTGGCTGCCTTTATTTTTTATCGGATCTTTTCGCTTAAATTCAGATTTTTCATAAACATATCATAACAATCGTTTTTCCGGATTTATTATTTTATGGGTTTTTTTTAGGTATTAGCTGTTAATGTACATATTTCTTAGGCTGTTTCGGTACCTTATATTTACGTACCAAATATTTTTTTTTATTACATTTATAATACTGGACCTAACTTAAATTTCGTAATTAAGTCATTTTTAATTCCATAGGTTTTAGTTACGTACCATAAAACTTAAAAGGTATTTTGCGTTTTTTTTCTTTAATTAGGTTTATGTTATCCCGTTCGTAAATTAAATTATTTTTTCTTTTCGTAACGTCGTTCGTATTATCGATTGTCGATTTTGACGGTTTCCGTAATGTACCTGTTAAAGGTATTTAGTTGTTCGAACTTAATAATTTCGTTTTTAACATTTTTTTAAAACCGTTATAAAATATGTCGATTAAATTATTATCGTTGTTATTTGTTTAGCCGGTTTTAATTATGAAGTTTCGAAATATTATTGTATATTTAAATATTGGTCCGGTTTGTCGTAAATGTAGGATTTGTTATGTTGCTATGCGTTTTTTATTAGGATTGTCGAAATTTATTTTAAGTTTATTTTCGAAATTGGCATAATTAATAAAAAGTTGTTCCGTAAACGTTACTTTGTCGGCGTCTGCATTTTTTAGGTAATTTTTTATTATAAGTTTAAATTAATTAAAGGTATTTTTTGTAAAGAAAGCTGTAATAGTAAGGATTTTTTCCGTTGAGTTATTAATTTCTGAAAAATACAAATAAATTTAAATTTAGGTTAAAAAACTTTAAACGTTTTATTTCCGTTATATAATTAAAACTTACTTATCTTAATTCGTAAAGTTTAAACGCGTATCGTAATATCCGTATTTATAGTAAGTTATTAAATAGTAAGTTTTAATTAGTTAATCCGGTTTTAAAGTTATTGGGTAATATCGTTTTGGTTATTAATTAATCTAATATTGAGGGTATTACTTAAGGCTTGACGATTTTTTAAATAAAAGTTTGTAATATATAACGATTAAAAAGATTTTTAATTATTAAACCTTAAGTATATAATTTATGTTAACAAATAAATCGCAAACATTAAATAATAAGATTTGTATTGTTATATTTAATAATAACAATGTACGTTTTGCGTAATTAAATGTTATTATAAACTGTTACTTTTAAGTTTAAGAAATAAAAAACGATCGTAATTATATATTTAAACCGTACTTTAAATTACTTTGTATAATTATTTAAGGCTATACCGTATAATTAAATAACTATGTTTTAGCATTTAGGGTCATATTGTTTTACTGAATTCTGTTTTATTTTGGCATTTAAAGTAATCCCGATTGCTTTATTTTGGCAAATAGAGCCGTTCCGATTGTAACGTGGTTTTCCAGTTACCTGTGGTATTGTTATGACCGTATCTTTGAATTACCGAGACGTCCGAGACGTCAGGTCGTAACAAATTGATTTATAAAGTCGGATTAATATAACTAGATTTTTCGGTTAAGTTTGTTATTAATTATGTCGATAACTAAACTTTATTACAAATTTCCACTTTTTATAAAGATATACCGTTTTTATATTTACAAAATTAACTAATCGACGAAAGCTTAATTTTTTTATACGTAACGATAATATTTTTGACGTATAAAAAAGAAGTATAATGGGGTTGCAAAAGTTTCGGTAGATACCGTTTTCCTGTACAAACTCATACATTTCTACCCTAAACTTTTTCACAGCATTAACAAATATTAATAATATAAAACTAAGTATATTATAGATATTTACAACATATATAATTTAAACTCCTTGGGTTTTAAGAAAGTGGCGTTAGATTAATTTAGTAATATTTTAAATCTAAAACAAAAATCGCGAAAATTTAACAACTTAAATAACTTATATAATAAAGTATAAAATTTAAGTTTAAAGTTCACTTTAAAGTTGCGACTTGGCAAGTAATATTTTTTAACCTTTGTTTAATTTTTATATATACGTTATAGTGCTTTTTTCAATATTTAAAACTAGGTAAAATCGACTTATCTTTCTACCTCTTTTAATTAAATAAATATATCGCCAGTTACTTATTGTTTTAAATATATTTAAAGGCGCTAATACCTTTATATTAAGCGATTTTCTTCACTTTTATTTTATAAAAAATGAAGATATAATCGTATTTTAAATTACCCCGAAATCGATTTTCGAAATTTGGATAATGTAAGTAGTATTGCGTAGAAAATATGCAATTAAACGAAATTCTTTTTTTGTAAAATTATTATTATGTTTCGGAATAACCAAATATTTTAACTCCTAAGTTATTTTTAAATCTATATAAAAACCGTGCAGTTATTTATAATCAAACCTAAAAAGCGTTGGTAGAGAACATGCGATATAAAGACTAAACCGAGACTTTTGCAACCCGACTGTACCTTCTAACGAAAAAAGCAACAAGGCGTATAAAAAACGGGATTAATTCCTAAATTTCTAGACATATTAGCAAAGTTTTTTTATTAAAGCAACGGCGATTTTTTCAGGCCGTGTAATACCTTCTTAAATAAAAATATCCTGCTACGTTAAGGATATTTTAAAGGCGTTTTGATGTATATTTTATAAAGTAAGTTCACGTTAACAAAAACGTTTATTGCGTTATATTACTTAAATTTTAGGTCGAACTTAACCGTAATAATTATCATAACCTTAAAGAGAATTTCCGGTTAAAGTAGATGCGTATATATTGTTAGAAATGTTTTTAAGTTATTAATTGTTTCGTATAACAAAACGAGCTCTGTATTTCTATTGTTAGTTATATTTACTAAACTTAGAAAGGTATATTTATATATATTGTAAGATTTATTTCCTTTTAATAACGGATTAATCCACGATTTTCCAGAATTATATATATTTGTAATTCTGCAAATTAGCCCTTTTAGCCTTTAAAAATATCTTTTCTAACACGTATATACTTAGCTTTTTATGGCTTTGCAGCGGTAACGATAGATCTCGGCTATATACCCGGCTATACAACTTAAGTAATACTTTGTTTTTATTTTTAATATATTAAAACCTTTCCGATTAAGGTAATCGTATTTCGGGTTTGTATTTTCCCTAGTTTTCGCACTCTACCAGCCGATTATTAATCGTATTAACAAAGTAAATTAATGGATTTACGTTAAATACGGCTTTTTATATCTTGTAATCGTACCGGTAACTATTTTTTTCGATACGGAACGTACGGAAAACTTACGTTTATAACCCGTAAAGTATTTTGATTATTTACCGTTATATTAAGTTAAATCACTTAATAAAAACTTATAGTTACTTGTATTTTTTTACTTTAGCGCAGTAATTATAATAGATATTAAAGTAAACGTTAACTACAGTAATAATTTAAAGGACAGAAATGATTTGAATGTAACGGTCATATAAAGATAATTAATTCTTTATAAAATATGTTTTCCTTTCCCTGTTCCGTACGGTTTTCTACATGCCTATATTATTCTGAAGCCATCTTTCTTATCCAGCCGGTAATTAAATCCTTTTATTTAAATCTTTATTTTGTTTCATATATATATAAAGTAACCATTAACTTAATTAAGTACGTTTACTTATTGGAATAGATTCTGTAATATATTTTTAGTAACCTAAAAAAATCATATTTTAAATTTTTATTATTACTTTAAAAAGTAGCTGTTTTCTTAAACTATAGGTTTCGAATAGCAATAGCCTTCTTTGTTAACGGGTTTCAATTTTCGTAAATATTTATTAATTAATAACCGATATAAAAATCTCTTTATATTTTGAAATTTACCTTTTAAAGTTTTTGTTTTTTCTTTATAACAGCGGTCGTTATAACGTAAGCCATATAGCCGTAAGTTCGCAAATAAACGTTTTAAACCTTGCAATGTAATACTGCCATGCTGTTTTTATACATTAAGTATATTAATAGATTTTATATAAGATTTGCTAAAAAATCGTATATAAGTATACGGTTATATAAATGTATTACCGCTTCAAAAATGTATACGATTAAAAACTTAAGCTTAATGCTAAAAAAGCAATGACTTAAAGATATTTCGAAACAAGTAACTTTTCAGGATTTCGCAATCGTATTCGATTATCTGTAAAAAAGATCTTATCTTCATTTCTCAAAACAACTAGTAGGTATTGAAACGTAATAATTAATATATTTTATGTTCAGCTTTTATGGTAAATATCATAAATAAAACCTCAATATGTATCGGTAATGAACATATTCTATTTATATCTGTCGGAGCTTTTTCGAAATTTATAAAGTTAATAGCGATTTTTTGTTTTAATCGGAAAGCTTCCTTTTTAAGCCCGCGGCGTATTTGCTTTTTAACTTTCGCCTTGTTATATACCTAATATTCGACAGTTGTAAAACCTTTTAATCGGATTTCTTTTCTATAAAACTGCAACTAAAGGATTATTTTAAAGTTTAAATAACGTATTCGTTAGTATTATAAAGTACCGTTATTTATACGTAATAGTTTCGTTATCTATAATTGATATTTCATTTATCAATAGCTAAAGTTGCGTAAAATATAATTATATTAATGTTTTCAAATACAAATTAATCAAATTTATTATTATAATATCTATAACTTAATTATACTTATTTCAAATATAATTATTAATTTTTCGATTATCTTTCTAATAACCTTTCTTTCGGAACTGTCGAAATAATATTAAATTATAAGCAAAATTTCGTAATAAGTTAGGTTACATAACCGTAATCCTTTCGTACCGTTAAAGTTTGGAAATAATATATTAACCTTTTCATACTTTTTAATCGGAACAAAGCCGTGTTTTACGTATACCCTGTTGCTTTATACGGTTAATCCAACATTTAAGAATTTGTTAATAAAGTTAAAAAGGTATATTATAAACTTTAAATCCGAAATAGACGAACTCCTTAAAAGATAAAACGAAATACGTATAATAACCCGTTAATTAAAAATTAGGACATATGCCAGAATTTGTTTTTTTCTATTTAAAAGTTAATTTATTCTTTATATAATCAACTTATCTATAAATTTGGATGTATGGGCAGTTTCTTTTTAAAAGAAACTAATTAAAAGCTATCCGATTTCGGATTAATTCATAACTGTCTTATTAAATAAGCATTCCGCTAAAGTTTTATTAAGGAACGCATAATAGCATTAAGGTAATATGTATATTAAACTTAAGTACGTTTTATAGCAAGTTCTTTAAGCGTCTGATTCGTTACGTTTTCGCTTATTAAGGTTTCGATATATACGAACGCTTTTATAACTACCTCGTTTCGGCTTTTATTTAAAGGTATGCCTTTACAGTTAAGAGTTAAAACTTTACTAGCTTTTAATTAAGATTGTTTTAATTAGTAAGGTCCGTAAAACCCCTGTAAAAAGTCGAAAACTATATAGTGAAATTTCTTAAAATAAAGGAAGAATAAATTATATTTTAATAATCCAAAAAGTTAACCGTTATATTTTAATAACTAATTATTCCGTTATCGATTTTAATTTCTATTATTTTTAAAAGAAATAACGTATTACATAAGCTTGCGGACTAAATATGTTCGCGGACAGTTTTTGCTTATACTTTAATTACTTAACTTTATTTATTTATTATTTAACATTAACGTTATAGAACGTTTTACAAAAAAATCCAAAATAAACTTAGTTATTTAAGTTAAAAAGCAAAACCCAAAACTTAGTTATAAAAAGCTTAGTTTTATATACGATATTACCGAAACAACTTTAAAGTTCGACTTTACGGTAAACGCGCCCAAACCGATATTGTTCTTTATTTACGAAAATTAACGTTAACTAAAAAGAAATTTATTATCGAAAAAATCCTTAACCTTAATACGCGAACGTTTCTTATCCGGCTTTAACATATTCAAAATATGGCAAATTTATTATTGGCCCAACGCGTTATTAATCGCGTCGGAATTAACTGGGCGTCGAACTTTATACGACGGTAAAAAAATTCCAAACGCGTTTAAATCGGAAAATCGATTATTAAAAAGTATTATATAAAGATTTAAAAGTATTTCGTAAATAATTCGAATTAATTCGGGTTATAATCGTAAAATACGGCATCGTAAAAAGAAGTATTTACAATTTCGACGAAATAAGTTTTTTAATAAAACTTTTAATAATATACGGTATAATAATTATAAATATCCAAAAACGTAAAAAACTTAAATAAATGTAATAAATTAATCGAAAGTAAATTATAATTATATAAATTATTAATTCGTAAAATTAAGTTATACCGTTATTTATTATTTTAATAAAAAACTTACTTTAAATCTTAATATCGCAATAATTTATTAATTACCGATTAAAAAGTCGGAATTAATTATAATAATTAAATAACGAACGAATTAAATTTAAAATAAATTTAATATTTTGGTAAATATATTTAAACGCGTACCGAAAAAACGAAACGCGTTTTTATTTTCGACGGTTACGAAAGTTATTATTCGATAGAATTCGAAAAATATTACGCGAATTACGATATTATCACGTTTTATATATACTTTTATTTTTTTATCAACTTTAACTTTTTAACGTATTTTATTTTTCTGTTTTAAAATACGCTTATGCGCTTTATATCGAAAATTTAATACGACGTTATTATATTTATATCGTAAAAAAATTTTTTTCGCCGGTTTTTACAACGCGTTTAAAACCGTTATAACGTTTAATAATATTAAATCCGGTTTCGCAAAAGCTGGATTTATTTTATTTAATTTTAATAACGTTTTTTTCCGATTTGGAAATTCCTTTAGTTATGTTTACGTCGACCGTTTCGCCGCTTACTTCCGCCGGCTTTATTTTTTTCTTATTTTCGAAAACTTTTCGAAATATACAAAAAACAAAAAAACGGAAATAATATTTATAAAGAAAAATTAAAAATTACTAGGGAAGTTTGCCGATAAAGATAATTAAATCGGTTAATTTTTTAATAAAAAATAATTTGATATTTTTATACGAAAACGTTTTTCTTAAAAGAAAAACTACTAAATTATACGAAACTAACCATTTTTTCAGTAAACGCCGAAAAACCAAAAATAAAAGTTTTTAAAAAAGAGGAATACTTATTATATAAAAAGAACAAGCTTTTTTAGCCGAAAAAAAAAGGTAGTAAAAAATTCCAGTTAATAACGGCTAAAGGTAATCGTTACAAAAAGATTAAAACAAAAAAACGGAAATATAGCGTTTACGGCAAATCCGGATATAATACGCGTACTTGTAAGAAAGCTATAGATACGACTAACGACGAAGAATCCGATTAATTTAAATTGATTTATTGCGTTATGGTTATTTTATTTAAGTTTGTTATCGCGAAGTGCCAAAAAACGGTCCGCGAGCTTGTCTAGTTCGCAAGCTTGTGTAATACGTTATTTAAATTTATACGAATCAAATTAAAGTTATATATAAATCGTCAACCTATATAACTGTTAGTTTTGTTTCTGGAATGCCGTATTGTTATTTTTAAGCAATTATCTTTTTTTATTTTAAAATTTCTTCTTTTAGTTTCTTACTTAATTTCGCAATTTGCTTTAATATTTTTCGATACTTTCGTTAAGTATTGATCAGGAATCTGCTATGGTATACCTTGCGAGATTCGGCCATTTTAACGTATTACTTTCGTAGGTTTTTTTTAAAAAAAACTTATTCTTTTAATCGTTAGAAATATAAACTTTAAAACTTATTTTATAAAGTCGTTAATATTTTACGAAAGATATCATGTTTATAGTTTTTATAAGTATATGTCGTAAATCTTAATTATAAATTTATTTACTTTCTGTCGTTATTTTGAAGGTATTTATTAAGTGTTTTATAAAGTTAATCCTTTCGAAAATTCTTTTTAAACATAAGGAAAACGAAATATTAATCTGCGTTATATAACGAATTCATCTTTTCGGATAGAAAGTTATATCTAATTTTATAAATTTATCAAATTACGGTAATAACTATTGAAAATCGATAAAGTTCCAAATATCAAACGCGTATATTTTTAATTAGAATTCGTTTTTAAATCTATTTTAATAATGAAGTCCTTTGTAAATTACGGAAGACGTTGATGGTACGGCTGTTATTCTTGTTATTAACGTATATTAAGATAATTGCTACTAATATACAGTCTTTATTATTTTGGTATTAATGAATTAATTAATAATCCACTGGAATTAAACGAATAAAACTCCTTAATTATCGGATATATGGGATATTAGTTGCGTTGTTATATTCCGCTAATTGCGTAAGTGCTTCGTATATGCATTGCTTTTATATAGGCTAATAACGGAACAATTATCCTCCGATCAGAGCGTAGCCTTATAGATTGGAACCGTTTTAGAAACTAATTTAATCAAAAACATGTACGTTCGATATTTGAGATTTTATCGATCTTAATTAGTAACTTTCGTAACTTATTAAATTTATAAAACCCGATATAGCTTTTTATTCAAAAAAACGAATTCGTTTTATAACACAAACCAGTACCTTATTCTTTTCCTTTTTGTAAAGGAATTATCAAATAATTAATTTGATAAGTTCCTTAATAAATACCTTTAATATAACAACCTAAAGTATATAAACTTGTAATTAAGATTTTACGATATATATTTATAAAAAGCGTAAATACGATATTATCTGTGAAAATATCCACGATTTTACGAAATTAGTTTTGGAATTTATACTTTTACAAATTAGAAAATCAAGATTTTTTAAGGAAAAACTTATAAAAGTAATACGTTAAAATGGCCGAAAAGGCACAGTATACGATAGCAGATTACTGATTGATACTTAATGAAAATACGGAATAAAGATTAAAATAAGCTGCGAAATTAAATAAAAAGTTAAACAAATAAATTAAAAATAACTTAAAAATAACAATACGGCATTCAAAAAACGAAAAGAATAGTTATATAAGTTAACGATTTATGTAAAGTTTTAATTCGTATTATAAAAACGTTGATATAAAATTTTTAAATAGTAAAAAAGGCCGAAATTAACAGTAAAACGATTCGTTACCAACAGATAAGGTTTTTTTAAACAACTAAATTATAATCTATTTCTTTTTTAAATTACGGAAATTTAAAGTATCGTTTTTAACTTTTTACGGGAACAATGGAAATTCTATTAAATAATCTTAATTAAAAAAAACTTATATAGCGTTAATTGTAAAATAAAACCACTAGACGAAAACTAAAACGAAGTTATCGTAAAGGCTTTGATACGAACAAAGATATTAATAAACGAAAATGTAAAAAGTTAAATTTTTACATTAAACGTTTTAAGATATATTTAAGCTTTTATTATAAATTTCTTTAATTTTATTATACGTTTTCTAATAAGATTTTAATTAGCTTCTAGTTTCGTAACGATATAATAATGTTAATTTATTAACGAATTAACTTTAATTTCTTAATACGTTAAAACGAAGGCAATAACCCTTCGTCCTACTTTCCTTGTTCCTTAGTACGTTAAAACGAGGACATTGTTTCGATAAGGTGTTTCACTCCGTAGTATGTTTCGTTCGGTGGTAAGTACGTTAACTAGTTAATAAAATTAATTAATTAGCAAAATTATGAAACTGTCGGCAAATGCGTTGAAATTCTGGAATCGGGGGGGAGAAGGTTGCTTGTTTTTCTGTTTTATAACTAGGGGTAGGGAGGAGCAGCTATATATAGGCTTTAGCTCCTTTGTCCTTGTAATCCTAGGGCCATATTAAAAGCCCGTTTGTTCCTTTTACCGCTTCTTCTAACAAATCACCTTAACTGCCGATACGTCCTTATGGCCCTAGGGTTGCCATGAAGCCATTCAGACGTCGCCGGCGCTTTCTTAAGCCTTTAAAAATCCATTCCGTCCGATCTTAAGTTCCGGGGGGATGAAGTACGCCTCCAAATCCTTCGCCATGTGACCTCGTGATGACCGTGATGACCTCGTCGACTATCTCTGATGATCCCGTCGATTTTCTGTTGTGAATCTCCAGCGTTCCGATTTCCTCTTTAGAGTTCTGATTTTCTCTTGCCGGTGTTCTCGTTGACGTTGCTACCGAATAGCAAACTTTCTCGTTGATTTCTCTCTCTCTCAAGGTCCTCTGGTTCTCTCAAGTCCTCTCAGACGTCACCGCGTCAACGAGCGTCTGCGTTTCAAATCGACCCACGGCCACTGCGTATGCAGACGCTTCTCTCTGAACCGAAGCGATTAAGGGAGCTTCAAAACCTTTTTCTCTAAGGCCGAGCCAATTCTCTCGACAGTTCCGTTTCAAAGCGCCCTCACGCCGAACCTGCCGTTCCTGCCGTCGGACCTCCTGTCGCCGAGCCTGTCGATGACCCTGCTGATAAGCCTGTTGCCGAGCCTGTCGACGAGCCTGTCGCCGAGCCTGCCTCCCCTCTCCAAGCCTTCCGTACCGAAGCGCAGCGGTACCTCGAATGCAACACAAAATGGGTGGATCGGAATGTCAATTTTCTGCTGTCAGAAGTGCCAAAAGACGTAACCAGAAGATGTTACCATGTCGGCAAATGCGTTGCAATTCTGGAAACTGGGGGGAGGGGATTGCTTGCTTTTCTGTCTTATAACTAGGGGTGGGGAGGAGCAGCTACATATAGGCTTTAGCTTTTTTGTCCTTGCAATCCTAGGGCCACATTAAAGCCCGTTTGTTCCTTTTACCGCTCCTTCCAATAAATCACCTTAACTGCCGATAGAAACTTCATAATTAATAAAAATTGCGAATGTAGCGAAACCGGGATCGTTATTGCACTTCTGCGGAGTCTATCTAATGTGCCACCGTAGTTCGGGTCCCTCTCGGACACCGAAGCCAGCCAGGAGCCGCTCGGTCGCACGGGTCGCTCGGCCTTTAGATGGACCCGAGCCAATGCCACTTCACGACAACTTCCCTTGCCACTCGGACTCTCCTGTTTAAGAACTTTGCGATTGGGGCCCAGAGTTGACACGTATAAGAAGGTCTAATCTTTGCGCTCGTCATTTCCACCTCAAAGACTCTCCGGCTTCGCATTGTTCGCCATGGTCTCACCTTCACCAGCAGACTCACCTGCCACGTCATTGTCATTTACCTCATGGAATGACGATAAGCTGACAACTATTGTCCTTCTCCACGGAGGCTTTACGTGTCGTCTCGAGTTTGCGCTCGTCCTTCCGTACCTCTCTGACTTCCACGTCCTTCTCCCCGACCTACCGTTGCATTCCGCGTCACGCCACATTAAACCGGGCACGACCGACAACTCGGCCTGGTATGTCGCACAACTCATTCGATCGCACGCCCACGGCGGAAAAGCCCACGTCGTTGGTGTCTCCATGGGCGGCTACATAGGCCAGTGCCTCGCGTTAGACCAGCCTAACCTTGTACTCTCGCTCTTTGTCACAGGTGCTGCTCCACTAGTTGGGAAACGCTTATTCATGGCGCAATGGACAAGAGTAACCTATTATACTATGAGACTTATGCTGCATTGGCTCCCTGAATGGGTATACCGGTATAAAACTTCATCACTTGGCCTAAGGCTCAGTAACGAATTGGTAGCAGAGATGAGGGACAACATCACCTGGCAGCTGGTCCAAGATATGTTCCCGTGGATCTTGTCGTTCACTTTGGATCACGTGCGGCAGTTGAAGGTACGGACTCTATCTATCGCGGGGGCGAAAGGGGATGACGTGCCTATGATAGAGAGGACGGCCGATGCGTTGAGAAACAGGCGGACTAATCAGGACGAGGCGTGGCCTGAGGATGGGTCAGGAGCAATTGTGTTAAGGGAGGCAACGCATGGGTGGGACATGCAGTTTCCAGAGCTCTTTGCTCAAGGGGTATCGGCTTGGGTTAATGGAGAGAGATTACCTAACGAGTTTGAGAGGCTTTAGTAGCTACAGAACCCTACGCAATAACACTTCAGGACGTGGAGACAATAGCTCATGAGCAAGGAACGCACTTCCACATTGGCGACGTGCTTTTTCTGAGGACTGGATACGTGGCTGCGTATAGAAGCCTCACCCCAGAACAGTGAGTAGAAGTAGCGGAGGCCAGAGAGTGGTGTGGTCTGGCACAAAGTCGGGAGATGACTGAGTGGCTCTGGGCACGACAAGTTTGCTGCAGTAGCCGGGGATACGCCTGGTTTTGAAGTCAAACGTTGGAGTTGTCGGAGATACCTCAAGTCTCTGGGGATACTTGATGAGTCCTTAATCACTTCCATATCTTCACTCGTGAACTACTTGTAACAGCTTCGAACACATCACCATACACGACAGCAATCTGATCATTCACCGCGCGACTCACTCCTCGCTCATGAAGAGATTCTGTCTTCGACCCATTTTTGCCTGACCGGTACGATGGTGCCACAATCATAACCTGTAACTAGTACCACCCACCTATTAACGCCTTCATCAGCTCATCCATCAAGTCATCTGCGAAATCGGCCTACCTGCTGGAGATGACAATTTGGGTATGTGAACCTCACTCGTTTCTCCTTTGATGATAATATTGATATATTCTGGCAGGGGCGGGATTGAGAGCTTCAAGCCCTGCCACTAGGGATAGCAAAGCTGCTCAACATTCTGCGCTGGACCGACTAGGGCCAGGAAGCCAGCCTCCATCGAATCGGCAGGAAAATCTGCAGGAAAGCTCGAGCATGCCTCGGTTTGCCGCGTCTCCCTGTTCTCCGGCATCAGCGGACTCAATGTCTCTGCCTACCACGCCATTTCAACCTAGCGGGACCACTCAGCTGTTCAAGGGGGTGTCCAACTGCGTCTCGCACAGCTCTGAGCCTCAGTCAGATAACATTGTAAGCCAACCCCCCCACCAACGAACCACCCCTTTAACGCGCCACCCCATTTTTGAAGCCATCGCCACCACAACCTTTTAATTCAAATAATAATTTCTTAATAACCACTTAATTAATTAATTCCATATTAATGGGTACGTATAATAATGTAATCAAGATTATTTTCTTTTTTTTCGGAAAGTTCATTTTTTTATTAATTTTGCCAAATAACAGTAAAATGTACTTTCGTAAAAGCTTTAAGTTTCACTTTTACTTTTTGTACCGATAGTATCTTTACGAAAGTTGTATTTGGTTTTGGTTATATTTTTCTACATTTTCTACGTTTTACTTTTTTATAAAAAACTAATTAATTAATTATTATATATTTTAATAATAAAATATATATTTATTTTTTCGTTAGGGATTTTCACCAATTTGCGGAACAAGAAACGTATAATATGATTTCCGAAAGTTAAATTAACCTTGATTAGTAATTTTTATTTCGAATTAAAACTTTTAATAATTCACGTATTTTAATATTTATGTAGTTAATTGACTAAAAAGGTAAAAAAGGTAATAAGATAAAAATCGATATCGAGATAAATATATGCGTTATTTCCTTTATGTAACATACTGTCGGCAGTTGAGGTGATTTCTTGGAAGGAGCGGTGAAAGGAACAAACGGGCTTTGATGTGGCCTTAGGATTGCAAGGATAAAGGAGCTGAAGCCTATATGTGGCTGCTTCCCCTTACCCCTAGTTCTAGGACAGCAAGAGCAAGCAATCTATCTCCCCCAGTTTCCAGAATTGCAGCACATTTGCCGACATATACGTATTATTTAATATTTTCATTTTATCAATATAATGTAAATTTGTTACTTTTTAATATATTAAAATATTTTTTAAAATATTATATTTCGTTTTACGTTTCGAAAACGTTTAATAAAAATCCATTTTATATATCGCTACGGAAATCCGTTTGTAATAATGTTTACAGAATTAATAACGGAATTTCCGGTTTAACTTAATAAATATATTTTTATTAAACGGTTAAAAACTATAAGTATTATAGATATATGTAACGATTAAAAGGTTTCTAATTATTAAACCTTAGGCGTACGGTTTATTTAATAAATAAATCGTAAATATTAAATAATAACGTTTGTATTGTTACGTTTAATAATAACAAAATACGTTTTGCGTAATTAAATATTATTACAAGTTATTGCTTTTAAGTTTAGGAAATAGGTAACGATTATAGTTATATATTTAAATCGTACGTTTTTTAGTACCGCGGTATTTTCCGGCGTTATATCGTATAATTATATCCGCGTTTTTCTGGTATACGGCGTTATATTATATAATTACATCCGTGTTTTTTTGGCGTATGGCGTTATTCCGAACGTAACGTGGATTTCTTTAGTTATTTGTTGTATTATTGCAACCGTTCCTTTAAATTATTGCGACGTCCGAAACGTTAAGTCGTAATACGACTTTTTTTTAGGATTTTGTTTTCGAAAATTGTCCGTGGTTTTTGTAATAAATGTTTTTTTTATTTTCTTTTTATTTTTAATTGTGTTATTATGGAAAAACGTCCGGTTAAGTTTTGCAAACGTGATTTTAAAAAGGAACGTATCGAATTCGCTTTTTATATTAACAAATTAAGTTTCGAAGTTATGCCTTGTTTTTTTTTGTTTTTATAATTATGCGATATATATTATAACCGAAAACTCGTTACGTTATAAGAACTGTATTTTTTTATAAACGTTTTTACGATAGGTTCGGTATTTCTGTTAATTTTTTGTATAACATTATTCGAAAGTTCGAATATTTAAAACGTAAGAAAATTTTAACTTAATAACAGTTTTTACGTTTCCAGTAAAAAATAAATAAAACGATTAATTATTTTTAACGTTTAGAACGTTAATAAAAATAACTTTGTATATAAAATATTAAAATAGTTCGTCGTAATTTATAATTTTTAACAAATTAAAGAAATAAAAAAGGCGAAAATAAAAGCGTACGGGATTAAATATATTTACGCCTGTTTTAACGTTAATTCCGGTTTTAAATTAATTAGGTATCGAAAATACCAACTGGTTATTTATTAATTAATTTAATTAATTTTTGCTGGTTAATATTTCCGGCGTTATTGGTAAAAGTTCTATAATAAGCGTTAAACGTTTATAAAGTATTTAATAAGTTTTTATGTATTTTTCGAATTTAAGTAATTTTTCATTTAACGAAATATTAAGTAAATCCGTTTTTTTTCGTATATTTAATATTTTTTTTATTTCGTAAATTAATACGTTTTTTTAAATTTCCTTATCGAATCCTATATTAACTTTAATAATATCCGTTATTAACTTAAATAAGAAAACGTAAAAAACTAGGTATATCTTAATTTTAAAGGGTAATTTTAATTCGTAATTATTATCCGAAATCTTTTTAATTATTTTAACGTTATATGGATTAATATATTTATAATTTAACTTTTAATTTGGTCGTTTAATCCGGATATTTTTTATGGTAAAGTAAACCATTTTCCCTTTTTAGAAAGTTAATTCTTTTAATTTTTTCTAGTTGTAATATTTTTGTATTTTTTATCGTACAAATTTTAATTTTGTTTTTATCTTTTAATGTAGTTATTTAAGTACGTTTGTTGTAAAAATAACCCTTACGTTAATTAGTCCGTTATATACGTCCTTATAAATATCCGGTATAAATTTAAAATTAATATTTGCTGGAATAATTTTAATGTTTTTATAATAACTTATATTATAATTAAAATAAATAATAAGTAACTTATTAACTTAATTATTTTATTCGTAATTAATATAATATCGTAAATACGTCTTTAATATTTAATTCGTTTTTTCTTTTTAACTGTTTATTTAAAATTTAAATACGCTTAATAATTAATAATTTAAACTTAATTATACCATTAAGCTTTGTTAAAACTTTAACGTAAATGTAACTTTTTTATTTAAAATAATTTTTATAAGTAATCCGTATATATTAACGACGTATTTAAAAAAACGTATGTTATTTATTTGGTATTTATATTTTCGTTATATGTTAAAAAGTAAAAAAACTTTATAAATCGGTTAACGATTATAAATATACTATTATAACGTATTTTTATAATAAGGTTTTTTAAAAATAATAATTTCGTAATAAAGTTAAATATAACTAAATTTTATAATTACTTTATAACTAATAAGGGTTATAATTTTCCGTAAAGCCGATATCGTCGTAACTTGGCTTATTACATATATCGCATTATCGTAATATTTTTTTATTTGTTTTTTTATATAAAAAAAATATATATATTTCTTATAAACGTTTAAGTATTTTGTTTATTTCTAGGTAATCGTAAAATTAATATTTATATATATATCGTATTAATCTTTGCTGGTATTCCTTTAATATTTGTTATTTTTCTTATTATAATTTTGTTAGTAACTTTTTATTATATTATTGTATTTTTATATAAAAGTTATTAAATTGTTATTATTTAATTGTTATAATTTGTAATATTTTAAAATGTTTTTTTGCCGTAATATTAAAAATCGTATGTTAAATTTTGGTAAGTTTTTTTTTAAATCGGGTCGTCGACTTAAGGCATCCGCTTTATTATTTTTTAAACCTTTTTAATAAATAATAACAGATTTATAATTAGTAAGTTGTTTTACGTAACGTAATTGTTATCCTGTTAATTTTTTGGTTATCGTAACTTCGTAAAACTTTTGTAATTCGTATAAACCTTAATTTGGTATATATTATTTCGTAATATATATGTAACGTAATATATAGGTTTAAGCCTGGAAAACAAGGCTAAGCTAATATACAAAAATCATGCTACGATTAATTTTTACGATAGATATTATACCCAGTATTTTTAAATACGATAATTTTTCAAATGGTTTTTTACAGTTTAAATAAATTGCATACCTTAGTTCCGTACGTTACTCCGATTCCGATTAATACGTAGTTGCCGATAAGCTTCGGCCCTGGTAAACCTTATGCCTATTAAGGTTTAGCAGGGTTTTTAAAGGCAAAAAATAATTTTATACGGTAAACTTTAAATAAACCTTAAAAGCGTATAAAAAATACATAAAAAGCTTTGTAAACTTTCGTTATTTTACGATTAAAAAATTCAACCTCGATTGTTTTTATAATACCTTCTTAAGTTATTATTAATTAAAATACGAACTAAAATAATATAATATGCTATACGAATACAAAATACCAGTTATCCGGAACGGGAAGGTTTCGATAAAAACCGTCCCGTTTACGGTAATCCATTTAAGAAAAATTACCGCATAATTTAAAGCAGTCGACGTAACTGTCGATTTGGAAAGTTATTTTAACAAAAATCGACTGCGCCTTTTAATTTTCGGGTATTACCTTATTTTCGATATTAAGAATTTGCCTTTTTACGAGTTTATTATAAATAACTTCGATTTAACGGAAAAACTGCTAGCGAAAGTATAAAAGAATAAGGATAATAAGGATAACAAGTTGGATAATTCCGAAATCCAGTTGCTGGAACATTATACGTTAAAGAATTACGAACGTTGGTTTGTTCGGCTGTTTAAAACCGCGAGAAATTTCCAAAATTCGGAAAGGAACCGACGTAAATAAAAAAGCACGATTAGGCAGTTTGGAATCGCGTTAAAGTAAGATACCTGCGAAACGGAAAGGGGTAGTAAAGTTAAGAGTTATAATAGGGGTGCAAAAGTTTCGGTAAATGCCGTTTTTCCATAAAACTTATACATTTTTACCTTAAATTTTATTATAACTTTATAGGATAATAATAAAGTAAAAATTATAATATTAATAGTATTTATATATTATATATTTTGGGTGATATATTTTCTTGAAAAATTACGCTAGCTTAATTTGGTAATATTTTAAACACAAAGTAAAAATCGAGAAATATTAAAAAGTTATATAACTTACGTAATATATATGTAATATAAGTTTATGATATATTTTCGATATTGCCATATCAAAAGTAATAGTTATCGACTTTTGGTTATTTTTAGTTTATACGTTAAAGTGGTTATTTTTAGTATTTAAAAATTAAGCAAAATCGACTTAATATTTAACTTTATATAACTAAGCAAATATACGGCCGATTTATTTTCTTTTTAGATATGTTAAAAAGCGCTAATATCTGTATATTAAAAAAATTTTATATATTTTACTTTATTAAAAGCGAAGATATAACGTTAATTTGAATTATTTTAAATTTAAAATATTTATTTTTAATCGCTTCGTTAATATTACTTACATAATATGTAATTAAAAGATGTTTTTATTTATAATAACATAATTATATTTTAAAGTAACTAACGATTTTAATTTTTAAATTACTGTTAAATCCGGATAAAAACCGTGTAGTTATTTATAATCAAAGCTGAAAGGTGCTGGTAAAAAAGATGCGATTTGGAAATTAAACCGAAATTTTTGCATACGGATTGTAAGTAATAATTTATCATTTTATTTAAGTGCATATACGGTTACGTCTTTTCGAGAAAGATTCGTAATATATATTTAAATTTTCTAAATATATATATTATAGCTATAAATTCTTTATTTAGTATACTGTAATTTAATTTTATTTCTTTTTAATTTATGAAAATAAAAAGTAATGGAATGTAATATTTTGTTATTATTTTTATATCCGATAATTACTTTTAAGGCATAATTTAATGCGTTAATTTCAAACTTAATAAGTTGTTATAAGTTATACATAATTAATATTAATTACTTAATAATAACTTTTTTAATTTCTTAAAAAGTTCGTTTTATTACTTTTATTTACTTAAACTGTCGTTTTTTTTTGGTAAAATTTGTTAATAGTATAATAATTCCGTTAAGATTTCTAAAAAACTTCCTATAATAATTAATAAATTTAAAAAAGGTGTCGGCAGTTAAGGTGATTTCTTGGAAGGAGCGGTGAAAGGAACAAACGGGCTTTGATGTGGCCCTAGGATTGCAAGGATAAAGGAGCTGAAGCCTATATGTGGCTGCTCCCCCTTACCCCCAATTTTAAGATAGCAAAAGCAAGCAACCTACTCCCCCTAATCTCCAGAATTGCAACGCATTTGCCGACATGGTAGCATCTTCTGGTTACGTCTTTTGGCATTTTTGACGGTAGAAAATTGACATCCCGATCCACCCGTTTTGTGTTGCATTCGAGGTACCGCTGCGTTTCGGTACGGAAGGCTTGGAGAGGGGGGGGCAGGCTCGGCGACAGGCTCGTCGACAGGCTCAACATAGGCTTATCAGCAGGGTCGTCGACAGGCTCGGCGAGAGGGTCGACGGCAGGTCCGACGGCAGGTGCGGCAGGTTCGGCGTAAGGGCGCTTTGAAGCGGAACTGTTAAAAGGAATTGGTTCGACCTTAGAAAAAATGGTTTTGAAGCTCCCTTAATCGCTTTAGGCAAAAAAGAAGCGTTTACTTAAGGCAGTAGCCGTGGGTCGATTTAAAGCACAGACGTTCGTCGACGCGGTGACGTCCGAAAAAAACTAGAAAGGACTTGAAAGAACCAGAAAGGACCCTTAAAAAAGAGAGAACTAACGAGGAAAGTTACTATTCGGTAATAACGTTAACGGAAGCGGCGAGAGAAAATCAGAACGCTGGAGAGGAAATCGGAATACTGGAGATTCATAACAGAAAATCGACGAGGTCATTACGAAGTTACATGGCGAAGGATTTGGAGGCATACTTTACCCCTTTTTAGAACTTAAGGTTGGATGGAGCGGAGGACTAACGGAGGGAAATGGATTTTTGGAAGTTTGAAAGAGTGCCGGCGACGTTTAAATAACTTCATGGCAACCCTAGGGCCATAAGGGCGTGTCGGCAGTTGAGGTAATTTCTTGGAAGGAGCGGTAAAAAAAACAAACGGACTTTAATGTAACTTTAGGATTATAAGATCAAAGGAGCTAAAGCTTATATGTGGCTACTTCCCCTTACCCCCAGTTTTAGGATAACAAAAGCAAGCAACCTACTTCCCCTAGTCTCCAGAATTGCAACGTATTTGCCGACAAAAGGTTTATATTTCCTTAACAGTATTAAATTTTTTTTATTCTGTAATTATCATAATTTTCTTAGGATTTATTATAATATATTTTAAAGTAATGATATATTTAAGGTATTTAACTTTTTATCTATGAAATTAATTCTTTTCGGCATCAATTAATAAGTTAACATTTTATAAAATTTACAGGACTATATAAATATATTTTTTATGTTATTTTTTTATTTCCGAAAAAATCAAAATGTCGTCGAAATAATAAATAATAAAAATATCCAGATGTTTTCGTAGTATATAATTAATTATTCGTTAAAAAATTACTAAGGTATTTGTTAATTCTATAAGCGTAACTAAATATTCGTATAATCCGTATTTCGTTTTAAATACCGTTTTTTATTCGTATTTTTTTAATACAAATAAGATTATATCCGTTTCGCAAATCCAATATAATAAATTACTTGGTTTTTTATAAGCAATTTTTTGTTTTTATAATTAAAAGCAATAATATCCGGTTTTTTAAAATAATGTTGTTTAAATATTAGTAATCCATAATTAATCGTAGCTTTCCGTTTTTTTTTAAGTATAAAAAACATAAGGTATCTTGCGGAAGATGTTAATTAACGTATTTATTTTTTTTAAAGTTTATCGTTTAGGTATTTTCGTAATATATATAATTTTTTTTCGTTTAGGTTATAGATAAAATAAAATTTGGTTAAAGTATTTTTTTAAGGATTATTTTATAATTTTATTCGTTATATTTAAGTAATTTTATATTTAGCTTTTTTAAATAATCGCTTGTGTTTGCGATATTATGGTAATATATTAGCTATGTTTTTTATTTTAGCTTTTCGGGTTAATTTTTTAAAATCTTATTTATGTTACATAATTATGCCCGGATAATGGCGATAATACGTCGAACGTATTTATTATATCTTTTTTTTATATATTTTATCCCTTTAAATAATAAAATTTTCTGTCATATCTTTATGCCTATATTCGTTTTTTTTTGGTCCGATCGAATATAAAAGAAATATTTTCTTTTTTTTGTTAATAAAATATAAAGGAAACTTTACTTAGTTAGTACTTTAATCAATTAAAGGGTTATACTGGTACAACTATGGTTTTCCAAAAATTGTATCGTAATTCCTTAATTAGATTATGTCGAAATTAACGGTTTGGATTTTTCTTTTAACGAAAATCTGGAAGTAATTAATCTTTCGTGTAATTTTTTTATTGTCGTAGGCAAATACTTAACTTTTGTTGTTTTTAGCAATATAAGGGTTTTTCTTATTTTTCTATAACAATTTAAAAGCGTTTATTAATTTTAATGCGATATAGTTAACGTTTAATGTTTTGTAGTTTATTATTACGGTATACCAATACGTCTTAATTCGTATTCGTAACATAACAAAGTTGTTTGTCGTTTTTGTTGCTGTATTTAAAGTTATTTTAGGAAGTTCTTACTGCTTCTTCCGGTTTTCGTTATTTTAAGATTTTTTTATAAGTAACGTTTTTTTTAAGAACTCGGTTTATATTACAACTTTGTTACAGCCGATTAATATGTCGTCGATATATTTGATATTTCCGGTAAACTTTTTAATTCGATTTATTAATTACTTATTAACTTTTCGTAAATAGGCGATTTGCTTATTTTGTATTTTGATTTATACTTTTATCTTTATAATGCGTATTTCGTAATTATGGTTAGCCGCCTTTTGTCTGGATGTTACCTGTTTAACTTGGTGCCGTATATCGTACTGGATTAATTTTTTTTATTAATTTTTAAACTTTTTTTAAATTCTTACCGTTTTTAAGGTCCATAATAAATATTAAATCGCATTATAAGTTGCCGATTATTCGCTATATTATTTTTATTACCGTATGGTATATTAACCTTTTTAACGTTTGGTAATTATATTACTAGTAATAATATAAAAATCGTTATATAAATAATGTTTTTTTTAGCTAATTTCGTTTAACCGCGAACGTATTAATTTTATTTTGCGATGCGAAAATACGAAAATGTAAGTATTATTATTACTCGTATTTATTTCTTTTTATCTTAAAAAAATTAAAACTTTCTTTTTATATTTTATTAATACGTCGTACGATATATCGTTATTATTTCTCATAAACCATGCAATTACGTCGTATACAATTTACCTGGTAAATTAATTTATAATATCTGGGTTTTCTTAGTAATAAATCTTCTATTTATCCTTAATAATCTTAAATTTACTACTTAAAAACTTATCGTTCTTTCGGGTTTTAAAGGGTTGTTAAATTTATATTAACTGGGCTTCCTTATCCCGTTTGTTCCGTTACTTGTTATCGGATCGCTAATTATGTTAATACTTTAGTTGCCTTTATTTCTTATCGGATTTTTTCGTTTAAATTTAAACCTTTTTTAATCCGTTATTTTATAGGGTTCTTTTAGGTATTAACTGTTAATACATATTTTTCCTGGGTTACTTTAATACCTTATATTTACGTATTAAATATTCTTTTTTACCATAATTATAACATTAAATTTAACTTAAATTTTATAATTAAGTTGCTTTTAATTCTATAAATCCTGGTTATATGTTATAAAACGTAAAAGATATTTCGCGTTTTTTTCTTTAATTAAACTTATATTATCCCGTTTATAAAATAAATTGTTCTTTTTGCGACGTTATTCGTATTATCGATTATCGATTTTAACGGTTTCTATAATATATCTGTTAAAAATACCAAGTTGTTTAAATTTAATAATTTCATTTTTAATATTTTCCTTTAAACCGTTATAAAATATATTAATTAAGTTATTATCGTTATCGTTTATCCAGCCGGTTTTAATTATTAAGTTTCGAAATGTTATTATATACTTAAACGTTAATCCGGTTTATCGTAAATATAAAATTTATTATACTGTTATATGTTCCTTATCGGGATTATCGAAATTTACTTTAAGTTTATTTTCGAAATTAACGTAATTAACGAAAAGTTACTTAATAAACGTTACTTTATTAGCTTTTGCATTTTCTAGGTAATTTTTTATTACGGGTTTAAACTAATTAAAAATATCTTTCATAAGGAAAACTATAACGGCAAGGATTTTTTTTGCTAGGTCGTCGATTCCCGAACAATACAAATAAATTCGAATCTGGGTTAAAAAGTTTTAAATACTTTCTTTTCCGTCGTACGGTTAAAATTTACTTACTTTAATTCGTAACGTTTAAATGCGTATTATAGTATCCGTAATTTTGGTAAATTACTAAATAATAAATTTTAACTGGTTAATCCGGTTTTAAAGTTACTAGATAATATCGTTTTAATTGTTAATTAACATAATATTTAAAATATTATTAAAAACTTAACGATTTTTTTAAACAAAAGCTTGTAACGTATAACGATTAAGGAATTTTTAATTATTAAGCCTTAAGTATACGCTTTATGTTAATAAATAAATCGTAAATATTAAATAATAAGATTTATATTATTACGTTTAATAATAACAAAGTACGTTTTACGTAATTAAATGTTATTATAAGTTGTTACTTTTAAGTTTAAAAAATAAGTAACGATCGTAATTATATATTTAAATTATGCGCTTTCTGGTATTGCGGCGTTTCCTAGCGTTATACCGTATAACTGCATCCGCGCCCTTTTAACGTACGGCGCCATATTGTATAACTACATCCGCGTCCTTTTGGCGTACGGCGCTATCCCTAACGTGGCGTGGACTTTTCCAGTTATTTGTGGCATTGTTGCAACCGTTTCTTTGAATTACTGCAACGTCCGAAACGTCAGGTCGTAACAATATATACAAAAAATATAAAATTTATTTTTAAGGTATATCTATATAAAACTTTCCGTAATATAGTTATTATAACCATCGATAACTAAAGGCTTTTATTTATTAAAGTTCTCGGATTTAATATTAAGAACAAAAACTTTACAAAGTTAATTTAATTTAATTTCGGTATTCGTTTAGTCCTTTTTTTGAAATAATCTATTATTAATTTTCGTATGCTTTATTATCAAAATTAGGGGATTATTGTTATTATACGTTAACGACGTTAAGAATTACAAAAAGGAGCAACGAATGCCTATTAATATTAATGCATGTAATTATAATAATTCTTTTTTTAAAAGTTTTTAAGATCGACAACGTTTTTCATGCCTTTTATTAATTCGATTTCGTTTACGTTATATCGGTTTTCTTATTTACTGATATCAATTTTTAATAAAATAAAACGTTCGAAAACGTTAATAAAAGCCGAAAAAGCATTATTTAAACGTTTATAACTAATCGTTATATTGTTAAAAATGTTGATTTTAATATAACAAGGTGTAAATAGGGTTATCGTTATAAATTTAAAACCGTTATACGTATAAGTAACCTTGCATATTAATTTAATTGGTTAAAAATTTCTTTTAAATTCGTAATAATGTTTAACAAATTTTATTAATATTTGGTTTAGTTCGTGTACTATTAACAAAGTATGCTATATATAATTTATCAAGTTTATAACCTTAAAAAACTAGGCGTAAGGACTTTTTACATTTTATTTTTTAATAGCTTACGCTGTACAGTATTAAGTTGCAAGTTATATATCGTTTGAAAACGCAGAGTATAGTAAATAAAAAGACAACTTTTCAACGCGTTAAGAATGTAATAAATTTGCTATATTTTTAATATATTACAACCGGATAAGAAACTTTCGCGTATATAGATTAAAGATTCAGTTAATAATCGATTTTCTTTCGCTCGGCGTTAATTCTTGCAAATTAAGAAAAATACCGACTCAGTTAGATATATCGTTATATCGTACTTTTGAAATAAATGCAGAAATGTTATATATAAAATTATATTGTGCATAATTAAATTTCGGGTTTCTTTTTTTTGCTTAAACAGCTAGATTTATTTTAATTTTCTTTACAAGTCGTTCCATATTATTAACGCTAAAAATAAATAATTAAATTAAACGGTTAACAAGTTGAAACATCCGGCAAGTTTGTTTTTATGGCCAGCTTGCTTACATAATACGTTATAGTAAACTTTAAAACGAAAATTAACAAATTATTTAAGAAATATAACGAAACATTCATAACGCCCTGTTAAACAATAAGTAAAAAAACTTGCTATAAGTTGTTTTACATTTTTTTAATAATTAATCGATTTCTATAATTTATTTATTTATAGTTGTTAATAAACGGTTAATTTCGTATTTTAAAACCTAATTAAAAGTGATCTTCTCTTTAACTAGCTTAATTAAACTAACGTTAAATTAAAATTCTATCGAAGTTTTATTAAAAAACGTAATAATACTTCTGTATTCTATAAATAAAACGTAAATAGACTTTATACTAATTTTTAAAACTTCCGATTTGTTACGCTTTCGCTTATTTGAACTTCAGTTTATACGAACGTCTTTATAACTATCTTATTTCGGCATTCGTCTAAGAGTTTTACCTTACAATTAGCGGTTAGTAAATCTAGTATTCGTTTAATTAGAATTATTCTAATTAAGAAAATCCATAAATGCCTTGTAAAAAATGGGAAATAATAACTTGATATTTTGTAATACATATGAAAATGAGTTATAACTTAATAATTCAAAAAGTTAAGCATTATCTTTTACTAATTAATCGTTCCGCTATCGATTTTAGCCTTTTTTGACTATTTAAAAGATGGTTATCCAGGTTTTTATAATAAAAGCTAAAGTTATATATAAATTGTTAACTAATATAACTGTTATTTTCGCTTTTAGGAGGCTATATCGTTATTACTAGGTTATTATCAGGGATTTTTAAGTTATAGTTTAGTTCACCTGGTTCTTAGCTATATATGTCGATAGTTTTTTTATAGTTCTGGTAATATACGATTAATTAGTTTTATATTTTATACAGTTATACGTATTTAATACATGGTTATTCGTAATATTTAAAAATACTTACGTTAAATCCTTATTATTTATTGCTATTTCTTCGCTATTTATTTTATTACTACCGCAATCCGTAGCAAATACTACCTATTACCCGAATTTACAACCAGTTTCTTCTTTATTTTGTTTTATTTTTACATATCCGGGGTGAGTTACGCAAGATAACGGGAAATATTAATAAATTTAAAGATATCTCTAACAGACAAATTCGAAAAAATATGAAAAATCTACATTTTCATTATTAAGTTTCTTAATAACTTTATTTTTTAACGAAAAGCTATAAAACCCTAAGAATTTGTAAAACAAAAAGTAACTTACCTAAACGCTATACTTAACAATTTTTACGATATAATAATTATTAAAATAATATAACATCCCAGACAGGCTCGTAGGACAGACAAGCTCGCGGGACGCTTTTGTTACCTTGTAACAACCAATCCAAATAACTTAACCATAACATATTCAATTAATGCAAATTAACCGTATTCTTTTTCGCTAACCGGATTTATAGCTTTTTAACAAATGCACGCATTATATTAAAGCTTACAGCAGATGCTATTTTCCTTTTTAATCTCCTTAACCCGTACGCAACCGATTATTTTCTAACGTATTTAAGCTAATAATATTCCTAATTCGAAAGTATTAAAGTGTAACGGCTAGGGTAGTTAACCAACTATTAAACCAACTCGTACGGGTTTATGTTAGTAGTAGTACTATGGGAAACTAAGCAATAACGGGTAAACTAATTACGTTTAGTAATAATAAATAATTAAAGGTAATCTGGATAATTAAGTTATATTATAAGCTGGTATTATTTAGGTAATGTACTATATAAACGAGCGGTACATATAAATAAACGGTATATATTTTAGGCATTTCGCAATAACAAACTTAAATATAACAATTAAAACGTTAAAAAGTAATTCAAATTAATCGGATTTCTTTTTGTTAAACATATTTATTAGTTGTTTACAAATACGCGCATTATATCCGGGTTTACCGCAAACGTTATATTTGGATTTTTTCGTTTTAACTTTTTTACGACGATTACTTGTACTGAATTGGGACGGGGTGACTAGGTCCTGATCAGTACATAATCGCAAAGAGTGTCTTCGTATATGTGCTTAGTGGTAAGTTCAAACGCAGTCTGTATTGTATGGTGTTGAGACCATGATGAAGTTTGATGATGGGGTTACGCTTAGCGAAAATGAACATTTAGAAATACATGCGCAATGTGGAGCCACTAATCATCCGAACCCGGACCTAAGTCCCAGCATATTGCCCCATTTCAGTGTTCGTTATTAACTGGGATTTTCTATTATTTGTTTCTTTTTCGGCGAGAAAACCTTGTTCCTTTTATATAGTAAGTGTTTTTCCTTTTTAAAAACGTTTGTTATTGGTTTTTTAACGTTTATAAAAAAAGTTTATTTCGTATAATTAGGCGGTTTTTTCCGAAAAAAACGTAATTTCGTACAAAAGTAATAAGCTACTTTTAGTTAAAAAATTAACCGATTTAATTATTTTTGTCGGCGAACTACTCTAATAATTCCTGATTTTTCTTTTTACAAATAACGATTTTGTTTCGTTACTTTATATATATTTTTAAAAGGTTTTCGCAAAGAGGGAAAAATAGAACCGGCGGCAGTAAACGGCAAAAAAATCGGCGTAAATACGATTAAAAAGAGTTTATTTCGAAAAAAACGTTATTAGGATCGAATAAAATCAGTTTAGATTTTGCAAATCCGGATTTAATATTATCGGACATTATGGTAACTTTAAATACGTTGTAAAAACCGGCGAGAAAACTTTCTTTTAAAATATAAAAAAAGTAACGTGCATTAGATTTTCGGTATAAAGGGCATACGGGTATTTTAAATCGGAAAAGTAAGATATATCGAAAAATTAAAACCAATAGGAAAAAATGGGAAAACATGTAAAGCGTAATAATGTTGTTATTCGCGTAGTATTTTTCATATTTTATCGAATAATAGCTTTCGTAACCGTCGAAAACAAGGAAACGTTTCGTTTTTTTCGTACGCGTTTAAGCATGTTTATCGAAATGCTGGATTTATTTTAAACTTAATTCGTTCGTTATATAATTTTTATAATTAATCCGGGTTTTTTAATTAATTAATAATAAGTATTACAATCCCAGGATTCAAAGTAGGTTTTCTCCATAAAAATAATAAATAGCAATATAACGTAACTTTACAAATTAACAATTTATATAACTGTAATATATTCCCGATTACCTTATTATATTTATTTAAATCTTTGACGTTTTTCGATATTTGTAATTATTTCACCTTGCATTATTAAAGTTTTATTATAAAACTTATTTTCCTTTGTGGAAACGTGACCGTATATGCACTTAAATAAAATGATAGATTGTTACCTTAATTTCTAAATTTATTAACCTTTTTCTATTTTACAGGTATTTTATTTTAACGCGACTTTAGAGTGCTTAATTCCGAATAAGCTCCTATTTACGTCGATTTTTATCCGAATTCTGGAAGCCTTTTGTTATTTTGTGCAGCCTGGCAAATTATCGTTTATATTATTTTAACATGTATTATTTTAATAATTGCATTTTCGAATTTATAACCCGTTATTATTATTTGCTTGCAGTTTTATTAGTAGTATTTTTGCGGGAGTAAAATTACGCCGTATAAACTATTCGGAAGGTCGGTTATTTTTGTTTTGGAAACTTATGTAATATTCGAAAATAAAAAGCCGAATTCGATTTTTTTATAAAAAATTTTCCAAGTTGATAATAACGTTAACGGCCTTAGAAAATTCGGTGTTTTTATCGGGATTAATTGTTGTAAACGTAATAGTTTTTACGTAAACCTTCCCGTTACGGAAAACCGGTATCGTATATTAAAAGTTACGTGGTATATTGTGTTCGGTTGCTATTTTGATGGATAGGAACTTAAGAAGCTGTAAAAGCGATTAAGGTTGGAATTCCTAGCCGTGAAATTGGCAAGGGCTTGCAAAGTTTTTTATGTGCTTTTAAGGTTTATCTTTAAGGTTTACCGTGCAAAGCTATTATCTACCTTTAAGGACCCTGCTGAACCCGGGCATAAGGTTCACCAGGGCCGAAACTTATCGGCAACTACGTCTTAGTCGGAATCGGAATAAGGCACAGGATTAAGGTATGTAATTTATCCAAACGGTAAAAAACTATTTAAAAAGTTACCGTGTTTCAAGATACTGGGTATAATATTTATCGTGAAAATTACTCGTGGCATAATTTCTGTGTATTAGCTCAGCCTTGTTTTCCAGGCTTGGACCTATATAGTTACTTTGTATTAAAAAACTTATTTCGTCGAATTTGTAAATTTTCTTTTACGATGCTATATTTTGCAATTGTAACCCGAACCAGCTTAAACCATTTACGAAATATTTTCGGATTTTCGCATAATATTTTTTAATAATTAATCTTTCGATTTAACCACGTTTTAAGTTTTTTTTACCGTCCAACAAAGTTTAACGCTTAATTAACCTTAACGTATATTATAACCCCTTAAGCAAATAAAAAGTTATATTTTTAACATGTTAAAGCCGCATAAAAACTGTCTACGTAGTTAAGTTAAAGATTTTTTTAATAATCGATTTTTTTTCAGTTGGAATTAAGTTTCGCAAATTAATAATAATATCAGTTCGAACGCGTTTAGCGTTAATTTGCGCTTTTAAAATATTATATGAAATATTGTAAATGGAACTTAGCTTTTTCTAATTAAGTTTCGGGTTTTTCTTTTTAAATTAAACGGCTAGGTTCATTTCGTTTTTTTATAAGTCGTTCCATAATACAGTTATCGAAAAATAAATAATTACAGTTAATAGTTAATATATTAATAAAAGTGTACCGCTCGCTTATATATACTATTTGCTTGTATAATACGTTTTTATAAAAGATAATAAGCGTATTTGTCCTTTTTGTTAATTTACAGTAATCACTATTAATTATTTCGGATTACGATTAATTATTGTCGCCGTCGTAATTACCAGTGACTTCATTACTTTAATTACTCCTAATTACCGGATTTACCGTAATTACACACTACGTAACCCGCACCTTTGGTCGGAGTTTATTTTCCTGCAGTTTCCGACCGTTTTGAAAAAGCCAAGTCTTGCTGGGCCATACTACGATTTCCCTTTTTCTAGAACTTTTGCCCTTAAAGATTAATTTAGTTCTTTGTAATTTGCGTCAGTAATTTCCTTTCTTTATCATTACTTTTTTAATAACCAATATATCTAATCGAAAACAAAAGACTCGTTGCAAACCTCGTATTTTTACTGTTCATCGTGCTAAACTTATGGAAGCTTTTAACAACTTTGGTTTTGAAGTTATATCTTATTCTTAGTGCTTTTTAAAAAGGTTAAAATGTAAAATAATAAAAAATGTATCGCAATGTAAAAAATATATTACCCGAGGCCACTTTTATAACGGTACCGACATCCTGGTAACTTATTTATAAAGCATCCGCCGCGAATATTAACGTTTTAAACGGGAAAAAACGTTTCCGGAAAAGCGTTTTTGGAAGGTTTAACGGCGTTACTTGGAAATATAACGTCGTCATTAAAATGAAATAAACGAAGCGTTAAACCGTGTAATTTAATTACAAATAAAAGACTTTGATACGTTTAAAAGGTATAATTATGGTTTAATATAAATTTTATTTATTAAATAAGTTGAAATATAAAGAACGACGAGAATAAGCAGAATTAATAATTAATGCTGCCGCGTTAATATAGGTTCCTAACCCGGTGGATTAATCGGGTATCGAAAATATCGACTGGGATGTTATAGCCAGCGACTCCGGCGTTATTAGTAAAAGATCCTTAGGAGGCCTTAAACGTTAATTAAGTTTTTAACGGGTTCTTAGGTTTTTCGAAATTTAGATAATATTTCCATTTAACTAAGTATTTAATAAATCTTTTCTTTTTGCGTATATCCAGGACTTTTTTCGCTTTATATACTAGTATATACTTTTTTGCCTTATCCTTTTATCCTTAATTAACCTTAGTAGTATCTATTATTAATTCGAATAAGGAAATATAAAAAACTGGGTAAAGCTTAAATTTCGGAAATAGTTTTAGTTCGTAGGAGTTCTTTAACATTTTCTAGTTAATTTTATAGAAATCGATGTATTTGAAATCGAGCTTTTAATTTAAACGTTTAGTTTTGATATATTTAGTAGTTAAGTAGGCTATATCCTTTTTTAAAAAAGTTGGTTTTTTAACCCTTTTGTAGTTATAGTATTTCTTTATTTGGTTACGTATAAATTCGAGTTTTGCTTTTATTTCTGCGTAGAATTACTTAAGATATTTTAACGTCGAAATAGTTTAACGTTAACTAGACCGTTATCGCGTATTTCTTTGTAAATCTTTAATATAAAACAAAAGTTAACGTTTATTAAGAGTGTTTTTATGCTTTCGTAATAACTTGTATTATAGGTTAACTGGGTTATTGGTAATTTTTTAACTTAATTATTTTGTGGGTAATTAACGTAATATCGTAAATAAGTTTTAAAAATTTAGTTTAACCGTTTTGTTTGTTTATTTATATAAAGTTTAAACGCGTTTGATAATTTGTAATATAAACCGATTTAAGTAATAAGGCCTTACTAAAATCTAAAAGTAAACGTAATATCTTTATCGGAAATAATTTCTGTTAATAATCCATTTACGTTAAAGATATATCTGAAAAATATGTACGTTATTTGTTTTGCGTTTATATTTTCGTAATAAAGTAAAAAATAAGAAAGTTTTATAAATCGGTTAACAATTACAAAAACGCTGTCGTAATGTATTTCTGTTGCTGGGTCTCCAATTAAGAAAAGTTTGGTAATGAAATTTATAGTAATAAATTCCCATAGTTGCTGTAAAATTAAATATAGTTGTAGTTTTCCGTATAATTTATATTTTAAAGACTTAACCCTGGCGTAAATGTTATATTTCCGTTTAACTTTTTGTATTGCCGTTTTTATTTTAAGAGAATAATACAAGGTAACTATATAGGTCCAACCCTGGAAAATAAGGCTGAGCCAATATACAGAAAATGATTCCACGATAAAATTTCCACGATAAATATTATACCCAGTATTTTCGAATACGATAACTTTTTAAATGGTTTTTCATAGTTTGGATAGATTGCATACCTTAATTCTATTCTTATTCCGATTCCGAGTAGTTGCCGATAAGCTTCGGCTTTAGTAAACCTTATACCCGTTGGCCACGGTTCAGCAAGGTTTTTAAAAACCTTATAAAGAATAGTTTTATACGGTAAATCTTAAAAATAAACCTTAAAAACGTATAAAAAACTTTATAAGCCCTTATTAGTTTTACGATTAGAAAATTTAACTTTGATCGTTTTTACGGTTTTTAAAGTGTTTATTAATTAAAATACAAACCGAAATAATATAACATGCTATATAAATACGATATATTAATTATCCAAAATGGAAAAGTTTCGATAAAACATCCTGTTTACGGTAATTTATTCAAAAAGAATTACCGCATAATCCAAAGCCCTCGACGTAACTGTCGATTTGGAAAAGTATTTTAAAAAAATCGACTGCGTTTTTTAATTTTCGGATGCCGTTTTATTTTCGATAAAAAGAATTTACTTTTTTACGAATTTATTATAAATAATTTCGATTTAACGGAAAGATTGCTAGCGGAGGTATAAGGAGATAAGAATAATAAAAATAACAAGTTAAATAATTCCAAAATCCAGCTGCTGGAATATTATACGTTAAAGGATTACGAGCGCTGGTTTATTCGGCTACTTAAGATTGCGAGGAACTTCTAGAATTCTAATAGGAGTCGACGTGGATAGGGGCAGGACTAGGCAGTCTGCGAAACGGAAGGGTGTTAGTGAAATAGGAATTAAGGTAGCAATCTATCATTTATCCAATTATGTACACGGTTACGTCTCTTCGAAGGAGATTTAAGAAAATAATAAATATATTAAAATCGTTGTCCCAATAGCTTAGTGGTCGCGAGCTTGGGTAGTCTCGTTCCGCTTGTTGTAGGTGAGCAACCAACAACTTGCGAGCGACAGCTGGTTCGAATCCAGCTTGGGACAGCGTGCCTAAGTCGCCAAGCCCAGCGCACGGACTAGCACGGAAGCGCTTGCGTTTCTAAATCGTGTCGGCACTAATTGGAAGGTTGGGCTAATGGTAACTAGACCAATCAAATTATCATATACATCTATTGATTTGTTTATCGTATATTAAAACTTCTATACGGTTTTTAATCCGGCCCGCCTATAGGTACGGTTTTTAAGGGGTACTTCCCGGTCGTATCGTGTAATTAGTCGTGTATGTACAGTGGGGGTGCAAAAGTCTTGGTAAATTTTTGTACGCTTTATAAAAACGCGTATTACTTCTATTTTAACACCAATAGCCTTTATACTTTAATTATAAGTAAACAAGTTAATTTAGGTCCAATTATTCCGCGTAAAGAATAGTTACTTTATACGAAAACCAGATGGAAGTCCGACAAAAATTTAAACGAAAGCTTTTCGAATATCGCGAAAAAATACGGAATATTACCTACCACCGTCTGGGGCGTCTATAAGCGCTATACGCGTTAAAATTCAGCCCTATTTTTGTCACGTTCGGGCCGCCTATACAAGCTTCGGACGATTTATAAAAAATATTTATAGCGATTTATTAAATTTAACCCTTTCATGCCGATCGGAAAACTTATCGAATTATGTTATTCCCATATCACAAAATAAACCTTAACGCAATAACTTTACAAAAAAAGCATAATGTACTAACGCGCATTTTAACAATTATTTCTTACCTCGAAACATACGAAATAACGACTTATTTAAACTTTAATATATTGTAATAAGTTTACCAAATAATAACGAAAGGTTTTATTTAACGACGAAACAAATATAAACCGTAATTACAATACGCGGACGCAGTAAATTTTCCGCCGGAAAGATTTCTAATATACCACCTTTTTTTACCTTAATTACCACATTAATTATTAACAGTTTCCATTAAAACAGAAAAATCCCGTTTATTATTCAAATATATATAACCTCGATATATAAAAACCGGTTAAACGCAAATATTTTAAGGTAATATTCGGTATAAAAAACGGAATTTTTTAATAATCCTTAATAAAAACCCCGAAACCTTCCAGAACGGAATAACCGGCCGCGTTTATCGTAATTATTTCGACAAATACTTTCTCGAATATTTCGATAACGATTTTATTTTTATGCAAATTAACGTTTCCGTTTACATTATCTAAATCGTTAAAAAAATAGCTTTAAACGTATGTTATCGAAATATTAGAATAATTCTTATATTTACCCGATTTAAACCTTATCGAAAACGTATAAAAGCTATTAAAAAAACGCATTTAACGTAAAGAATTAAAGCTTAAGTTACTTAGAAATATGTAAAAAGCATTAGATTTACTTACTGTTATTATAATTACTATATAAGAAAAGTTCGTAAAAGTTATATTAAATACCTTAATAAATAATATATTAAAAAGGATCGAAGTCGTAATTACGGTTTAGGGCTGGTATACGAAATATTAAAATAGCTTACTGTAACGAATCTGTTATACATCCACCTGGAGGTATGAGCAGTATCCGAAAAGGGTTTTTGATTTGTAGGTAATAATAGTACGATGAGTAATTCTGGGTTTGTTCGTTAAAAAGATTTGCGAACTTTTCCCTTAATTAAAGAACGGTGTTTTTGATTGAAGGTTTAGATTGATAGCTAAGGAGCGAAATTATTTAGAGATTATTTATATAGGAAATTGGTTTATTATATATCCATGTCCATTTTGGTAAGTATGTCATGGATTTATGTAATTTATGTAATCTAATTAATTTATTAGATTATTTAGATTACGTTAAGTAGGTTAAATTCTTTTTCCGGAGTTTAACCGTGGTAAACTTACGTTAAGTTATAAAGGTAAGTTTTTTCGGGACAGGAACTTTTATTTTTGTAATATTATTTCCTTTTTCCAAGGATTTTTGTTTTAAAGATAAAAACCGTAGGTAGTTACCTTTTAGTTGTTGAAACGAATTCCGAAAGTTTTTTAGTTGATTTTATTATGACAGACCGTATTTAAAAAGAAAAAAGAAAACTTCGTTTGAATTAATGCGAAACGGGCGATAATTATGCGAATTTTATCGAGAAGTTTGGTTTTAAAGTTATTTTTTGTTCGAATTGTATCCGTTTTAAGAAGTTCGATTGTTTTTTTGTAGCTGACGTTCCAAGTTGTAATTGTTATATTTGTTGTTAGCGTTTAGCTTACGACGTTTTGAATATGAATTCCTTAGTAAGATAGGAAAGGAACGCGAACGTTTGCAGAAGGAACAGCGCGAAGTAGAAGATACCTTAATGGTTTTGTTTAATCGGTTGAAACGGTTGCGTCTTTAGTAAGATATTTTTAAAAAAAAGGCCGTTGTTATTTTAAAAAAGGGATGTGAATTGGATTAATTGGAGGAATAAGAAAAGATGGAAGAAGACCAGCGGCGTATAGAGGAAAAGCAAGTACGGCTTGTTTTTGAAATAGATGTTATGGCAGAGGCGTTTATTTTTTTTGACTGGAATGTTGTAAGGTTAGATTTAAGCGAGGGACCGTTGTTGTTTGTGACTTTGGCCGTGTTAAAGGTGGTCGGTTAGGGTTTTGGCGATGGAATTCCTTAATTAGGTCCTTTACATTCGTTAGGTAATTAAATGGTTTTTATGTATTTTTTTCGTATAAGTAGCTTTTTTATTTAATTAGGTATTGGATTTTGTTTTTAATTATTTTGGAATTTAATATTTTTTCGATTTCGTATTTATTAGTATTGTTTTCCAGTTTTAGGTTTTTTTTAGCGGGGCGTTTTTTGGTATTAGTTTAAGTAGGGAAATATAAAAGATAAGGTATATTTTTATTGTTTTGGGTAATGACAGTTAATAGTTGGTTTTAAAAATAGCTTCGTTAATTTTGCAAAGGTTAAGTTTTTTAAAATCGAGATTGTTGTTAGGTTTTTTTGTTTTAATTTGTGAAATGTTTGAAGTTGCGTTAGGTTTTTGTTATAGTAAGTAAACCTTATTTCTTTTCGATAAGATTAATCCTTTAATTTTTTTTTGTTATAATATTAGGTTATCCGTTATTAAAGAAATTGCAGTTTAGTTCGTAAATGGATTTGTATTATTTTGATTTTTATAATTATTGTTTCCGTTTAAGGTACGATTGTAGTTATTGTTAAAGTTTTATTTAATGGTTGTATTGGGCGTTAAGTTTTTGCTTTGTATTTATATACCGTTATATAAAGGAATACGTTTATATTTTCGTTAACGAAAATGTTATAAGTTATTTAAGCAAGTGGTAAAAGTTTTATCCAATTATTTTGTTAATAATTAACATAATTTCGTAAATATTGTTTTAACGTTTGATTTAGTCGTTCGGTTTATTTATTTGTTTGTAAGTAATACGCCGTAAAGAACTTAAGTTTAGCGCCGATTTGTTTAAAAAGGTTAATATTAAATTTAAAAATAAATAATTTGTTTTTATCGGAAATGATTTTTTTTAGTATTCCGTATTTATCGAAATAATGCCGTATAAAGGCGTAAGTTAATTGTTTTATTGTTACGTTTCTTTTAGAAAATAAAAAGTATTTATATTTAATAAATCGGTTAACGATTATTTATATTCCGTCGTATTTAATTCCAGTAATTGGATTTTTCGATAGGGGTAAGCCGATAATGAAATTTTAAACGATAATATTTCATGTTTGTCGGGAATATTAATAGGTTATAATAGGCCGTAAGGTTTATATCGAGCTGTTTTAGTTTTGTTACAGATATTGCAGTTGTTAATTACTTGTTTAATTATTTATCGTAATTTAAAAAAATAGTATTTTTTTGCAATCGCTTAATAGTTTTGAAAATTTCTTGGTATCCGTATAATGGGTTTTTATGGAATTTTTTAACAAATTATTTTTGTCGTTTTTTGGATATGTAAATCTTGCCGTGGTATAATAATTGGTTTTTGGATTATCCTTTTAGCTATTTTATTTTTTTCCGTTTAATTAAATTATAGGAATTTTTAAATTATATTAAGAACTTTGGTATAAATTATTTTAGGATTACATATAATTGTAAAGTATTGTTTTTTATAACCTGCAATATTTATATATTACGTTTTAGAACTTTGGAATTATAATTATTTTTGCAATTTAAAATATCCGCTTGGATATTTTCCTTACTTTTAATATGGTAGATTTTAAAGTTAAATTTTAATAAGAAAACTATCCATATTTCGTAGCATTTATTTAGATTTTAAGTTATTATAAATTAAATAAAACTTTTGTAATTTAAGTAAATGTTAAAAAACTTTTTAGTTCCGTTAAGGAAGGGTTTTTATTTTTTAAGCGTTAAAATAATCGCTAATAGTTTTTTATCGTAAGTAAAGTATTTAAATTTAGTATTTTTAAAAGTTTTGGAAAAGTAACGTACTATACAAGTGAGCGGCCCAAACAAGTAAGCGGACCGTTTTTTGGCACTTCGCAACAATATATTCGAATATAACAACCATAACATAAGAAATTAATTTAAATTAATCGGATTCGTTTTTGCTAAACGTAGTTACAGCTTCTTTACAAATACGCGCATTATGTCCGGGTTTGCTGCAAACGCTATATTTCCGTTTTTTCGTCTTAATCTTTTTGCGACGATTACTTTCAGCCGCTGTTGGCTGCAGTTTTCCATTACCCCTTTCTTTTTCGGCCAAAAGAACTTGTCCCTTTTGTATAGTAAGTGTTCCTTCTTTTTGAAAACGTTTATTTTTGGTCCTTCGGCGTTTGCTGAAAAAATAATTAGTTTCGCGTAATTTGGCGGTTTCTTCTTTAAGAAGAATAATTTCGTGCAAAAGTATTAAGTTACTTTTTGTTAAAAGATTAACCGATTTAATTATCTTTGTCGGCGAGCTCCCCTGGTAATTTCTAATCTTTCTTTGCAAGTATTATCCCCGTCTTTTTGTTTCTTGTATATTTCGAGAGGTCTTCGACGGTGGGGAAAAATGGAGCCGGCGGAGGTAAGCGGCGAGACGGTCGGCGTAGGTACAGCTGGAGGAATTTCCAAATCGGAAAAAACGTTATTAGAATCGAATAGAACAAATCCAGCTTTTGCGAAACCGGACTTGATATTGTCGGATGTTATGGCGGCTTTAAACGCGTCGAAAAAACCGGCAAGAAAATCTTCCTTGGCGATGTGGGTATAGTAGCGTCGTATTAAATTTTTGATATAAAGCGCATAAGCGCGTTTTAAAACGGAAAAGCAGGATACGTCGAGAGGTTGGAATCGATGGGAGGAATGGGGGGGTATGCAAAGTGTAATAATGTCGTTGTTCGCGTAGTATTTTTCGAATTCTATCGAATGGTAGCTTTCGTGGCCGTCGAGGATAAGGAAGCGTTTTGTTCCTTTCGTACGCGTTCGAGTATGTTTATCGAAATGCTGAATTTATTTTAAACCTAATTCGTTTATCGTCCAGTTATTATGACTAGTCCCGATCTTCCAATTGGCGGGTAATGGGTTATCGCGATATTAAGATCTAAAGTGGGTTTTTCCCGTTAAAATAATAAATAACGGTATAGCCCAACCTTACGAATTAATAACCTGTATAACTGTAACCCATTCCCGATTACCTTGTTGCGCTTGTTTAGGTTTTCCACGTTTTTCGGCGTTTATAATTACTATGCCGTATATTATCAAAAGCCTTATTAAAAAGCCGGTTTTGTCGAAATTATAAATATCCTTTTTTGCGATACCATATTTTGCAATTATAGCCCGAACAAACTTAAATCATTTGCGAAATACTTCTGGATTTTCGCATAATACCCTTTAATAATCGATTTTTCGATTTAACCGCGTTTTAAGTTTTTTTTGCCGTCGAACAAAGTTCGACGCCTAATTAATACTAACGCGTATCGCGACGCGTTGGGCCAGCAGTAAATTCGCCATATTTTCAATATGCTGAAGTCGGACAAGGAACGCTCGAGTATTTAAGTTAAGAATTTTTTCGATAATAAATTTCTTTTCGGTCGGCGTTAGTTTTCGTAAAGAAGAAATAATATCGGTTCGGGTGCGTTTGCCGTTATATCGGGCCTTTAACGTAGTTTCGGCAATATCGTAAATAAAACTAAGCTTTTTATAACTTAATTTTTAGTTTTATTTTTTAGCTTAAATAGCTAAGTTTATCTTGGTTTCTTTTATAAGACGTTCCATAATATTGGTATTAAGTAATAAGTAAATAAAATCGAGAAGTTGGAATGTTCGCAAAATTGGTCCGCTCACTTGTTTGGGCCGTTTATTTATGTGGTACGTTATATTATTAAATACTATTTTTCGTTATTTTTTTTAATTATTTTAGGATTGCTCCGAAATCGTAATTTGATGCGTTTATCTTTAGTTGTTTTTTTGTAGTAATTAGGAAATTTCATTATAAAGGCGTTGGTAATCTTGTCCTTGATTTTTTGGAAAGTTTTCTTAATTTCCTTTAAAAATTCGAATTCTTTTTTAACGTATTTCTTAGTAATAAGTTTCGTTAAAGGACCGGTTATCCCTTTATAATTTTTGATTAGGCTACGTACCTCTCCGGTAAATTTTAAAAACTAACGGATATTTGTAACAATTGCTTTATTTAAAATTAACCAGTTTTTAACTACTTTTAGCTTAAAAATTTAGATTTAAATTTATCTTAAAGTAATAATGTAACCTAAAAAGTTTATTTTCTATATATGCCATATGCTTTTCGCCGGGTTAACACGAATATTTGCCTCGTTTAAAGTTTTAAGCATTCGAATAACATACCTTTTATGTTTTTTTAAGGTTTCGGAATAAATAAAAATGTTATTAAGGTAAACAAATACAAACTCGTCCAGAAATTATTTAAAAGTCATTATAACTAAACATTAAAAACTGGCAGGGACGTTAATAAGTTCCATAGGTATTATTCGGTATTCGTAAAGTCCATATATTATTCTAAATGCCGTTTTTTACTTTTTACTTTTGGCTATTTTGATACGGTAATAACCGTCGTAAAGATCGAATACGGTAAATTATTTGGTTTTGTTAACGTTTTCCCTTAAGGTATTCATAAAAATTAAAAAATATCCGTTTTTAATCGTAATATTATTTAATTATTTGTAATCGATAATTTTCCTAAAAACTGGATTTCCGTCTTTATCGATTTTTTGCTTACCGTTCTTTATTTTTAGAATTATAAAAATAAGGTATCCGGCGAGAAAGTTAAAGGGCCGAATATACCTTTTTTTCAGATTTAATTATATACTTTTCTATAAAACTTTTAACTTTTTAAAGTTTATATGGTAAATCTTATAGAACTTAAAATAATATCTTTTTTTAATAAATATCCGATAATCTTATTAATTATAAGAAAATAGTTCGTGGTTCTTTCTGTCATTAAATAATTTCTTAAACTTTTTATATTCCTAAGGTATTATAACATCTTGGTTTAAGATTCGTATTTCCTTAATAATATAACAGATTTTTTAATTATTTTTTTTAAAACCTTTACTTTATCTTCCCAAGAAAGTATCCGTTTTTTTAATTAATACGTAAATTACTAAATTAGAACCAAGGCATTTTTAAAATAACGTCATGTCTTAAAAATGTCGGCTATATCGAAAACAATTCTTTTTAAATATCTTTGTATTTAAATTAAAAACTTTTTTGTTTTTCTAAAAATTCGGCCGTTTTTATAAATAAATAGGTTTTCATTAACTATGCGTAATTTGTAAAATTATAACTTATACTTCTAAAGGATTTGGTACTTTTTTATTATTATAAAAAAAATAAAGTTACTTTTTACGTTTAAATCGATTATAGTTTTAAACGTTTTATTTCCGTAATATATTAAAATCTTAATTTAACTCTTAAATTTTATTTTAATTTTATATAACGTCTTATATCGGTAAGTTTCTCGATATCTTAACGTTAAAAGCCTTTAAAGTTTTTTTATTAATAAAGTTAATTATATTAAAAACGTTTTTATTTACAGGCCTTTTTAACTGCGTACTTAAAATAATGGTTGTTTATGTACTTAAACTAAATTCGTCTACTAAATTTATATTACGGTTTTAAGGTTATATGGAATAAAATCGGGCCTTTTTCCATAAACACGTTAAAACCTAGTTAATCCTTAACTTTTAACAGGTTTACTTTTACCGCTAAGGCCTTATATATTATATATAATATAAATAAGTAATATAAGCATCCCTATATTATAACCTTTTGATTTTATTTAAACTTTAAATATAAATAATAAAATCTGGGATACTTTGGCTATTATAGAATTTTCATATATCTATATTCTTTATCAGGTTTTATGGCTAATTTATCGTCCTATCCGGGCTAATAATTATTATTTTCCTTAATTCGCAAATAAATCAAATAACTATATTTATAACAAATAAAAAAGTTAAGAAAATTATAATTATTCGTAAGTTGCTTTCTAAAAATATCGGGTTTCGGGTATATAATATATTCAGGGAACTTACAAAATTTAGCAAATAATTATCCGTAATTGCTAAGGTTTAATCGTAACTAACTATCTTCGTCATATATTTTACATTCCTATACGTCGAAATAACAAGTACATCCTAACTCTATAACTATCTTAAAAGTTATTTATCCAAAGTAATATTTACAGGTTTTAACCGTTAAATCTCGGCAATTATAGCAATTTTCGTATTCCGGGTCGCAATCCTCGACCTTAATTATTATGGCGATAATAAATTTTTGCTGGAAAAAAACGGTACTAACTTCTTTTTCCTCTTCTTCGTCTTCGCTATTTAATTCATATTCTATCATTCGTACCTTTTTCTAAAACTAAAAAATTCCTTTCTTCTTAATATTTCGTTTAATTAAAAAACGATACTCGTTTTTGTAATAACCTTTCTTGCTATAATTAAAATACTTTACTTTAAACTTATTTTTCTTAAAATCTTTCGAAACTATACTGGCTTTTTTTTAAAGTTTATCCCTTTTTTTTAAATTCGGTCGCTTAAATTTTTATCGTCCTTTTGTTTATTAAATCCTTTTTTTAAAATACCTATCAAAAATACGTCAATCGGCGATAATAACCTAATTTATATATTCCTCGAAAAATCCTGTCTTAAATACTTTATATATTTCATTTTTAACTTAAAGCTTTAAGCCGTCGTAATACGGATAAAATAATACGCTTACTAACAATTACAAAATAACGGCCAAGTAATTAAACTCGGTCGTATATTTTGCTATTAACTTAAACTATCGTAATAAATATAATTATTTTACCGTATATTATTCTTTATTAATATTTCTAAACAAAATTCGCATTTTATTTTCGAAATACTTATAATCGCTAAAAATATAATTAATAACGTCCGATAAACTTTTAAAGTAATTCTTTAAATAATCCCTCAAAATTAATTCGAATTACAAAAAAACTTTTCCCGTAAATACTTAAAAAATAACCAGCACCTTTTAATAATCTTCCATTAAAAAACTTTAATAAAACTTAAAATAAATTCGGACCTAAATCAAAAATACTTCTACGTCTGTAAATCCGTCGTAAAGCTTAAAAACAACTAACTTATACCCTTTAACTTCAGGCATCCCATAATATCCAAAAAGTAAAATGGTAATTTCGCGATATAAATCAACTCCGAATAACGGTAATACAGGTACTGGGGCAACTTCCTCAATCCTTGCTAAAATATCTCCTCTCGCCTAAAAAAATCGCTATCGTTCTTATTTTTCCTTTTCCAGGGCCTAAATCCTCAACAGTAAAAAATCCATCTTTTCCTCTGCAATAAGTTCCTTTTCCTTACCTTTCGGCTCTGGATTCTGGATCTCCGGCTTTTCTCCTTCATACTCCTCTTCGTCTTCCGACTCTCCTTATACCTCAATAATATCTTTAAAAGTCGGAATTAATTACTATTAAAATTAAAAGGAAAAAAAGTTTCCTTTCGCTTAAATCGTAAGTACTATATTATCGATAAATCGAAATACTTTTTCAATCGGAAATAAATCGTCTATTCTCGTTACTAATCCCTCACTAGCTTATAACGGAAATCGAATATGTTATCTATCTACTAAACGTTATTCTATAATATCGTCTTTATTAAATTTAAAAAAACTTATACCTAACTAAACCTTAAATCTTTCGTCGGCTATTAATCAAGAAACTATCAAAATGTAACGAACCTATCATACATCCACCTGGAGATATAAGCAATATCCGAAAAAAGTTCTTAATTTACAGGTAACAATAATACGATAAATAATTCTAAATCTATTCGTTAAAAAAATTTACGAACTCTTCCCTCAATTAAAAAACGGTACCTCTAATTAAAAACTTAAATTAATAACTAAAAAACGAAACTATTCAAAAGCTATCTACATAAAAAATTAGTCCATTATATATCCATATCCATCTTAATAAGTATATCGTAGATCTATGTAATTTATGTAATCTAATCAATCTATCAAATCACTTAAATCACGCCAAGTAGGTTAAATCCTTCTTCCGGAATTTAACCGTAACAAACCCACGCTAAGCCACAAAGGTAGGTCTCCTCAAAACAGGAACCCCTATTCCTGTAACACTTACTTTATTCGCAATATATTTATTTATAAATTATCAAATGTGCTAGTAATTTTATTAAAAATTAACAGAAAAACGTATAAGTAAAAATATAAAGGTGGTGGTAGAAAATATGAGCTGTGGAGATTAAACCGAGACTTTTGCACCCCTATTGTATATATTAAGCCGGCATTAGCTTATATATAGCTAGATACCTAATAGCACTTAACCTTGTATATTAAAATTGTTTTTAAAGTTTTGTAAATTCTTAAATGTTTATGAAATGGGTGTTAATGTATATTCCATATTAAGTATTGCTGATAATTTTTTTAAATCAGAATTATATTTGTTTTTTGATTATCGGGTAAGCTATCGTTATATTATTGGATTTTCTGATATAAATCGGCGGGCTTTAGTTTAATTGTTATAAATTTTTGCGATTTTAGGCATTCCTTTAAAGTAATATGAAAAATTTAATAGTTAATTTTAATTAATTCTTTTTCAAATTAGATCGTTTGTTAGAAGTATCCGTTTTATTATTTTTAAATCATTTTTGGTAAATAATAGCGAAGTTGTACTTCGTTAAATATTTTACGTAATTATGGTTCTATAAGTTTTCAGGTAATAATAAAACGGGTAAGATATTTGTAATAAGCGTATCTACATATTAATCTATATTCTGTTGGTTGATACTTATTTAGTGCTGCTCAGTGCTTATTCTGCTAAGCAGGTCAGGTAATCGTCTAGGGTTAGGTTGCATTTTGTCCCTCTTTTCCGATGGTGTTCTTGGCCAATGCAGGTTGGCCCGTACTATTGTTTCGAATCAGAGTGTCCTAGCCCCACTTAGCTTCTGAATCACACACCTTTTTTTCTGCAACACAACTGTTCAGTTTGAGTATATCGGGTTTCAAAGTGATATATCTTAACAACCAAAGGGTTGTCAACATGCGGGCATATATGATTATGTAGTTCTCGTCGAGGGCTACATTTTGATACTGGGTATATCTTTATAGCTGCTATATTCGAGAGGCGAGAAGTCTTTAAATAAGTTTTTTCGATTTAGATTATATATATTCTTTAATAAATTAACTAATATAACAGTTAAAAAGATAAATCCGGCACCATTAAGTAGCACTTAACGAGGGCTATATAATGATATATAGTTATATGTTAACAACATTTTAATTATTAAGATAACCAGCTTCAAAATCTAAAATATCCAAAATTAATAACTTAGACGATTTCGAAGAAATTTCTTATACGTAATAGTAATAGGAACGCCTTACTAAAAAAAGATTAGTGAGGGGTTGGTCGTTTTAGGCTTACAGCGAGAAACGCTCTATTTAAAGGGGTTTAATGCGGGGTTGGTACTGGGCACACTCTTACTAAACCCTTTTTAGTTTGCTGTTTTCAATTGTTATTACGTACAAGAAAACCTTTTCGAAGTCGTCCAAGTTGTTGATTTGGAATATTTCGGGCCTTAAAGCATATTATCTTATTAACTAAAACGTTGTCAACATGCAGCCATATATCGTTATGTAGCCCTCGTTGACAGCTACTTAATGGTACCGGATGCATCTTCATAACTGCTATATTAATTAAGTTATTAAAGAATATATATAGTTCAAATCGAAAAATCTTGTTTAAAGACTTGTTGCTTTTCGAATATAGCAGCTATAAAGGTATACCCGCTATCAAAGTGCAGCTCTCGACGAGAGCTACATAATCATATATAGCTGCAAATCGGGAGCCTTCTTCTTGCTAAGATATTTCGCTTTGAAGCGTGTTCGAAGTTGAAAGTTGGGTGGCAAAAAAAGGTGTGTGATTCAGAAGCCAAGTGTGGATAGGACACTCTGATTCGAAACAACAGTAACAACAGGCATCAGCCGCCAAAGGGCTATCAAGTCACCCGAATTTGAGGCTTGTGGTTTAGTGGTATAATAATCCCTTAATATCGGAGTGGTCCGTGGTGCGATTCCAAGCGAGTCCATCTTGGAGGTGAATCCTATCCTTCATTATACCTTACCTCAGCTAGCTCAGGCCTCTGCTGGATCCTTCTCCATTTCCCCCCAAAGTCCTTCAAAGTACACGCTTACAACGCTAAAACAAAACCAATCAAATCCCAAAGCAGCAGTAGCGAGCCAATAAAGCCTAAGTTGTAGTTAGGCGAAAGAAGGTCCGTTTGGTACGCCCTTTACAAATTTTCACCGCAACTTAACTTATACATTTAAATTTGCAAGTTAATTTGCCAATTGAACAATTTTCACCACATAAGTGTGTATTTCATACATTATTCAAATATAAGTTAAGATATATAGGTATTTGGGGATTTTTTGGATGAAAATTACAGCCAATATGGCTAAGTTTAAGTCTGGAAAATAAGCGACCGCAACGCCCCCATAACTACAACAGCACAACGACAGCCCGTACGGGCGAAAAAGTAACTGGACGGGCTTCTCCTGTACTGAGTTACCCTTGGAATGCCTATGGCGAAATTATGCACGCTTTAGTTGCGTTGTCGCAGCCATGAAAAAGTTTGATTCCGCCAAGTCCGGAACGCCCTCATGGCTGCGACGCAACAACCATAACCCGTACGGGCAAAAAGAATAACTGAACAGGCTTCCTCCATATTAAATTACCCTTAAACGGCCCCACAGCAATAAGGGGTATCTCCAGTTCGCAGATCGGTTTGGCGCAATCGGTGCCCTCCGTAACACATTCGTTCCTAGCAGATTCTCACTCTCAGAAAGCGATCCATAGACGATCCAGTATATATCGTCTTAGGTCATAACCGGGGTTAGCCCCAAGATGGACATTCCGTTGTCCATCACTTGCCGGGCGATCTTGTATAACATAGCTTGAGCAAGTATAGCTTCGGGCGGTTCCGGAGCTTTCAAATCCGTCCCTCCCAGATTTTCTGGCGCTCCAGGACCCTCACCCTCCCCTTCGTCGTCGTCGTCGTCGTCATCGTCGTCAAAACAATTCGCCAACTCTTCGGTAAGACGGAAGAGGTAGGCTAAAATAACTGAGGGCTCATGCGTTCTATATGCGGCATGAGTGACGTCTGGGTACTGTGCCATTAGACGGATGACCTCGGTCCACGGATCCTCCTGGAGATATTCCAGGTCTATGTCCGCGAGTTGAACTCCGTCGAGCTCGGACTCGTTGATCTTCGCGCTGAGCTTGGCGTAGGAGGCATGTAGGCTTAGTCCGCTCTCGCCCCCAAATGAACACAGGCTCTTGGTATTGAACGAGTACCCATTGGCCCTCTTGTGGAACGCGTCCTGCGCGATCAGTACGCTTATCCCAAGCACGTTCGCGGCCGCTTCGGTGTTTTTGATTTGGATAGGGGTGTCCTGTCCCGCATCTAATGTGTCCTGAACGGCGCTTATGGACTGGTCGATAATATCGCCCAGTAGGTGCACCTTTACCGGCTGAGGCGACAATCCTTGCGGCTTAGCAAAGCTAACATGCTCCAGCTTGTCTGCGAGATCGCCGCGGCCCATATATCTGACCGCCTGGAAGACTTTACTGAAGTGGACGTCCTGTTCCGAGGTCACCACGTAAATCATCTTGTCGAACGAGTATTTCTTATCGCGGTCGAAGATGGCGGCGATGTCCCGTAGTAGGTAGGAAGTGCTGCCGGTTCGACCCCTTAAGACAGATACCCCTAGACTCTTCGGACCGTGTTTGGAGAAGTCGATAATCCAGGACCCTCCGCTCTCTTCGTAAACACCTTTCTCTCTGAGGATAGACTCCACCTCCTCGATGGATTCCGGGCTCACTCGCGACTCACCGGAAAACTCGTCAAATTCAATGTTCATCCGCGCATAGGCCCGAGAATAATGGCCGACACTCACATCTCGGATGCGTTTCCACAGGTCGACAGCCGCAGGCTCACGCTCTTCCATCCTCTTAAAGAACGCATCCCTCTCGGCAAATATTCCCCTGGTCTCGATCATCGCGGTATCTTGCCCCTCATCGCGAGCCCTCTTGCTCGCTTCCTTCTCGGGCCTAAAAAGCTCGCCGATCTTTTCGTAAACTTCGAGCAGGTGGCCCATGGGATCCTTTTGGAACGCCTCCTCGGACCCGAATCTCCCCCAGCCGACGGCCAGAAGTCCGAGCTCCTTACCCCAGTCGCCCAGGTAGTTCAGCCGAACGACGCCCCATCCCATGCTCTCGTAGAGGTTCGCGATCTCGGCTCCGAGAATGGTGCTTCGAAGGTGGGCTGCGGTGAACTCGCTCGCGAGGTTCGGCGACGAGTATTCCACCACCACTTTCTTCGGGGTAGTATTGGGCGCAGATACATCATCGAGCGCCAGCGAGGGATTGCGTCCGTATTCGCTCTTGCGGTCATCGATATAAGGGAGTATCAATCGCGGGAGTGTTGAAGTGGAGAATATGAAACGCAAGTGTACGCCATCCGGCAATGGGAGTTGGAGCAACGGCGTCGGCTTGAACTGGAGTCGCCGGGTCAGTACCACGTGCAAATGCGCGGTGAAGACCAGCATGCGTCTCATGGGCGCGAACCTTAATAAGGCATTCCTTAGCGAGCTCCTTCGGCTTGTCAGTTTTCAGCTTGAGCTTGGGTAGCACGAGAGCTAGGTCGCTGTTGTCTCTGATATTCGCACTTTGGACAGCCTCGTACGTCAAGTGCCTATCGCATTGCAAGGCGGCGGAGGCTGTGTCGGCGAGGTACGCTCGATAGATGTCGATCGGTCTTGTCAGCGGGCTCGTCTGAGGAAAGTCAGGAATAGGGGTGTCCAACCCGAGTCCCTCGAGCAGCGCCTCGAGGCCCGCGGTAGAGAGCGTCGACATTCCCGCTAGAACGTAGCGTTGGTAGCAGAAGGATCGAAATTGGACTAGACGAGTGGATATGAGACGTCGCCCGAGAAGTATGCGTTCCCGGGACGGACTCGACCACTGAAGGAGCACCCGACGAAGTGCGAAGTCGGAGACGTTGGGCGGGGTTAGAACTTTGGGCATCATTTAAACTTCGACTGCCTTTAAGGCCATTTGCAGGATGCGAAAAAGTACGACGCTAGGCAGTGCGCCTCACCAATTATATGACCTTGGAGATCTACGCCCCTGAGATACTATTGGTGCGCCGGCTCCCTGCACGTCATGGCCTTTCAGGGTCGTTTCAATTGCAACATTAGGCACCGTCCGATGGCCATCGTCGTGCTGGGGGCCCGAAGACTTACGCCTCTCTAACTGCTTCTCTCTTTCCTACCAATACATTATCCGCAAAATACATATATTGTACCAGTGACCTGGTATGGCACCAACCCTGCAAGCAGTTGTTAAGAACCTCCGGTTCATTCCTATTTGATTTATCAGACATGTGGGCAGGGATGTCTGAATATAGAACAAGGCGAAGTTCTACTATACTACAATAGAGTCTAGGGGGACATATAATAATGACTCTTATCCATCGGGAGTACCCGACTCAGGACCGGGCTGTCCCGACAACAACGCACGCCGTTAGCAACGTCCATGGGTGGCTACGCCGTAACCCAGGCGGCGTGACCGCAAGTGAGGCGCACGATGCAGATGCAATCTAAATTTGATATCCAGCAGAGGTGCCAGCGAAGGACGGCTAGGAGCGGGCTAGGGCATCGTGAATTAGAGGCTTAGACCTGTTGCAATCTATTCCGTCCTTCGGTAGACTGATGCATGCATGCATGCATGCCCTTCAGGCTGCTTCATTGCTTGGGACATGTTCCTTCTACAAAATTGTACACGGTGTGTCATTTCGTGAGGTCATGTATTCTGATCTCCTAAATGCGAGCCATTGACTGTGCTCCGTGAGGTCTGGCGAGAGAATGAACCAATTATCGTGATATGCAGCGAGTCGCCCGGTAAGGACCAATGCGCCTGACTGACCGCGACCAATGTTACTATATTCTATCGTGGTCTCCCCTGGCGGGTCCGTACTGGATTTCTTCTTCCAGTAATTTCCGTTCCTAATAGCTTTGACCTAGGGACTCGAATAGGCATGAAGAATCTTCGCCGGGCAATATTCCATCTGTCGACCGCGTGAGATGGTCCCCACGTTCTCCCAGGAACTACTGTACTGTTGGCTTGAATCGTTTCAGTTACCACGAGACAATACGTTCGACTTTAATGGTGAAAACGAACCATACGTTGTTGGTCGACAACACCTCGGTCCTTCAGAGGATGTCATCGGTCTTTTCATGTCCGCACTCCACGAGAACTATCCCTGTCAATTTCAAAAGGAGGAAGTAGTCGGTTTCTGTGCCGGCGCAGACATGCAGGGCTTAGAGAAGACCGCTGGCAGTCTGAAAGTGTCATTGCTCGATGATACGGACGATGGGGGATGCTCAAGCCTACATGGAGGTGGACTAACTGCGTTTGACCTATACAAGGCACTTAGGAGACCGGTAAATTACTATAAAACTTTTAGACCCTGGAGGGTGCTGACGAAAGCTTATAGAGATGGGCGACGAAAACAGCAAAGTCTGGAGAGCATAGCTTTGACAGATATATCTCTCAGGTTGAGGAAAACATACGACGCATGTAAGTATAAACTAGGTGAGTTAAGCTTCGTATGTTAACATTGCACAGATATGTCGCCAACATTGATCGCTGGACTGTGCTCTCTTTGGCAGCAACTGCTTCCGAGAGTCAAGCTGCAGCTCTAGGAGAGTTCATCTATCGCCACTTGCAATGGAATACCGGGACCAGACTTGACAACAGGATTATTGTACGCAATCAACTTCATCATCATCATAGACAATGGTTTCTAATCCTGTAGCCCGATGGCATCCCACGATATGCGCTCGAGTTTCATCTTCCATTCTATGCTCTGAGGAAACATAAAAAGACATTGCGAGACCTCCGCACAAGGCGAACCGGCGAGCCCCTGAGGCAATCCCAAGATGTCAGTTTTCTCCGAACGCTTTTGGAGAAGAACGACAACAGCGGAAACGATATCATCTACCAAGCCAAAGTATCATGTTTGGTTTCCGGATGGGACCGCTACTCTTGGGTTGCATACATGTTTATAGACTTATACTTCGAGGAGTCTCATGTAGATGAAGACCTCGAGAGTATAACTGACTACGAACAGCACCTTAGGGATGATGGGGTCAGATTAGACCCCTTCACAGCAGGAGAGACGACGTCACATGCTGCCCTTCGCGAGCCTAGGGAATATTTTCTCCAAGTCCTAGCAGTCCGGCTCAGCAAAACCAAGCATGAATGGAAACATCTGGTTGCATATATAGACGAAGCCATTAAAACATATGTAAGTCGACCTTGACACCGAGTCGTCGCCCCTTAACATGCAGTAAGATAAAGGGGGGTGTGGACGCTGCCAGACGTTTGGAATGCAAGACCTGACTACCACTCGTAGTCACAGGAAGCTACATGTTATGTTGGCGTACACTCTTTAGCTTAGTTGTCCATCATCAGTGGCTAATACGTCTTAGATGAGCGACTACAAGATAAGATTGGAACAGGCAGAGTCTTCGTCCGGCAGTGCGAACCCGGGGGGCTCTGGGAAAGGGAACACTGCTAGGACCACTTTGCAATTGGAGTTGCATGAGTGGTTGAAGATGACCACGGCCCTCCTGCGAGAGCTCATCAACACGATTGAAGAATACGTTCGTGAACTTGACCGATTCTTCTCCAAAGGGGTCCACTATTTCCGCAGTTTCACGCACTCGACCAACGTTTCCGGTCCGGCCATAGTGTCGCTGACGACCATCCAAGGTGTGCGTGATGAGCTAGAGCGACTTTCCATCAAGCTCCAGGACTTTAAGGATAATCTATCCAAAGATATACCGCGACAGGTAATCATGAGCCCCCATTTCAGAGCAGCCCAGAAGGCATAGCTTACGAGACCAGGAGACTCTTGGCTTAGCACATGAAAGCAACCAGTCGACGCTTTCTCAGCAAGCGGCGGGCAGAGATCTTCGAGTGCTTACTTGGATCACCTTCGTGAGTACCCTTGCTGATAGCCCGTGGGCCGTTCTAACGTCCCGCCGTTCTAGCTTTCTCTGCCTATTGCGCTCACCGCGGCTCTGCTAAGCACGTCGCAAGGCTACATACCCATCACACCAAGCCCCTGGAACTTGCTGATATCGATTTTGATCATTGAAGGCTTGGTCTGGATGACTTTGGATGCACTGTGGGAGCTGAGATGGTCGCGAGCAGCGGCCAAATGGGTGTGGACTCAGGCATGGAAGCTCGTGCCAGAGAGCCGCCATCGAGTTATGGAACACGCAGAGAGCCACGCTTAGCTCTAGGGAAGATTAAATTGGATTCTCATGAAGGTATCATGTGCAAAGGTTGTGCGAGACTTTGCCCACGCGGTGTATGTGGCAGAGTTGTCTTCAGCTCTGTCCGCCCGGCACCAGGTCATGCACCGACTGTCCAGCGTCGAGCGTTCCTGTCATTGTATAGATGATCCGTTAGAGTATAGGACACGGGTGCGTATGTGCTCTGTCGCTGGGCGTCGGCATGCGGATCTGGTTCACTAGGAACTCTCTGCTGGTACATCTGTTCGGCAAGTTAAGTTAGTCGAGAATATGAAAGTCCATATTGGTACAAACGTGGATGGAAGCAGATTCTTGCCGGCTTTAACAGGCTTTGCTCTCGGGCTGTTGACTTGCCCACCAACATAAGTGATATTAAGCAATCGATCACCGGTCCGATGCGTTGCTCAGAAACAAGACGCCTTGACACCCCAGAATGGTGGGGGGTTTCCAACGGCTGAATAGTCCTACAGGCCACTCCTATGACGCAGCCACAATTACTCTTGCCGATATAGGGGAGCGTTTTTTGCCACGGGACGGACAGAGACCATATGTAAATATCCGCGTTCTACCCGCCTCCTCTACGGGTTTAGCAAACCGCTGTCCGTTATTTCTCGTATTCGGTCCCGAGGCCAACCTATATGGTCCTACCATCGCCGGCTAACCGCCGGCAGCAGGCCCCTACGTACTTCTCATTATCGTGTTTAGGTAGGACTGCCGCCTTGGGAAGATACACCTTGTGATAAGCTACCGCTAACTTAGGGCGTAACAAACAACGCCAACTCTCTGGGGATTCGTATGGTATCGTCCTAACCGGGCAATCGTCTCCACCTCATATGCTAAGGAGTTGGTGCTAGGGCGTTTCGAAATATTCTTTAATTATTTAAATATATGTGATGGTCTTGAAACGTGACACAGAAAAGGGGTTTACTCAGTGGAGTTTAACGCGGAACATTTCACTTCATCAACAGCCCTTAATACTGGTTTCAATGACGCGAAATATCTCCAAAACATGCTAAGGACATATCGAAAGTAGGTCCTTGCTGTCAAAGCACGCTATTTGAGAGTGGACACCTACCCCTAATTACACATACGCAAGAAACATAAATAATAACCAAAAACCCCACAGATTTGTCGAACTCTGGATTCTTGATTCCGATGATACAACGTTATACATAATGGAGCTGCTCTTGAAGGAGGGTCTCGTGCCTAGTACAGAAATGATAGTAGAGGAGTTCAAGCTAAATTATCCCTCGTGATTCCATAGGCCTATAGGATTCCGACGACAGCAGTGCGACAGAAGGCCAGGCTACCCTGGAGGAAGTGGGGAGACTCTTGCCAGAAGTGTATGTGGGAATGTTCAATCGAGAACAGGCGAATCTCAAGGTGGTTTGATCAGCCGGAAGGGTTTGATCTGCCGGAAGCTTCGGATTCCGACAAAGCCCATCGAGGACCAGCTGAGTTGGATTACAGACTTGAACCTTTAGCACGAGGTTACATATAGCCTACTGTGGTTAATGTGTTTACTCCGTTTAGTATCATAGACGGGGATGCGTCGGAGTACGGCACGCGCGTCATGCTAGCGTAAGATCTGGGCATAAGTCAAACACCCCCTTCACGCACCAACCCCTTCACGCCCCACCCCCTTCACGCCCCACTCTCTTCACGCACCATTTTTCCCCATACAAAATCCACAAACCCGACTATTTATAACAAATTAAGAAAGATATAAAGTAAAAAGTAATAAGTAGTATGATTATTAATTTAATAAAGATATTTTATAATAAAGGAATAAAGAAAAATTTAAATCGATAATATAATAAAATAATTTAAAATATACATATAGAAAAAAGTAATATCTTAGCAAATATATTTAAAGTAAAACTTTGTTTTAAATAATGAAGTTACATAATTCATAATACTATGGTGTAAAATTAATGGCGTCGTTTAATATAAACGTGTTGATTTTTTATATAAATATTTTTTAATTTTTTAATATAATAATAAATCGAATTTATATATACTATAAACATACTTTACAAATATTATACAAAATAAAGCATTTTAATAGAAAGTTACAGGTTATAAGTATTAAAGATTAAATATATATATAGAGATATATTTTTAATAATTAATTCTTTAAATAACGTATTATTACATAGTTTAATATATATATCTATACTTTATATTTTGCGAGTTATATAACATAAATAGCATGTTATATATATATTTTATAAAGATATATAATCATAAATTTAACAATAAACACCCGTTTACTTTCGATAATGCTAAGTTATATACTTTTTTAAATATAATAAATGAATTTGTTATATTAATTAAAGTTAAACATATAAGATATTAAATAGTTTTTAATTATATAACTTTAATTACTTATTTTTTAATATTAATAACATAAAACGACTTATAAAAAAATCAAAAATAAACTTAGCCGTTTAAGCAAAAAAAATAAAAGCCGAAACTTAATTATAAACGTTTTTATACAATATATAATATCTCCGAATTTACCTTAAAGGATTAATATAACAATATAGCTTCACAAACCGACATTATTTCTAATTTGCGAAAATTAACGCCGATGGAAAAAAATCGATTATCGACCGAATTTTTATTTAGTTTGAGCATGTGAAAAATATAACGAATTTATTACTCGTTTAACGCGTTATAAAACGCGTCGGAATTAAATAAATATTAAAATATAATCGACGGCAAAAAACAATTTAAACGCGTTTAAATCGAAAACTTAGTGATTAAAAAGTATTATACGAAAATCCGGAAATATTTCGCAAATAATTTAAGTTAATTCGGGTTGTAATTTTAACGAAACGGGGTTTTTAATAAAACTTTTAATAATATACGGTATAATAATTACAAGTACCGAAAAATGTAAAAAACTTAAATAAGCTTAATAAAATAATCGGAAATAAGTTATACCGTTATTTAATATTTTAATAGGAAAAACTTATTTTAAATTTTAATATCGCAATAACTTATTACCTGTTAATGAAAAATCGGAATTAATTACAATAACTGAAAAAAAAAACGAATTAAGTTTAAAGTAAATCGAGCATTTCGATAAATATATTCAAATACGTACGAAAACAACAAAATACCTTTTTATCTTTAACGGTTGCAAAAATTACTATTTAATAAAACTCGAAAGGTATTATGCAAATAACGATATTATTACGTTTTATATATTTTTTTATTTATTTTTTTATCGGTTTTAACCTTTCGACGTATCTTACTTTTCCGTTTTAAAACGTGCTTACGCGTTTTATATCGAAAATTTAATGTAACGTTATTATACTTATATTGCGAAAAAAGATTTTTTTGCTGGTTTCTATAATGCGTTTAAAACCGCCATAACATCTAATATTATTAAATCCGGTTTCGTTGAAGTTAAATTTATTTAATTTAATTTTAATAACGTTTTTTCCGATTTGGACATTTTTTTTGCTGTACTTACGCCGACTGTCTCGCCGCTTACCTCCACCGGTTCCATTTTTTCCTTACCGTTAAAAACTTCTCGAAATATCCAAAAAATAAAAAAACAAGAATAATACTTACAGCAAAAAATTAAAAATTACCAGAGGAATTCGCGGATAAAAATAATTAAATCGGTAAATCTTTTAACAAAAAATAACTTAATACTCTTGTACGAATTTTTTTTAAAAAAACCGCCAAATTATACAAAACCAACCATCTTTTCAACAAATGCCGAAAAACTAAAAATAAAGTTTTCTAACCAAAAGAATAATAAAAAATATAACTAATAACAGCTAAAAAGAATCGTCGCAAAAAGATTAAAACGAAAAAACGGAAATGTAACGTTTACGGCAAGCCCGGACATAATGCACGTACTTATAAAAGATTTATAAATACATCTATGAAAAAAATTCGATTAATTTAAATTAATTTAATATGTTATAATTAATTTATTTAGATTTGTTATCGTGGAATGCCAAAAAAAGAGCAGCGAAGGAGTGTAAGTAGAAAAAAGATATGGAACGTTATAGTTATATTTATTGCTTTAAATCAATTATTAAATTATATTGATATAGTAAATCATTTTTTATATACAGTAATATTAATATTAATATTTATTTTATTATATAATATAAAATATTTAACGTATTATATAAGCGAGCTATACATTTTTGGAAATCCGTAACAACAAACCTAAATAAAATATCTACAGGGCGATAAATTAATTTAAATTAATCAGATTTTGTTTTGTTAGACGTAATTATAGCTTTTTTATAAATACGCGTATTATGTTCGAGCTTGCCGTAAACGTTACATTTCCGGTTTTTCGTTTTACCTTTCTTGCAACGATTATTTTCTGCTGTTGTTAGCTGGGATTTTTTATTACTTTTTTTTCTGCTAGAAAAGCTTTTTTTTATATAGTAAATGTTTCCTTTTTTTAGAAACGTTAATTTTTGATTTTTAGATATTTGTTAAAAAGATAGTTAATTTCGCGTACTTCGGCGGGTTTTTTAAAAAAACGTTTTCGTATAAAGTATTAAGTCATTTTTTGTTAAGAAATTAACCGATTTAATTATTCTTGTCGGCGAGTTCCCCTGGTAATTTTTAATTTTTCTTTATAAATATTATTTCTGTTTTTTTTGTTTTTTAAATATTTCGAAGGGTTTCCGACGGTGGAGAAAGAATGGAACAGGCGGAGGTAAACGGCGAAACGGTCGGCGTAAGTACAGCTGGAAAAGTTTCCAAATCGGAAAAAATATTATTAAGATCGAATGAAATAACTTTAACTTTAACGAAATTAGATTTAACATTATCGGACGTTATCACGGCTTTAAACGCATTGTAAAAACCGGCGAAAAAATCCTTTTTAGGGATATTGTCGGCAGTCGAGGTGATTTCTTAGAAGGAGCGGTGAAAGGAACAAACGGGCTTTGATATGGCCCTAGGATTGCAAGACAAAGGAGCTGAAGCCTATATGTGGCTGCTCCCCCCACCCCTAGTTCTAAGATAGCAAAAGCAAGCAACATACCTCCCCTAGCTTCCAGAATTGCAACGCATTTGCCGACAGATATAAATATAATAACGTCGTATTAAATTCTCAATATAAAACGTATAAACGAATTTTAAAACTGAAAAATAAAATATGTCAAAAAGTTAAAATTAATAATATTATTATTTAAGTAATATTTTTTCGAATTTTATTAAATAATAACTTTTGTAATTGTCAAAAATAGAAAAGCGTTTCGTTTTTTTCGTATAAGTTCGAATATGTTTATTAAAATACTAGATTTATTTAAACTTAATTCGTTCGTTATTTAGTTATTATAATTAATTTTAACTTTTTAATTGATAAGTACTAAGTTATTGCAATATTTAGATTTAAAATAAATTTTCCGGATTAAAATAATCAATAACCGTATAACTTAACTTTATAAATTAATAACTTGTTTAATTATAACCTATTCTCGATTACCTTATTATGTCTATCTAACTTTTTCACTTTTTTTGACGTTTGTAATTATTATGCCGTATATTATTAAAATATTCTATTAAAAAGCCCGTTTTTTAAAAATTATAAATATCTTTTTTTATAATATTATATTTTGCAATTATAACCCGAATAAGCTTAAATTATTTGCGAAATACCTTTAATTTTTCGTATAGTATCTTTTAATAATCGATTTTTGGATTTAAACGCATTTTAAGTTTTTTTTACCGTCGAACAAAGTTCGACGCCTAATTAATCTTAACGCGTACCATAACGCGTTAAGCAAATAATAATTCGCCATATTTTTAACATATTAAAGCCGGATAGGAAACGTTCGCGCATTTAAGTTAAAAACTCGGTCGATAATAGATATTCTTTCGGTTGGTATTAATTTTCGCGAATTAAAACCGGTATTAAATCGGGCGCGTCTACCGTTATATTACGTACTTAAAGTAATAAATAAAACGTTATACATAAAAGTAACTTTTCTATAATTAATTTTCGGGTTGTTCCTTTTAGCCTAAACGGCTAGGTTTATTCTTGATTTTTTCATAAGTCGTTTCATATTATAGTTATTAAAAAATACGTAATTAAAGCTAAATAATTAAAAAGAAATATATACAGCTCGGTTATATATACAGCTCGCTTGTATAATATGTTAGTTCTTTTATATATATTCTTATATATATTATTTGTTATAATAATATTAATTTTATACAAATCGTTCAAAGTTTTGTAAAGTATTGCTTTTTATTTTATATTATATATATATTTAAATTTAAACTATAACAGTTATAACAGCTTTTAAGTATATCTTATAATTTCTCTATTTAAAAGTGTTATTTTGTGCTTAAAATAAGTTAATATAAAGTTTAATTTATAATTTTATATATATTTCAAAATTATGTTTTTTAATTACTTCTATATTTAAATATATTGTATATTACGAAAGATTCTTTGAGCACACTGCGTTACAATGTATTTACATTTACTTAATGCTTATTTTCGTTAATTAATTATTAATATATAACCTTTCGGGAAAAGGTGGGGCGTGAGGGGGGTGGTACGTAAAGGGGGTGGTGCGTAAAGGGAGTGTTTGACTTAAGCTGTGACATAATTTCATATCCGGGTCTTCCGAAAAGCTTCGTACGACTGTGTCATAGCAACTTCGCGGCCTCAGCATTCGCATCTGTTAATGCTGCCATTCCGATCTATTTATTCCCGTTCTCGTTGGGACACAAGACCCATTGCTCGGGACACCGACCGCGGTATTACCTAGGTCTACTTGATCACTGTTCAGAGCACTTATGAATTTCTGGACCGTGTAGCCTCAATGAGCGGTAAGACATTCGGTATCCTCAAACCTGACATTTAGTCATTTAACCGCATTACGCTCGTTAGACCTATGTCTAATCTTGAAGCTGTTAGAACAAGGGTCAACTCTCCACACCGCTTGATGTATATGTAGATGTTAGTCCCCGACTCTCAAGGCTGATAACTTCGTATGAGGTATAACGGGTATTTGACCTATTTTAACAAGTTGCGTAATCACAATACCCTTCATGATATCACCTCCCGAGGCTGTGGTCGGCCAGCAAGTTTCTGTCGTGCTCTCATAAAACAGGACATCATCGTCAAGGACGTTCCTCCAAGAGAGACGTGACGCACTAATCATACTATTGACGGACCTATCCAAATGTAGTTCCCTGGTGTACAATGAAACGTCGAAAGGGGCCAGCGCTAAGAGACGACAGCTCCTTCATTCCTCCATTGGCGCGTGAGAATCATGTTTGTTGGGCAGAAGCAGAGGTTGCAAGCTTTCATTCCTGAGATAACCACATGGAATCCTGGTTCAGATCTAATTACTGTTGTTTCGAATCAGAGTATCGGGGCCCCATTTAGCTTCAGAATCACATACCTTTTATTATATAGGCCTATTTAAAACGCGTATAAACCTTCGATAGCAACATAATTTATTATACCGCGTTAAAATTGTTGCAATAAACGGTTCGTATAATATACGATACTTCCAAACTGTTAAAATATTATTTAGCTTTAATCCAAAAATCAAATACGGAAAACGCTTTATTATAACGTACCATATAAGCAAGTCGGCTACACAAGTAGGTCGGCCAGCTTTTTTAACTTTCTAACCTTTTAATTTTAATTACAAATATCTTAATACCAATAATATAAAACGTTTTATTAAAAAATTAAATGAATTTACCTATTTAAGCTAAAAACGGAATCCGAAACTTATTTTAAAAAGTTTATTTTATATATAACGGTTTTAAATTTACTTTAAAGAACCGATATTACGGTTAGCGCGCCCGAGCCGATATTATTCTTAATTTCCAAAAATTAACGTCGACCGAAAAAAAATAAATCGTAGACCGAATTTTTGATATAGATATACGAACATTTCCTATCCGGTTTTAACATATTAAAAATATAACAAATATATTACTTTTTAACGCGTTACGATATGCATTAAGATTTACTGGGGGTCGAATTTTATTCGTCGGTAAAAAAAACTTGAAACATATTTAAATTGAAAGATTAATTATTAAAAGATATTATACGAAAAATTAAAAGTATTCCGTAAATACTTTAAATTAATTCAGGTTATAATTACAAAATACGGTGTTATTAAAATATAGTTAAAACTTGGACAAAACGGGTTTTTTAATACGATTTTTAATAATATACGGTATAAGAATTATAAATACCGAAAAAGGTAAAAGGCTTAAATAAATATAATAAAGTAATCGGAAATAAGTTATACAATTATTTATTATTTTAATAAAGAAAATTTATTTTAAATTTTAGTATTATAATAACTTATTATTAAGCAATTAAAAAGCTAGTATTAATTATAATAATAAAATAACAACCGAATTAAGTTTAAAATAAATTTAATATTTCCATAAATATATTCGAACGCGTACGGAAAAAACGAAACGTTTTTTTATTTTCGACGATTACCAAAATTATATTTAATAAAATTCGAAACATGTTACGCGAAAAACGGAATTATTATATTTTGTATATTCTTTCTATTTTAAAATGTGCTTATACGCTTTATATCGAAAATATAATACGATATTATTATATTTATATTACGAAAAAAAGATGTCTTGCCGGTTTTTATAACGTATTTAAAAATGTTATAACGTTAGATAATATCAAGTCCGGTTTCGTTAAAGCTGGATTTGTTTTATTTAATTTAATAATATTTTTTTCCAATTAAGAAATCTTTTTAGTTGTACTTACGCCGATCGTTTCGCCGTTGATTTCCGTTAATTTCTTTTTTTTTCTTACTTTTCAAAGTTTTACGACATGTAAAAAATAAAAATAGAAAATAAACCCGATATTTGCAAAAAGCAATTAGAAAATTATTAAAAAAGCTCGTTAATAAAAATAATAAAAGCGGCTAATTATTGATAAAAAGTAGTTTAATATTTTTATACGGAAACGTTTTTTTAAAGAAAAAGCTACCCAATTGCGCGAAATTAATTATTTTTAATCAACGCCAAACGGTTAAAAACAAACGTTTTTAAAAACGAGAAATATTTATTAATTAAAAAGGAAAAGTTTTTTTAATCGAAAAAAAAGATAATAAAACAATGCAGCTAAGAACGGCTAACGGTAATTATTATAAAAGAATTAAAACGGAAAAATGGAAGTATAACGTTTACGGTAAGTCCGGATATAATACGCGTATCTGTGAAAAAGTTCTAAATAGGTTTAATAACGAAAAATCCGATTAATTTAAATCGATTTAATATGTTATGGTTAATTAATTTAAGTTTGTTATCATAATGTGCTAAAAACCGGCCGACTTGCTTCTATGGCCGATTCGCTTATATGGTACGTTATTATAAATATATAACTTATTAATTTTAATTATAGAAAATAATTATATTAATCAAAACCTATCGAGTTTATGTAGTAGAAATATATATACGATTAATATATAATATAAATAAGTCGCGTATATAAGCGAGTTGCGCGGTTTTTGGCATCTTTTAATAATAAAATCAAATAATTTGACAATAACATACCAAATCAATTTAAATTAATAGGACTTTTTGTTATTAGACGTATTTATAGCTTTTTCACAAGTATACGTATTATGTCCAGGTTTGTTGTAAACGCTACATTTCCTTTTTTTCGCTTTAACTTTTTTGTAACGATTATTTTTAGCTATTATTAGCTGGGAACTTTTATTACTTTTTTTTTTGTTAGAAGAGCTTTTTTCTTTTATATAATAAGTATTCCTTTTTTTTTAAAAAAAAACGTTTGTTTTTGGTTTTTTAGCGTTTATTAAAAAGATAGTTGATTTTGTGTAATTTGGTTATTTTTTTTTAAATAGACCGTTTTCGTATAAAAATATTACGTTATTTTTATTAAAAGATTAACTGATTTAACTATTTTTGTCGGCGAGCTCCCCTGGTAATTTCTAACTTTTTCTACAAGTATTGTCCTTATCTTTTTGTTTTATATATTTTGAGGGGTTTTCGACGGTTGGAGAAAAATGGAACAGCGGAGATAAATAGCAAAACCGTCGCCGTAAATATAATTAGAAAATTTTCTTTATTAGAAAAAACGTTATTAAAAATAAATAAAATAAGTTTAGCTTTAATAAAGCCGGATTTTATATTATTGGACGTTATAGTAACTTTAAACGCGTCGTAAAAAAAGGTAAAAAAATCCTTTTTTGTATTATAAGTATACTAACGTTTGTTAAACTTTCGATATAAAACGTATAAACGCGCTTTAAACAGAAAAACAAAATATGTTAAAAAGTTAAAACTAATTAAAAATAAGAAAAGTATTTAAAACGTAATAATGCCGTTATTCGCGTGATATTTTTCGAATTTTATCGTATAATAATTTTTTGTAGCCGTCGAAAATAAAAAAATGTTTCGTTTTTTTCGTACGCGTTCGAATATATTTATCGAAATATTGGATTTATTTTAAATTTAATCCGTTTATTATTTAATTATTATAATTAATACCGATTTTTTAATCGGCTAGTAATAAGTTTTTATAATATTTGAATTAAAAGTAGGGTTTTCTTGTTAAAATAATAAATAACGATATAACCTAATTTTGCAAATTAATAACCTATATAATTATAACTTATTTTTAATTACTTTTAATAATCGATTTTTCGATTTAAACGTATTTTAAGTTTTCTTTTGCCGTCGAACAATATTCGACGCCCAATTTACGTTAATAAAGGTCGTAATACGTTAGTCTAGTAATAAATTCGCTATATTTTTAACTTATTAAAGCCGGATAAGAAACGCTTGCGTATTTAAGTTAAGAATTTGTTCGACAATCGGTTTTTCCTCGGTCGGCGTCAATTTTCTCAAATTAAGAACGGTATCGGCTTGGGAAGATTTTCCGTAAATTCGCTTTTTTAAAGTAGATTTAAGGACATTATATATAATACGAAATCGTTTATAACTAAATCGCGGGTTTTTTTGCTTAGCCTTAATGGCTAGATTTATCCTGGTTTCTTTTATAAGGCGTTCTATATTATGATATTAAGAAATAAACAATTAAAATTAAATAGTTGAAATTTTAAAAACGCGCAACTCGCTTTTATATACGATTCGCTTGTGTTATACGTTAGGTAATATCGTGCTTAATATAAAATAATTAAGCGTTTTTTTATAAATAGCGTTAATTATTATTATAAAAATTTATTAAAACTTTTTAAATATCTATTAAAATAAATATCTATTAAAATAAATATCTATTAAAATAAATATAGCAAAAACAAGTATTAATAAAAAAGAAAAGGTTATTAAAGCAATAACAGGATAGACGCGTTAGGCCCACATTTGTATATATATAATCTAAAGCTTCAGCTTTTTATTTTGTTTTAAAAAAACAACTTTAATAACGGAATTAAAGTTTAATTAAAAAACAACAACGGTACCGCGAATTACGCGTCCGTATTTTTATACGGTAACATTTTTAGCCCGTTTTTTCTTACCCGTTAATTAACATTTTAATCCATGTATTTTATACTTAATGTAAAATAGTACCTAAAAAACGCAAGCGCTTAAATAGTTTCTCACTTTACCGCCGACGAACGAAAAAAACCAGCTATTATAACGTTAACGGAGCTTAATTTAAAAAAGCAACTAAAAGCAAGGCTCGTAAAAGCTCGTTGTCGCACCGTTAAAAGCTAAAGGTATACGGAAGGTATAAGAAAAAAGCAGGCTCGGCATAAAAAGGCGTTATAAAAGTAATACCTACAAAACCTCGGTTTTAAATAACTTAAAAATCAATTCGCTATACCGTTAAAAACCTTAAAAACTTTCGAACCGTTTTTTTAAAAAAGCGTATATAGAAATAATAGTTATCGCCAATTTAAAAGCTAGCTTATTAATGTAATTAAGAAATTCTATTAAGTAAAAAGAGTTTAACTTTAACGGTTAGCAACAAGAAAGTTTGCTAATTAGTAGTAACGTTAACGAAAACATTAACGCTTTGCACGTTAAAAAAAACATTTACCGAAAAGTTTACGAAATCATTACTATACGGAAAAACGAAGCATAAGTTACATATTAATCCGGGTATTAAAAAACGTAATTTAATGCTTTTTGATAATTTTATTTATTTATATTAATAATTTATACGATTTTTTAAAATGATTACAAATTAAAATTAGGGAAATATTTCGAAATATTCGTTTATAATTTAGTTAATTTAAATAAAGTTTTAAAAATATATAAAATCTAATAAAATAAAAAAGATTTGAATAAATCGACCGGGTTTTTGTAATATAAAACGTAAAACAAAACCAAAAACTTTTAAAAAAGTTATTAACAATCAAATAATATATAAAAATAATTGCGATAGTTTCGTTTCTGTTATTATGGTTATTATTATAGTACTGTCGAAAATCTACACGCGTTTTAAAAAGGCCTATATAAAAAATGTGTGTGATTCAGAAGCTAAGTGGGGCCCCGACACTCTGATTCGAAACAACAGGCAGCTGAAATGGTGGAGACGTGCATGACGACAACGCACCGAATTCCAGAGAAAAAAAAATATATAATTACCTCCTATACACGTCGCAATGAACAGGAAAAATTTTGAACGGTCGCGTTCAGCGATGGAACTCACCTTATCACAAACCAAAACCGAGCCGGCACGCCATAGACCCTGGATACGATCAATCCGTACCGTCCAATAATAGTCTCCGGCCTGGGAGAGGGGTGGCCGAGGGTTGATCTCCGTAAAAGCGATCTCTTTGGTAGCCCGAGAATGGTTGGTGTCCATATGTGCGATGGTAGAAGGCCCAAGGATAACATACTGATGGGGAGGGTCGACAGCCGAGGAAGAGATGGGTTTGGCTATGGAGTTGCGTCGGTCGCCTTCTAGCCACATAACATCCGTCCCAATTGCTGACCAGAGGGTTATGTGTCAGCAGTGCGCCTGCGGCCATCCCAGAATGAGCATACGGTTAGTAGCATGGCCACCCCGAGCCCATATTTCCAGAGGCTGACGAAGATGATAGTAAGTATTACCTCGACACGGTCTCTGCTCGGGATCGGAATGCGTGTTGATTCCACCATAGAATGGCAAGCTGATTCATCATTATAGATACAGAACCGTGCGAATATTGTGGGACCCCGAGGTGCGCATATTGCAGGGTCGAAAAGGTGCAGGTTCGGGGATAAAGATGAGATGGGTTAAAAGTTTAAAAGGGGTACGATTCGTAGGATATCTTTAATAGAAGGAATTCTTTATGTACTTGCTGATGTCAGCTTCCTGGCGGATTTTTGTGTAGCCAGGGCCAGCGATGCGCACCCCATCATTCCCCACACTATCCGGCCCCGCCTCCCCGGTCTCCATCCGCTCCCCTCCACTTGTTGCGCTTCCGAGGTGAGGCCAGTTCCCAGTCTGCCAATCAGGGCTCTGGTAAGCCCGGTACCTCGGGTCTGCCAAAAGCCCCAATGTTTTGCATTCTTCGAAATGATACGTGATTGGAGGCTCAACACGAATAACGTACGAATAGGAGCACAAGGCTTCCCAGGTAAGCAAAAGGACGTTCAATGGCAGGCTTATTCATACACGCAAGAATGCCACCGGACTACCTCGTCCCCTTCTTCTCCTCCCTGGCCTCCTTCTGGGCCTGCGCATTGATCTGGATGGCCTCCTTAAGCTTGGCCACGACCTCGGGCTGGCCGCCGAAGGCCGTGACGAGCATGTCGTCGAGCTCATTCATCTCCGCAGCGCCGGCGCCGTTGACATTGACGACTCGCGTGCCCCACCGCTGCGTGAAGGCGTAGATGCTCTTGCGGAGCAGCTCGTCGAGTTTCTCGTTGGCGTCCTGTTCCACCGCTACCACCTGGTTCGGTTTCCCGGCCGTGGCGGCAGCGGACGACGAAGAGGAAGACCAGAGGCCCAGCGACAGCGTGCCCCCGAGGATCCCGCGGAACAGACCCATCCAGTTCTGCGGGCTCAGGGCGTCCCAGATCCGCCCGAAGTGCTGCATCGCCGCGGGGTGCGACCGCACATCGCCGATCTCGAGGGACACCAGGCTGTTCTTCAGGATGAGGAGATTCTTGATCATGAACAGGTCCGGGTCAGGGTCGGGCTTGCTGGCTTTGTTGGCGTTGAGGCGTGATTCGACGCGCTGTAGGGCCAGGATGGTCTCGTAGACGATGCGGAAAATGACCGGACTCGACTTCTGCTAATAAAAGGTCAGTGGTGCGGTTGAAAATATAGCAGCAAACCGGGGGCTACTTACACTACGCTCCTTAGGCATAGCTTCATCGTACATCGCTAGGAGCTCAAGAGCGCGTTTCGTCACAGGGTATGCATTCGATGAAGCCACCCCATTTACGACCGGCATGATCTTCAGGTTCTCGGTCGAAATGGGAGCCCTGGAGATCGATTTTGTGACCTCGTTCTCGAAAGCAGTGTCGGTAAACGGCCACAGGTTCTCCGTAAGTAGCCTTGCGGTGAGTCCTTGGCAGTGAAGGGAATAACGGGTTTCATCCTCGTCGAATTCCAAAAGGAGGTATTCGTTCGTCATCCATGCCAGAAGGTTGCATATCGTGTGCAATTCGCTCGTCTGTAGGACAGATTGAATGGTCGTAGCGATAGGACCAACGTTGGTGGCAGTGACAAGGGCTCGCTGGTGAGACTTGAGAGCGGTATAGGCTGATTGGCCATCCATGCTGAGCTGGGGCTCAATGGAGAAGATCTTGGCAAACAACTCGGCCTCATTGTAAGACCTTTCATAGCATTGTTTGATGAAATTTCGGCAAGCTGTCTCCACACTGGCTTCCTTGACCTCTTTCCTGAAGACTTCGAGGTCGTGAGTGGTTATGGGACGCAAATCTCGGTCTCTGGCATCCGAATATGAGGAGAAGAGGTTGAGGGCGGTGCTGGAGTAGTAGTCAAAACTTTGCCCCGACTTCGGGTTTCCCGACTGATCATAGCAGCTTTGGATGACCCGCTGGACATTGTCGATTAGCCCATCAGCCTCAAGCACCATCTGCTCAAAACGGCCGTAAGCCAGGGCATGCCGGGCTGAGTCGGATTTCGTCGAGGCGATCTGCTTTGATATCTCAGAGGAGATATGCTCAAGATGGTTGGTAAAACCGACTTCAACAAGATGAAGAGCCTTTGCAAGCAAGGATTGATACCTAGCTAAGTATGACTCGGCATCCCGATAGGTGGGCTACCAATCATCAGCATATGGAGTCTATGAATGGAAACATCTATGACAACTTACGTGCTTCAACATAAAGCCTATGCAGGCGTCCAAGTTGGTCAATATCTCTCCGAAGTTCTGGTGATCAACCAGGCGGCTTGCGCCAGGAGCATTCAGTCTCCTAGTGACGCCCTCTAGGTATGCGTAGTAATGCAGATCGGTGCCGACCTCGTCTGCCAGTTTCCGCAGTCGCTTCTCCTCGGTCAAGAGGTCGTCGCACTGCGCCTGGAAGGAGGTGGTTTGGGTGTCTACTGCCCGGAACGAGTCCGCCAGCGAGGAAAGCAACTGTAGTGCACCGTTGGCCCCTTCAACCAGCGTGCCGAGGTGGCGCTCGGTCATTTCCAGCTGTTCCTGATATAACCTGCAGACGTTGTCAGCCATCACGCTAACTGTGCAGGTGGCAGGGCCTCATCCTACAGATATTCTTGCATGCTCGTTTCCAGCAACTCATCGTCTAGGCTTTCCTGCTGCGGCGCATCCCGATGCTGTATGGTCTCCTCGGGCTTTTCGACTAAGAGGGCATCTAGACTCTTGTTCTTGTGCTTCCTGCTCCTGCGCTTCTTCCTCGCAGCATCTTTGGAGAGCTGTGCTCGAACGACATGGTAGAAATCGGAGTATGACTTCGCCCTTCGAGTCAAGGTGGGCTCCGGAGGGCCATAGGAGGGTCCGGGTTCTTCATATAGCTGCTCGAGAGGCCCTGGGGTCTTGGGCTCTTTGGAGTCCTGGTGGTGGATGGTTAGCGAAAGCAGTGGGAGACTCAACATGGAGGAACAATAGACAAACATTGGGTTGTTGGAGGAGGGATGCCCTTCTCTTATGACCGGTTGTCTGGGGTGTAGATGGATTCCGCTTATGATGTTCGGGCACAAGGCTGTACCAAGAATCTTCGTACATGATTTATGTTATATCGAAATCCTGGGAGCGACTGGCGTCTCCCATCATCCCACCACCTAAACGTCGTAGCGCAACTGTTCCCACTATCGCAAGGGGAAAACGCGGGAAGACACAACCAAGCGTCAGGGACGACGAACCCGCACTTAACCCAATTGATACTGCCAGCTGACGGCTGAGCTGTCGTCTTGTATGTATCTACTTTAAGAGGTACCATACCGGACCTATGTAACTAGCTCAGATGGAGCCCCGCTAAGATAAGATAAGTCTGATAAGGAATGTGGGGCAGAGGGGGGTGTCTGTAAAACGTCAATGCTGATTTGCTGGATCCCTGATTGACCTCACCATTTATTTCGGAGCTGCATCCAATAATGAAATTGCAAGTAACATGTTCAAGCCGAAGTTCGTCGACGGCTTCACAGCGTGTATCCTCAAAGGCCGTGAGCCTGAAACAGGTCTCTGCCCGCGATAATATCCGACAAGGGTGGTGAGGTGCTCGTCTCTATAGTACCATCCCCACCCGAAACTCTTCTGCATCCGAGAGGTTCTGATATAGATACCCTAAGAATGTTGCCCTACAGAGCCGTGGCGCGGCAGGCGCCTCTCGTTCGCCGTTCGCTCAGATCGAACCCGGGTTTTGTACGGCAATGGCCTAGGCATGCTAGCTCGTCAGGAGCTGATCGCCGAGGTGGAACTGTTGGAAAGGCTCTGGGTGTGCTAACGGTAGCCCTTGTTGGAGGGGGCGCTGTAGCACTATATCCGACCATGACGACCAAGGAGCCGGCAAGGCCTAAGGAGGCCATCATAGAGTTCGAAAAGGAGCGGCCGGTGCCCACATCTAAAGAAAACAACAGAGATTTGATCAGCAGTCAGCATCTCCAGGTAAAGAAGAGCTGGGAGAACCCCGGCGTGTATATCTGGGGATCCAACAGCGGCAAGGTGGTCGCGCCTGAATCCAATGAGTCCGTGGTGAAAACTCCGAGGAGGTTGCGGTACTTCGACGGAAAACTGCTGCGGGATATCAAGCTTGACCGGGAATTTGGAGCTGCTGTCACAGAGAACGGTGACCTGGTGCAGTGGGGGAAGGCCTTCTCTTCAACCAACCCAACTCCGGTTGCAACACTAACGGGGAAAGATCTCGTCAAAATCGCAATATCCAGAGACCGTGTAATCGCACTCGGCAAGAACGGCTCCGTATACTCCATACCTGTATCCAGCTCTGATCAGGCTGGCGGCGTTAAGCCCCGGCAGTCTTCCTGGTTCTCCTTCTGGTCAAGTCCTAACTCGATAAGTTATCGGGAACTGAAACCGGAGAATCTTGGGTGGGGTGAAACTATCACTGATATTGCGAGTGGCATGGAGCATGCCTTGCTCCTTACATCCAAGGGGCGTCTCTTCTCTGCCGCCGCTAGCACATCCGACTACCCCTCCAAGGGTCAACTGGGCATTCCGGGGCTGACGTGGTCAACCCGGCCGCAAGGGCCATTCGATCGACCACATGAGATTCTTATGTTGAAGGATCATAAGATCAAGAAAGTCGCCGCTGGCGACTACCATTCCTTAGCACTGGATGATAAGGGTCGGGTATATGTCTTCGGCGATAATTCGTCAGGCCAGCTAGGGTTTGAGCCCGAGCACGAGATCCCATTCGTGGATGGGCCAATTCCTCTCCCTTTTAGCAAGATCTATGGGGCCTCAAATCAGCAGCCTACTGTGACATCTATCGCTGCTGGCGGCGCTAACTCGTTCTTCACGGTGGACGCGACCCGCGTTGCCGGAGTAAAGAAAGAGGGGCAGAAAGAAGGATCCGGGACTGCACGGGATCTGGGTCGGGTCACCGCCGACACCTGGGCCTGCGGCGCGGGTATCTGCGGCACTCTAGGAACGGGCAAGTGGACCCACGTCTCCCTCGGCCCGTCCAAGATCAACTCTCTCTCCGGGCTATTCGAGTGGGACGAGAAGACCAACTCGGCGGTCCCGATCCGCCTGTCACGCCTGAGCGCGGGCAGCACGCACGCTGCTGCCGTGCTGGACAACGCGACGCGCGTTAAGATCGCGTCGGACTTCGGCTCAGAGAACGACACCAACTACGGCGCCGATATCCTCTTTTGGGGCGGCAACGAGCATTACCAGCTCGGCACCGGCAGGCGGAACAACGTGCCGGCCCCCACGTATATCAGCGCGCTGGACGGGGACAAGGGCCGGAGCGCCGGCGACGACGAGCAAAACAGATTCCAGATCACGCCCCGCGCCACGGGGCGCCTCGGCGAAGGGGGCAAGGGCCGGAAGGTCAGCATGGAGCAGAGGGTCGAGTGCGGCCGCCACGTCACGGCCGTGTATTCCGGGACGTGAGACCTGACCGGTGCTTGGAACGGAAGGATCATTTTTCTTAGGTTCCCGCAACTTTGTATATCTACGGTAAAATTGTCGCTCCTGTACTATTAAAGTAGGCTCAGATGATTGTCTCTCGGCGTTCCGTGGGTAGTGGTCGCGCTGAGTTACCAATTGGATCACCTGGTCTGGTGCACATAGATACCCTCCTCTCATGATATGAGCTATTATATAAGCAATATGAAACCTATTTGAATGAAACTGGTTCATTCTGGCTGTCTCCTGAATCGCTACCGCCCACCAACATCAGTGACTATCGTGGAAGTTGCCATGGGCTAGACGAGCAGATTCTATCCAAGTAGCTCGAGCACCTTGTACACCAAAAGAAGTCTAACCTAATACATGACTGCAGGCGATACTGCCTGATGGAAAGAGGCAGGTGGTAGATTTCTAAGGATGAGATGTTCCAGAGGCACTTAATTGTGCATGTGGGATAGGCGAGCACCTGTTCCCACTGGCTTGCATTAAGTCGATATGAGATAAGTAGACTCTCACTTCATGTCGCCCCCTATCCACCGAGAATCATGGGATTTGCGGGACTATGAGTACATCCCTTACCCCTATACCGTCAAATCCCACTATTAGCCAGTTCTTCAGGCTCTTACCCTAAACACCTCGACTCTTCTGGAGAACTCCTTATGCTTCGCCTGTTTCTCGGTCGAGGAAAGCCTTCGCGGCCAGATTGACGTGGCGCCATCTTAGTCAAGGCAACTAGGTTGATTCAGTAGCCAACTCTTATAGTATTAGCAGATCCCCCTCACGACGCTGCTTTAAGGGGCGACCTGTATCATATCGCGTACTTGATAATATGTTTGTAACGCAATCCGACAAGGAAACGGGAACTAGGGAGATCCAAGGCACGGGAACAAACTTCATGGACCATGCCTACCGCCACATCGGCGTCGCGGATCATGTCTCCGCGCTCGTTTTGGCCATGTGCGATTGGTCGGGAGAGTATTACGACCAAAATCTATCCCCCGCCGTGGTCGTATTCCACAAGGCACCGGGAAGCCTTGCAAACTACCAGGCTGCTCTTTTCCATATGGTAGTGGCACAGGCGGCCGGTTGAAGGGCAAGGGATTAACTGTTCCTCTCAGATAGCTATACCGGGCGAAGTTCCTGGTCAGGTCCGTGCTGCTTCACTACCTCGCGGAAGGCCAGGGAGTCCGTCATCATGTGATCTATTTAATCAGTAGCTATGGCGCCGATACAGCCTTTGGGGCTGCCAGGTCTTGGACCACCATTTACTGTGCCTCGAGTTTGTATCGAGCTTCTGGTGATTCGGTCCGTTTCCTAAGCCGGGAATCCGTTAAGCCTTTAGTTGATGGTAATAGGAATTTGTGCCATTCTATTGCATGGACTGCCTACTGTGCATAAACAAGGATTGGGCTGATGTATATTTCTTAGCTATTACTACCGGCGGCAGGAAATTTTGCATTCTGTCCAGTATAGATGCCGAATCGCGAGGCTGAGGAAGTCTTTCGGAGCTGTTGCACTGATGTTCGCCTCCCAAGTCCCTGGCTTTCGATAGCAAGTTAAACTCTCATCACATGCAAAGCCGCTGCCAATTGGTCGACAGGTCGAAAGCACTAACCGTGGCAAGACATCCAAGTCCTTCATATGCGTCACGTGTTCATAAAGCAGGAGGTACCGGCACTCGAACAAAGAGATCGAATGTCTAGGGTAATGTGGTTTTCCGAACGAACCTTCGAACTATGTCGGGGTCCCGGACCCCCTTTTCCAGGTCTTTTTCTGGGCTATCAGCCACGTTGGAAAGAAACCCGCAGATAAGGTCTGACCTCCGAGTATCAGAACAACGGTATAGGGATCACTTTTGAGAACACAACATTATTTCGGAGGGCCTCCGCCGTCATGTAACTGCGTGATCTATGGGTATTATCCAGTCACGGAATGAGAAAGCCTTATAAAAACAACAGCACAGCACGCTCCTCTTTAACTTGAGCCTCTTCGATGTGAGTCCCACTCTCTACCCGTTACCCTATCATGATGGCGCTCAACATGGATATCTCGTATTATCTACAGAGCCGGGGTGCGGTTGTCAGCACCGAGCAGGGGCACGACTTCGCCGTCGGGATCTCGTTGATCATGATCATCGCGGTTGCCATGGCTATTCGTGTCTATGTGCGATTCGCAATTGTCGAATCCGCCGGATCTGACAACAGCAAGCTATACCCCATACCTTAGACATACATGGTGTACTGATCATTCTGTACCTCCAGTTTTCATGCTGTTGGGAACGGTAGGAGAGCCAGCTTTTCTTCCGACGGCTCGGCCACGCAGGGAACCCATCTGCGGGACCACCTCTGTGTTAGAGCGCATATCCCATTGCTAATTCGACACATAACAGTGATGCGATGGACAGTGTAGATATTCGTGTTCGTGGTCGCCGGGTTCTCGATCGCTAGCTTCGCCCTTCTGACGTCCTCCTGCTACCCGCCAGCGATGTTCTGGGACGTGCCGGACAGCATTCAGGGCAAGTGCATTGACCCGGATACCAACTAGCATTCTACGACTCCAACGGGGCACTGAACATCGTCATCGACCTCGCCATACATACCGTTCCGATTCCCATGCTTTGGAGGATCCAGATCGCAACCCGCCAGAAGATAGCGCTGACACTCATCTTCGGCTTGGGCATGGTCGCCGTGGCTGGTGAGTCCGGTGGTTGTAGGGTTTGCACTAACCACCCACCCACGCTACCCACCAGTACCCACGGATGATCTTTTCAATAATAAATATGTAATAAAGGCCAGTAAACGATAAGGAATTACTTTTTTAATAATTATATCTAGGTAACCGGAAGCGTTAAGCTTCTATGGGGTAGTGATTTACGCTGTGGGTAGTGAATGGGCACCCATTGGGTACCCATTGCAAACCCTAGGTGGTTGTATGGCTTTGGTATGGTCTACTAAGCCCACGTGAGTGATATTCGTCCAACTATAACAGGTTGCGTCCGGTTCTCATATGTGCGCGTGCTCGCCCACAGCGACGTCATGTTCTTCTACCTCGCCGATAGCCTAAACTGGTGCTCCGTCGAGATCTACCTCGCCATCTTCTGCGGCTCCGTGAGCGCGTACAATGTCCTGCTGCGCACGTACCCGCCCGGGCGGCCCGGAAGCTCACGCGGCAAGAACTCCTACGACGCCAACCACCACAAGTCTAGGAACAACAACCGCCCCTGCCAGGGGCTCCCCGGGGGGGTTCCGGGGAAGTCGACGATCGTTGGTGGCAGCGGGTACGGAGCACCGTGATAGCGACAGCGAGAAGCTGATCATTTAGAACGGCGCTGGCAGTGGTAATGACATCCTCATGTAGACGGGGTTCAGGACGGAGATCCTGGATTTCAAGAATAGGAGAGAAGACTCGGGCGACCGGTTCCCTAGCGCGTCTGCAAGCGGCTCGCATCAGCATGGCGTCACGTAATTCCTTGGGCTTGTCTGGACTTTTATGGTCTAGGATCCTGTAGCCTTTGAGCCGAGTAAACAGTAGCTCAGGCTAGTGTGTATGTTATTGGATGTTTATATACTCTTATCCTATTAATCCAGATGGTGTCAGCTTTTGATATTGTAGGTTATTCTCTTGGGGCCACTGCAAATAGGGGTTACTACAAATGTATGGAAGGTCCAGGATACATAATAAGTCCAATATGGTACAGTAGGGTACGACCGCTGCCTCAGGAACCCCGTTAGCAAATACCTCAATTCATCACCCATATCCTCACAATAGATGGTAATGACAATGACGAGAAACTTACAGGTAATGTCGGCGAAATACCATGGCCAGCTAGTTATTACAGCTCCGCGAGCTCGCCCACTGCCATAACATAACATCCTAGCGAAATCTCTCCTACTACCAGCCCTCTCCGCATCAATGGTCGAGTCAGTCCCGAGAAGTAAAAGCGACCCCGCCCTAGCCCTTTAAGGCCTTGCCCAGATTCTCGACATGATCCTCCCCCGACCTGTGTTCGGTAAAGATCATGCCACCGAAAAAAACACGTTTCTTCGTGTTGTGTGCAATCGTAGGTAGCCATATTTACGTAGATTTCAGTCCAATCAGCCAGACATTTCCAACAGAATTCGTATCCACACGCTCAGCCTGTCCAAGACGTTAGTGTTACATCTCAGGTAGTATGTTGCGATATTGTTAGCAAAGATACGCGTTATATGATAACAATCCTCGCCCTTGGTGACATTCACCTTAGAGTATGGGCAGGACTTGGTTAGGTCCCCGATATATTTCGCTAGTGCTTCTTCCAGTGTCTTTATCCCTCCTGACACATGATGGTTGCTGATAGCCACTACGAAGACCGGAGTTTATCTGTGAGATTCGCTTTTGACCCCAGTTTTGAGGGGCCACTATGGGGGGTCGTGATGGGACTGTCCACGCTGTTGTTAGAGAGGACAGTTCCATGGGAATTTGTGAGGATACGTTATAGTCGTTACCATAACACCGAACTCTTGCACGTGAGCCGGACGTGCCCGCGCCAGGGCACTCGACGGTGGAAAGGGGTTGAAAGCCGCATACCTTGCAAGGGATTAGGGATGGCACCCGTAAGTCGACTCATATAAAGCCTCGGAGCCGCATTTGGGTTCAGGCACCACCGGAAAATCCTCCTGCTTATCGGCGTACTTCGCAATGCTCGGCTTTTCGTAACTGCCGCGATATTACATCCATCACAGAAGAAATTGAGGCTATATTGACAGCTCTGACTTTTCGGAGGGAAAGGTCTCCCCAAGCCACTTAGGCTGATCGAAGCCCTTCTTATAATTAGAGCCTGGTAGAGCTCACCAAGGGTGTCTGGTTGGAGCCTTTTAGACCTATTCTCCATGACAACATCAGACTGTCTATAAAAAGGGAGTTTTAAATGCTAAACCGTGCGAAACATTGCGAAGCTGCAGTACTTGCTCCTGCGTCCATGGGACTTCACAGACGCTGCATGGGCATAGTAGGCTGCCAAGAGTAGATACTCCGTAGTCCATGATGTTTGGTTGGTGCCCAGGATTGCAAACATTCTCGGCAGATGTCCAGGAGGTTGTCGTGCCTACCGATTTCAGGGTGCGTGGGGAACTTGGAAAACGATCCTTCGAGCTCCTCGGTGTTCCAGTTACTTATTTCCGTATATAGTGAGCATTGTCTGGAATTTGGAACGTCACCCTACATTTGTGCCACCACACCAGCCAGCTCCCAACCGCGAATCGAAGTTGCAGAACTGACTACTTCGCCGCAGGTCTCATTTCAGCCCTTATATGAACTATATAGCATGCGTTCATGCGCTGTCAGCTCGTGGTGGCCCTGCAGGTATCTAAAATACGCTGAGACATCGGCTAGGGGCATTGCCCTGTATCTGGCAAGTATGCTCCACTTTCGCAGCACGCCAAACATTCTTTCCTCTGCTCATCCTGGTTGAGCAAACCGCAGAAGATGATGGTCCGTACTATCTCGCCTCTGTATTGTACCGCAGTGTGCCTGGTTGGGCCGGTTACCATTCCCGCGTCATTTTGTAGGATTCGAGGTCTTCTCATACGCTCTTCGATTACGAGGACTACGTGAATAGAAGCTGTAATGGATATTCCTCGACTGGTAAGACGGAGTTTCAATTGCTGAAGCAGAAGGACGGATATGGAACACCGGCTTCGTTTCCCAGGATATATCAACTCTCTTGACGCCTTTGACCTTAGGTCCGGCCATGTTGAAGGAGTTTTCTCGTAGACCTGTGAGCGTTCGTCTTACTAATAGGGTATCCCTGTCATTCATCGCGCGTTGCGGCTCACCAGTGATGAGATTGCAAATAGCAGATGTATACTTAGCACCCACTGGGAAAGGGAGCTGGGCGCAATGTTGGATATGTCTCTACGTGGGGTAGGTGCAGATCCATGCATTAGGTGCATCCTTAGGTTTTGGTAAGAGTACTCTGCAGCAGTGTTGTGCCGTAAAAAGGTGAGATTGCTGTAAATTAGTTATACAGGAGGTTCATGACGTGTTGGCGCAGGTAGCAGTTGCTATAACAAGGGCATAAAAGGGATTTCTTAACACGAGCCATTCACCAATCAGACACCAAGTTATGGAGAGCAATGAAGCACAAGTGGTGGTATAATTAATTCACTTAAGAATTTTTAAGTAAGTATTAGGCTATGTCAAGATAGGCTGAAGAAGGACTTAGTCCATAACAATGTAAATGTGACATAAGCAAATAGGATGCACTGAACCTTACACCGTGAAGATAACCAGCTCCATTAGCTCACGGATGAATGGTTTGGCATGACCAAACGATAGAAACGTCAGGGGGAGGTTCTGTAGCAGACGGCAAGGACATATGCCTCATTAAGTGATTAGGATTTAAACAAAGACAGACCTGATTGCTACAGTGGCACCGAATGCGGTTCATTCTCCGCTAGCGACCCGGGAATACACCCAGAAAGCTCTAGCCAATCGGCACAAGTGTTGTCATAGACCCACACCTCGTCATACGGTATGGTGCCGGTGCAGTTTTCTCCAGCGAAGATTTTGATCTTGTAAGCGTGCCTATGGCGGCAAGGCAGAGGGCCGCAAGGGTTGCTGAGAGATGCATGATGTTGTGTTGATAGAGGATTCCTCGGGATGGTTATTGTCCGACGATTCAAGCAAGGTCCGAACAAGAGCACGATTATGGGTTGCTTGTTTTAATAGCTCCTCGACACCCAGCGCGCCTATATTCATTACTGCAGAGCGTCGTGGCCAACGTGCGTCATATGGCTTAGGTGGTGCGAACAACGATCGTCTGTTGTGAAGATCTGTGATTCGGCCGCAGTCTCTAGATTTGAAGCTGCTGGGTCAGAACCTGACACAATATCGCGAGAGGACAGGGGCTCCAAGACGAGAGTTTGCTCCCCAGTCCGCTAAGGAAATTACTGACAAAATCTTAGCAAAGTGTAGGAAATTAACGACTGGAGGGCGACAAATGTTAAGTGTACCTGAAGGGTGTAAGGAGACTTTTGCCAGCCCAAAAGTATATGGAGGAAGTCTCGATCAAGACTAAAGGAAAACTAAAGATGTATCTGAAGAATGTTAATTCAGCTATATCAAAGCTATGGACTTCCTGCAACAGCTAGGGAAAAGCAGGGCTATATATATTCGGGAATAATCTTATGCTTAAGCAGGTAAATCACTTATTAATCCACCTATCCGTTATTATTCAGAAAGTAAATAATAAAGGTTGTTTTATAAGGTATTTTATAAAGTTTTTAATTTACCGATACGGTTTCTACTTAGTCCCAAACGTCGGATTCCGATAGCTTTTTTTAAGGTATATATATTTAGTTATAAATATATATAGTTTATAAAACAGGAATTCGGTAAATAGTTCGATTAGATTTACGTTTATTTAAAAAGGAATATATTAATAGTTCGATACATAACATCTACTTCTACCTTTAAAGGAGTATATAAGTAATTCGATTTATAATATCTACGTTTACTGTTATTAGTTATAAGTAAGTAATAAAACCGTTACGGTAAAACTTCCATTTGTATACTGTTATACAGTTATATACTAATAATATTAAGCTTCGAAATAAGGTTATTTAAAATCCTTTTATCGAATGGCTTTGTTAATATATTAGCGAGTTGCTTTTTGGTATATATATAATATATAGCTGCCTTTTTATCCTTTATAGCTTAACAAATAAAGTGATATTGTATATCTATATGCTTCGATCGTTTATGATATTCAGGATTTTCTAATAACTTTTTTGCAGTTTCGTTGTTAATTAAAACCCCTGGAAGCTTAACTGTATATTTTAAGTCGAAGTAATCGTTTAAATAATAAAATATATTACTTAGATATATAGCTTTTTTTATAGCGTTTTTTAAGCCCATATATTCGGCTTCGCAAATGCTTAAAACTACTGTTTTTTAAAAATAAGAAGTCTAGTTAATAAGCTTATTAGCCCCTATATTTCCTAGGCAAGTTATATAGTTTAATATTGATTTTCGGTTATTTATATCGTTACTCCAGTTTAAGTTAGTATATATTTCTAATTTAAGATTACAGCTGCAGTTATATAATAATCTTTTATTTGGGTATTTTAATAAATAACTTTAGATTTTATTTAACTTTTTAAAGTAATTTGGGCTAGGATTTGATATAAGTCTAGCATATATATAAACCGCAAAAGTTATATCCGGCCTACTTTTTAAAGTTAGGTATAATAAAGAACCGATTTGTGTGACGGCTGGGCTAGTTAACCAACTATTAAACCTAGTCGTACGGTTTATGTTGGCAGTAATACTGTGGGAAACTAAGCAATAATGAAGATATTAGTTACGTCTGGTAATATCAGATAACCAAAAGTAATCTAGGTAACCAAGTTGTAATTACAAGCTGGTGCTATTTAAGATTATAGAAAATAATAAACATATATATCCTACTTTTGGCTTAAGGCGTTTAAGGTATTCAAATCTTTAAGCCCGTTAAGCTCCTTAAGCGTTACTATATAGCTTAAAGCGCTTAAGGTACCAAGACCTTTAAGCCCTTTAAGCCGGTTACGTAATCTGAAGTCGTTATCGGATCTTAATTCCTAAGCCTCCGATCGTTTTTGGAAAAGCCAAGCCTTATTAGGTTATAATACGATTTCCCTCCTTTTAGGATTTTTACCCTTAAAAATTAATTTTGTTTATTTGTTTTTTTAAATAAGTAACTTCCCCTTTTTACCTTCATTTCCTAGTGCTTCCGGGGGCTAATTATCATATCTGGTCGAATTGAAAAGTTCCGTTCTCGCCAACGTACTAACGCTTATATTCTGACTGAGCGAGTTACTAGAATTAGTTTTACGATACCTTTTTATTCTCGCTATAAAAAAAAAGGTATAGATTGCAAAGTTTTTCGTAATTCTGGAAAATGTACGCATTGCATTTGGCACGGAGGTCCTTATGACGTTTTTGGGCCTTCGGAAACGGAGCATAAAAAACTATTAGATAAAAAGGACCGTTTGGAACGCAAAAAAAAGCAGGCTAAGGAAATGCTACGTACCGCTGCCAACAAATTGGATCGTTTTTAAAAATAGCGACAACTGCTTCGTAATCGTAATTTGGAAATGCTTCGTCGTGATATTAAAGGTACCGAGGCAATAGAAAAGTTCGCTCATCTAGAGGAAAAGCGAAAAAGGTTATTTACCGAAATTGCCACGTTAACATAAACCGCAGCCCCTGCTAACTGGTTTGGTATTAATAACACTGATTAATCTAATCCTAACAACGTGGACTGGGGGGCACTTATAATAGGTTCCGGCGTTATTGGTAAAAGTTCTTCAAAAAGCGCTAAGCGTTTATAAGATTTTTAGCGGGCTCCCAGGTATTTTCCGAATAGACTTCTGGTATAAAACCGAAATTGGCGTTTGCTGGGGTTATCTTAATGCTTTCGTGGTAGCTGGTATTATAAGCCAATTAAGCTACTGGTAGTTTTTTAACCCAATTGTTTTGTTCGTAATTAATGTAGTATCGTAAATAGGTTTCGAAAGTTTGATTTAATCGTTCTATTTATCTATCTGTTTAAAGTCTGAATACGCTGGATAACTTATGGTTTAGGCCGATCTATGCCATAAGGCCCTACCAGAATTTAGAGATAAATATAATGCCTTTGTCGGAAACAATTTCTGTAAATAACCCATGTACGTTAAAAGTATATCGGAAAAAGATATATGCCATTTACTCTACGTCGGTATCCTCATTGTAAAGTAGGAAATAGGAAAATTTCGTAAATCGGTTAACGATAACGAAAATACTGTTATAATGTATTCCTGTTGCTGGATTTTCGGATAAAGGAAGTTTAGTGATAAAATCCATAGTAATCGAATCCCATGGTTTCTGTATAATTGGAAATGGTTGCAGTTTTTTATATGGTTTGTGTCGTAAAGCTTTAACTTTGGCGCAAATATCGCATTATTTTCTAACTTTCTGTACTATTATCTTTATTTTAAGAAAGTAATAAGTACGTTATAATCGTTTTAGGGTTTTGTGGATCCCTGGATATCCGTGAAATGGGTGTTGATGTATATTTTATATCAAGTCTTTTTAATGTTTCTTTAAAATCTGGATTTTATCTGTTTTTTGATTTTCGGGTAGGCTGTTATTGTATTATCGAATTTTTTGATGTAAATCAGGGGGCACTGCCCTAATCGTTACAATCTGTCGTGATTTCAGGTGTCCCTTTGCGATAACATCGAAAACCCTGTGGCTGACCTTGACTAACTTTTCCTCTAGGTTAAGTCGTTTGCTGAAAGCGTCTGCTTTACCATTCTTAAAGCCTTTTTGGTATATAATAATAAAATCGTATTTAGCTAGTTTTTTTGCGTAGCGTAATTATCGTCCTGTTAGTTTTCGTATAGTAGTAAAGCAGGTAAGATTTTTATGGTCGGTATAAACTTTAATTTAATGGAGGTTTTTTTTAAGCATGTATTTAAATTCTCGGAAAGCTTTAATAATAGCCATGAATTTTTTATCGGGAATGCCATAATTAAGTTCTGCTCCTTTTAACTTATAAAAATAAAAAGTAATCGGGTAAAATATTCCTTGATTATTTCGGTATCCGATTATTACGCCTAACGCGTAATTCGAAAAATCGGTTTTTAACTTAACTAAGCGACTTAGATCGTACATAATTAGTACCGGTTTACTAGTAATTAAGTTTTTAATCTGTTGGAATGCTTCCTCCGTTTTTGTCGTTTATTAAAACTTGTTTCTTTTTTTGGTTAAATTCGACAGTAATGTCGTAATTTTGCTGAAATATTTAATGAACTTGCGATAATAGTTGGCGAATCCAATAAATACCTGTACTTTTATAACTATGGTAGGTCTTGGCCATTCGGTAACTGCTGCAATTTTTTTAGGGTTCATTTTGATATGTCCTGAAGTAATAATATATCCCAGGTATTCCATTTCTTAAGTATAAAACTGGCTTTTTTCTGTATTAACTAACAGATTGGCGTTTTATAAAGCTTAAAGAACTTAATAAACGTGTCCTGTATGTACTTTTTTTGATTCCGAAAAAATCAAAATATCGTCTAGATAATATATAACGAAAATGTCCAAATATTTTCGGAATATATGGTTAACTATCCGTTAAAAGGTTGCTGGTACGTTCGTAAATCCTATTAGTGTAATTAAATATTCGTATAATCCGTATTTCGTTTTGAAAGTTGTTTTTTATTTATAACCTGGCTTAATTCGAATCAGGTTGTACCCGTTTTTAAAATTTAAAGCGGTAAACCATTTGGTTCCTTGTAAGCAGTCCTTTATTTCGGTAATTAATAGCAAAGGTGTTCTGTTTTTGACGGTAATACTGTTTAAATGCCGATAATCTATTATTAATCGTAATTTGCCATTTTTTTTAGTACAAAAAACATAAGGTATCTTATTAAAAATATAAATCGTCGGATTTATCCCTTTTAGAGTTTATTTTCCAGGTACTTTCGTAAGATGCGTAATTCTGTAGCATTAAGATTATAAATAGGGTAAAATTTAAGTAAAGTACCTTCCTAAAGGATTATTTCGTGGTTTTATTTGTTATGTTTTAGTAATTTCGTTTGGAGCTTTTTTTGAAATAATTGCTTATACTTGCAATACTGTGGTGGTACATTAACCATATTTTCTTTTAGCTTTTCGGGCTGTTGTTCTAGGATTTCGTTTACGTCGCAAAACTATACCCGGATAGTGGCTATAATGCGTCGAATGTATTTATTATGCCTTTTTTTTTATATCGTATTTTTTTAGGTAGTGAAGTATTTATCGTATCCTTATGCCTGTATTTGTCATTTTTTTCGTTGCTAATTAAGTATGGAAATCTCGTTTATTTTTCTGGTTTGTCGATGGAATATAAAACGAACTTTACCTGGTTAATATTTTAATCGATTAAAGAATTATATTAGTACAATTATGGTCTTTTTAAGATTATATCGTAATTTCCTAACGGAACGATATCGAAGTTAATTATCTGGATTCGTTTTTTAATAAAAATCTCGAGGTAATCAATCTTGCGTACGATTTTTCCGTTATCGTAAGCAAATACCTAACCTTCGGCGTTTTCGGCGATATAAGGGTTTTTTTATCCTTTTATGGCAATCTAAGCTAATTTACTAAATTCGGGATAATGTAATTAACGCTTAAAGTTCCGTAATTTACCATTACGGTATATTAATATGTCCTAATACGTATTTTCAAGGTAATAGGGTCGTTTTTGGTTCTTATCGTCGTATATAGAGCTTTTTTAAAGGGTTTATGCTGATTCTTTTAGCTCTTGCTATCCTGTGGCTTTTTTACAGGTAGCGTCTGTTTTTTAGGTTTTCCAGCTGCTTAATCCTTACCTGCAGTTGCTTGATATACTTTTTTTAACGTCGTAACGTTACTTTTAGTTCTATAATACGTATATCGAATAATTTGTTGTATTGTTTTAAGGTGACAAAATCTTTTCGATTTGTTCGATTATGCTTTTTTTAGGCGGTTTGCTTCCGTTATTTAGCTATCTAGGCTGTTAAATTATTATTGATATTACGCATCGTACCTAGTTATATCTTTTTGTCGGGATTATATTTCCTTTCGAAGTTTTTATCGTTTCTTAAAACCAGTCGTAAATATTAGCTGGAATTGCAGGTTATTAAAGGTTTCTCGTCTTGTTTTCATAATTATTTAATAAATCCATTTTTTTATATCTTATAATCGCACGTTTTAAAATGACATATCGGGTTTTTTTCTGGGCAACTTTTGCCTTTAGGCCAACTTTTTTTTGCTGTAAGGATATCGATGGTATCCTGTGATGTTATCGTACGTAGATGACGGTATTATCGCTGATTTCTGAGGTTGCTTCCGGTCTAGTTCTGAAAGTCGAATTTTTGATGTTATATACGTATAATGCGGTATTAGATATAATCTTGTTGTTTTTCGTATCGAGGGCAATAGGCTTATCTGCAATAGATAACATATAATTTCCCATATCGGTTAGGGGTTCTTGATAACAAGGCCTTGTTCTAACCGTAATACTTTTTAATCTATACGTTTAGTTCCAACTATTTATATCGCTTCTGTTTTTTTTTTACGATCATAAGCGAAATTTAGGAATAAAAAATTCTTCCTATTCTTAGTATTTAATTAATTATCTTTTTATGGCAAATTGTTACCGCTTAATTGTTATTTGGAAAAGGGCCTTGGCCGCTTTTATTCCTTATCGCATTTTTTTTTATTTGTTATTGTTACGGATACGGATTATGTTAACTTATTTATTGCTGCTGGAATTCTTTAATGGTCTTTCTGGTATTAAGATTTAATATATTTTCTTATCGTTTTTTAACAACGTTTTATATCGTTATATAACATATCCTATTTTACCGTAATTGTAACATTATACCTGGCTTATATCTCGTCGTTAAATAATGCCAAGTTCCATAAATCCTGGAGCTATTTCAAAAAAGGTAAAAGGTACTTTGCGTTTTTTTCCCTGATTAGCCTTAAAATGTCCAACCCGTAAGGTAAAATGTCCTTTTTTTTCTTATCGCCTTTCGAATTACTTATTATCGATTTTTACTATTTCGGTAATATATTTATCGAATATCGTAAATCGTAAAAATTTAATAATTTCATCTTTAATATCTTTTTTAGGCCTCTATAAAACACGTCGATCAGGGTATCGTCTTTATTATCTATTTATTCTGCCTTAACCATAAGGTTTTTAAATTTTATAGCGTACTTAGAAACTGGTCCCTTTTGGCGCAATTAAAGGATTTGCTAGGTTGCAACTTGTTCCTCGTCTGGATTTTCGAAGTTATTTTTAAGTTTTTTTTCGAAATTGATATAAACGGAAAAAATTTCCTTAATAACCTTCTCCTAATCGGACTTTCCTTTTTTTAGGAAGTCTTTTATAATAAGTTTGAACTAATCGAAAGTATCTTCTTCCAAACAGGCTGTAACAGCGAGGATTTGGTCCGTTAAGTCGATAAGCCCCTTAAAACGAATATAAACCCGAGCTTAGGTTAAGAAGCTTTGAACATTTCCCTTTCCATTATAAGGTCCTGACTTTTTAAACTTTATCTTGCGAATACTTACTGGTACTGCCATCTGATCGGTAAGTTATTAAACGATAACTTTAAGCTTTTTAACCTTATTTTGGAATTACTAAACCGTAAATTCCTAAGTTGTAATTACTTAAATACTGGTCGACATAATAACAATTCGGGATATTACTCAGAATCTAACTGTATTATTAAACAAAAGCTTATAACGTATAACGGCTGGGCTAATTAACCAATTATTAAACCTAGTCGTACAGTTTATGTTAACAATAATGCTATAAAAAACTAAGCAATAATAAAGATACTAGTTACGTTTAATAATATCAAATAACTAAAGGTAATTTAAATAACCAAGTTGTAATTACAAACTGGTACTATCTAAAATTATGGAAAATAATAAGCATATATATCCTACTCTTGGCTTAAGGCGCTCAAGGTACTCAAACCTTTAAGCCCGTTAAGCTCCTTAAACGCTGCCACACAGCTCAAAGCGCTCAAAGTACCAAGACCTTTAAGCTCTTTAAGCCGGTCACGTAACCTGGAGTCGCCATCGAATCTTGATTCCTGAGCCTCCGATCGTTTTTGGAAAAGCCAAGCCTTGTTAGGTTATAACAATTTGCTTTTGATATTTGTTAATATTTTTTTGAAGTAATTCTATTATTTTTAACCAATTTGTTACGGCGTTGATCGTTTTTTAGGTCTGGGTAAAGTATTCTGTTATTGCATAAAGAAAAAAGGGCAAAATTATTTAGTAGGCGCGGAGCGCCGGCGTAGATATAACGTTGCGGTAATTTAATTAAGCCGTAACGTTAGTACCGTAATAGTAGCTTTTTTTTTAAGGCAGTTGTTTTTAACTGCTTAAAAGAAAAATTTAAGTTAAATGGTACATTTTAGGTTTGAATTTTGGACTTTGTGTAATATGTTAAGTGCTGCGGTACGGTATAAAAGTGGTATAGAGTTGGCGGCGTGGTGCCGGAATGGGGCCGTATAAGGGGCGTTGTTCCGGGTAAAAAAACATAATATTAGGGCCGGCGGCGAATATAATGATGTCGTTATGCTGCTGGGTTTTGTTTATTGATTGCGCGGGGGTTTTGTTAACCTTTTTACCGCTTTCGTAAAATAAATATCCGCATTTTCTTTTTGCCTTTTTTTTAAGACCGCCGTATTATTATTATATCGTTATTGCCGCGTTTTTTGTTCGTTTTTTCCGTATTATCTTATCGCCGTTTTTTAACAATTACTTTCCGTTTTTTTAACGTTTACGTAATTATTATGTTTCATTTTTATATTGTTTACGCCGTATTTATCAGGGCTTAACGTTTTTGTATGATATGTTTTCGTTATATAATTCTGAATTACGATCCCGCGCCCGGTAAGCTGCCGGTGTTCCGCTGCTGTTTTGCTGCCGCCGCTAAGTTTTTGTGCCGCCGCGTTTTTGTTTTTTGTTATGTTCCGTTGTCGTTATGTGGTCGTTGTATTAGCGCGCCGCTGTCTGGCTGCCGTTTTAGAGGTTATGGTATCTAGGGTGTTGGTGGAGTTTGTGTTTGTATATATATTTTTTTGTTAATTTAATATAACTATTGTCTGTCGTAATATCGCCGCGGCGCCGGCTTAATCAAAATTTTCCTTTTTTTCGGTTTTTTTGCGTTATTTATTTAATGATATTTTGTATTATGCCCGTTCGTTATTTTGGGTTTCCTTAATAACTTTTAAATCCCGGTTGCGGCCGTGCTTATTTTATAAGAACTTAAATTAATTAGGTAGCCCAGGTTGATTAAGGTTATTTTTATAAAATTTGGCTATATTAAAATCGTAACTTTAAAGATTCTTAGCCGGTTCTTATATAGGGCGGTATAGATATGGTTATTTAATTTTATATTAAAAATCTTGCTTAGTATTTCTGGAATTTAGGATTTTTTAAAATATTATTTAATTTTTTTGGTTATTAACGTTTATAACAATAACGTTTTTAGCGCGCGTATTCCATTTTGCGTTAATGTTTTTTTGGCTTAATAAATCCGGTTTGTAACGTTAAATTAAGGAAATATAGAAAACCGGAAATAATTTATAATAAGTAAGTAATTATACGGCAATAGCGTAGGGGTATATCTTAATAATAACGAAAAGGTTTATTTATTTATCGTTAAATTTATCGTTAGGTTTGCCGGATTTTATATATCGCGTATTAATTTATATACGTTTTTTTTCGTTAAACGTATCGGCGTCGGAACGGTATCGGTTCGTTTGTTTTATATAACGGTTTTAAGATTTTGTTATTAACGTTTTAACGCGTTTAAGGATCCGTTTTAGCTTATTTACGTAATACGAGATATTGTTATATTCCTGTTATTACCTTGTTGTTTTAAAAATATTTGGGTTACGAAACGGCCGTTTTTATATTAAGGTAAAACCCGTAATTAACGAAAAACAGCGAAATATTAGAAATTTTTAATACGTAATTATTATTAACGAATTTAATTAAAAGAAATTAGTTTATTTAATTATTTTAATAAAAAAAACAATAATTTTTAAATTATTGTTTTATAATAATATTTATTATTTCCGTCTAGTTGTCGGTTTATAGGTAATACGTAATCGAAACGCGAAACGTAACGTTTAAACGTTAATTTAGTTTTTTTAAAAAGTAAAAATAAATTATATATTTTGGTTAAATATTATCGTAACCGGTATATTATATAAACGGTATACGTCGGGAAAAAAAACGTTAATAAGGGTTTTTACGAATATATCCGTTACGGGGACGAAATAACGTATTTTCGTAAGTTAATTAATTATTATAAAAACGTATTTATAAGTATGTCCGAATTTTTTGTAAAGTAATAATAAACCGACGTAATTTATTAATATATTATTTCATAAACGGAATAGTACCGGTAAAAGGTTGAAAAATTTAATAAATAAAGTTTTAAACGTTTTAATATGGCAGTAAAAGTAATAGTTTTATATAAATATAGTTATATTTCGGAATAAACGTAACTAATAATAACTTTGCCGTAATAAGTTATACGTTTTGTAACGGCCGGGTAATTAGCTAGCGTTATATTATGATTTTGGTATAAAATTTAAAGTTTAAATACGTTGTTGTTTGGGATAAATAATTTGTTCCGGATATAAATACGTTTTTATATTATTTTATAGTTGGTTTTTGTAACTTTAAATTTTTTACGGATGTTTTATTTAAAACATTTGTAAATTGGATTTATTAACGTAATTAAAATGTTATTAATTAGCCGTAACGATTTATAAAAGTTATCGATAAATACGTTTATTAATTCGTTAACGTTTATAATGTATGTTTTTTAAAAAAGGTTTTATCGGTTTAATAAAAATATTATTTTATATCGTTACGTAACTTTTTTATTAATTTTGTTATTACGATTTGCCGGTTTTATGCCGGGTTAACGCAATAAGACGTTTGGAACCGTAATTTTTTTTCCGGGTTTATAAATTATTTGGAACCGAAAATTATTAAAGAATTTAAATTATTGGACTTAACGTTAATTTAAAAGTTTTATAATAACGAAATGTTAAAGATTTTTATAATTAGTAATAACTTTAACGGGGGTTTTAATTTTTTTTAATTCCGGGCGTTATTTTTTTAAAGCTTTAATAATAATTAATAATTTTTTATCGTAAATTTCATAATTATATTTGGTTGGGTTATATTTAGCCGAAAAAAAGGTAACGGATTATAAAATATTTTATGCGTCGTATTAAGAAAAAACCTTTTCCGATATTTAATTAAAAGCGTTAATTTTTAAAACCGTACGACGTCGGGGATTATAATAAAATAATATTAAGGTTATTGAAAAGGTATTTTTAAGTTGCTGGAATATTTTTTTAATGTCGGTTATTAAAAAACTTATCTACTTAGTTTTATTTATTAAGTTAATAAAAAGTTTAACGATTTACGAAAAGTTTTTAATAAATTAGCGGTAAAAGTTTGCGAAATTAACAAAACGTTATAATTTACGTAATATTTGGAAAGTTTTTATTATTAAATAACGTTTACTTTTTTAAAATTTATAACGATACAGTTGGTAAAAATTATTAAACTTAAATACCGTATTTTTGTAATATTAAATTTGCATTTGCGGATATTTATTGTTAGTTTTACGTTTACGAAACGACGGAGTATTTTATGTATATAACTTTTATGTTTTTCTTTATTTTTGTTATAAATAAAAACGTTATTAAAATAAATTGTAACGTATTTATTTAAAAAATCGAATAAGATATAATTAATATAATGTTAAAACGAATTCGAAACGCTGGTTATGTTAAAATTTGTTATTAGGTATTCGAATAAGCCGAATTTTATTATAAATATTATTTTTTATTTGTTTTTTAAGGCGATACGTAAATGGTTAAAAACCGTTACGATGTTAAGTTTGGTATATATATATACCGAATAGAAAGCGTTTAAGGTTTCGCGAATTAAGGGAATAAGGTAACGGTTTTTTACCGTAACGTTATTAAGGTCCCGGTAATCGACGTAAATATGTATGTTATTTTTTAGTTTTTTGGTAAGCAAAATAAAGGTTATTACAAAAAAACTGCTAAAGTAAATAAAGGTTTTTTTATATAATTATCGATATATTTCTATATTGCCAGTAATTTATGCGGTAACATAATTCGCGCGTGGCTATATGGGGGCGTTTGGCCTGGAAATAATTCGATTTTGTAATTAAAAAGTTAATATGGCGGTAGTTCGTTGGTTTTGTTAAAAATAAACGTTTTCGTTAACGTCCCACACCACCGAATCGGCCACACCACCGAGTCGGCCGTTTTTGGCACCTCCCAACAACAAATTCAAATAATTCAATAACAACATATCGCATTGATTCAAACTAATCGGATTCTTCTTCGCTAAACGTTTCTACAGCTTCATCACAAGTACGCACATTATGTCCGGGCTTGCCGCAAACGCCACACTTCCGTTTCTTCGTCTTAACCTTCTTGCAACGACTGCCTCTAGCCGCTGTTGGCTGTATTTTTTTACTACCCCTTTTTTTTGGGCTAAAAAAACTTATCCTTTTTGTATAGTAAATGTTCCTCCTTCTTGAAAACGTTTGTTTTTAGTCCTGCAACGTTTGCTTAAGGTATGGTTCGTTTCGCGTAATTGGACGTTTTTTTTCCGAAAAAAAGCAACTTCATATAAAAATAACAAGTTACTTTTTGTCAAAAAACTAGCCGATTTAACAACCCTTAACGAACTACCTTGATTTCTAATTTTTCTTTGCAAATAACGTCTTTGCTTCATTATTTCCTTAATATTCCTAAGGGTTTTCGCGGGCGGGAAACGAATGGAACCGGCGGAGGTCAACGGGGAGACGGTCGGCGTAGGTACAACTGAAGGAACTTCCAATTCGGAAAAAACGTTATTAGGATCGAATAAAACAAGACCAGCTTTCGCAAATCCAGATTTGATATTATCGGACGTCATAATAACTTAAAACGCGTCGTAAAAGCCGGCGAGAAAATCTTTTTTAGTAATATAAGTATAATAGCGTCATATTAAGTCTTCTATATACCGTAAATAAGCGCGTTTTAAAACAGAAAAACAAGATACGTCAAAAGGTTGGAACCGATACGAAAAATACGCGGGCATACAAAACGTAATAATATCGTGGTTGGCGCAGTATTCTTCAAATTCCATCGAATAATAACTTTCGTACCCGTTAAGGATAAAGAGACGTTTCGAACTTTTCGTACGCGTCCGAATATATTTATCAAAATGCTGGATTTATTCGAAACCTAATTTATTTGTTATCCAACCATTATTATTTAATGCAATCTTTTAATCGGCTACTAGCAATAGGTTATCGCGATACCAAAGCCTAAAGTGATTTTTCCCCGCCATAATAATAAATAGCGGTATAACCCAACTTTAGGAATTAATAACCTAAATAACTGTAACCTATTTTTTATTTTCTTGTTACGCTTATCTAGGTTTTCTACGTTTTTCGGTACTAGTAATTACCATACCCGTTACTATGAAAAGCCCTATTAAAAATCCAATCTCGTCGAAGTTGTAAATATCCTTTTTTGCAATACCGTATTTGGTAATAGTAACCCGAATAAGCTTAAATTACTTACGAAACGTTTCTGGATTTTCGCATAAAACCCGTTAATAATCGATTTTTCGATTTAAACGCGTCTAGAGTTTTTTTTACCGTTTAACAAATCTCGACGCCTAATTAACCCCGACGCGTTTTGTAACGTATTGGGCAAGCAATAAATTTGCCATATTTTTAACGTACTGAAGCCGGACAGGAAACGTTCGCGTATCTAAGTCGAGGATTCGGTCGATAATCGATTTTTCTTCGGTCGGCGTTAATTTTAACGAATTAGGGGCAATGTCGGTTCGGGCGCGTTTGCCGTTACATCGGTCTTTTAAAGTAAATTCGGAAACGTCATATATAAAATGAAGCTTTTTAAAACTTAACTTCGGGTTTCGTTTTTTAGCCTGGATGGCTAAGTTCATCCTAGCTTCTTTTGTAAGACGTTCCATGTTGTTGGTGTTGAGAAATTGGTGATTGAAGTTGGAAGGTTGAAAGGTTGAGAAAACCGGCCGACTCGGTGGTGTGGCCGATTCGGTAGTGTGGGACGTTAAATTGTAATATTTTAATAGTAATTTTTTTTAAATTTCGGTTATTGTTACGGGTAGTTTATTATCGAGGTATTTTTATATATCTTTTTCGGTAACGCGGTATAACTAAGACGTTTCGGTTATCTAATTATAAAAAGCCTGTAATTTAAAAAATATGGTATCCGGGTTAACGTTATCGTTTTAAATAAAAATGCTGCAAAGAACTGTATTAGGTGTTAATAACGTTATTTCGTTAATTGAAAATGGTTGAAAAGGTAAGGCCGTTATTTTCCGTAAAATATTTATAAAAGCGAAAAATTTTGTTAAAGGTATAAAATTAACCACGATATTTTTTAAACGGTAAAACGTTAAGAAATTAATAGTGCGGAAAAACCGTATTTGAATTAGCTCGTTATGATTTTAGGAAAGAAGGATAAGGTGGTAAGGGCGGGGGTTAGGTTTATTAAGGTAAGGGTTAACGGGAGTTTCGATACCGTTTTGCGATTAATGTATATAATTTCCGTTATTTAATTGATATCCGGGTTGTATTTCCGGAGTTAAAGTAGCTTTAAGATAATATTAGGACCGTTTAAAAATTATTAATATAAGGTAATTTTTTTATAACAAAACTTAAACGAAACTGTAATATATATACGGAAGTAACGGAATTGGTTACGGTATTATTTATTAACAGGAGTTAACGGAGTTGGAGGATAAGGTAAAAAGGAAGGTTATTTGGTGCATAAAGTTATTATTAATAAATTTTATAGATAAGTAACCGTAGTTAATTATAATTTGCGCTGGTAATAATACGTTATTGGGAAGTTATAGTTAAAACGAAAACGAAAAAAATGTATTAAGATTTATAAAACGTATATATAGGTTGAATTTATTGTTATTTTAATAACTTAACGAAAATTTTTAATTATAATTTATTTTAAAAGTTAATTTTTTTATGGCGTATCGTTATCGTTACGGGGTATAAATGACGTATTTCCGGTAGCTAATTGTAGCCGTTAATTAAAATAGATAAAAAAGTAATATCTTTTTTTTCCGTAGTATATATAAAAGTTTATTTTATGCCGGCGTTACTTTTTTTTTCGTTTAAAGGGGCGCGTGGGCCGTTTTGTTTTTGTTATTATGACGTCTAGTTATATAAGGTTTAATTCTGGCGTCACGTAGGCGTTATTTTATTGTTATAGTGTTGGGGTATAATTATTTCCGTATTTTATTATACGTTTACGAAAAAACCGGTCTGTTATATTGTTGAAAAGGTCCCTAAACAGGCGTATTTACGCCGTATCGTTTTCGGGATTAAGGCGTTGTATTTACGATACGAAAGCTTTTTATAACGCCCCGTTAACTTTTTATTATAATGTAATAACGTGTAAAGTCGGCGGTTATTGGCTTTAATTGGTTAATTGGATAAAATTGTTAATAAAGTTGGCGAAAGTAATTAATTTTTATTCTAAAATTTAAAATTTTTTATAAACCTATATTAATATATTTACCGTAATATAAACTTGGTTTAAAAATAGTAATATATCGCTTACGTTACGTTAATTATGTAATTACGTTTCGAGATTTAATAATAATGTTATTATTTTATTAACTTTTTCGTATATGCGTAAATAAACGTTTTTTTGAAGCCTTTATGTAACGTATATAATACGGTTAGTTAATAAAAAGTAAATATTCCGATTTATTACAAGTTTTAAACGTACAAAAAACCGTCAGTTAATATATTTTTTTAACGGATTGTTAAGTTTTTAACGTTTTTTTTTATATACCAAAAGTTCGGAGTTACGGAAACGTTAACTTTTTAATATGCTAATAATAAGTTACGTTGTTTATAAAAAGTAGCTTTAAAAAGTAAGTTATAAAGCCGTTAAAAAGGGTTTTGTTAATACGTTATAAAGGGTTACGATTTAACGCGTTAACCGCTTTGCGGTTACCAAACATTTCCGTAATAACGCGTTTTCGGTAATTTCGTTCCGGGCCTGTTATAACGAATTTTTGGCAGCAGCTAGTTATTTACCAAGTTAATAATATTTATGCAATAATTGCTTTATTTTCTGTAACGACTGTTCCGCGGTTACCAAACGTTCCTATAATTTATTCTTTTCGTATTATAAACGTTTATAATTATCTTCGAAATTTATAAAAATGTTTTTAAAAACTTTTTAAAATTATTTATAAATTTCAAAAAGCCGGCCTAATAGCATAAAATCGTATGTAATTCGTACTATAATAAAAGCTAAATAAGGAAATTTATGGAAAAGTTTTTAGAGATTTATAAATCGAAATAATAACGTTATATTACCGTTTTATACTTAATCGGAAGCGGGAATATTAATATTTGTAATATTTTTTTAAAAATTAAAATATTTAATAAAATTATATCAACTTCCAAAGTTCGATTATTAAATAAAGTTATAATGAAAAAGTAACGGATTAGCGGCGGACTTAAAGTTATACAAAATCCTAATTAAAGCAAAAAAATATAAAATACTGTAAAAGGTTGTTTTTGAAAATGTAACAAATTATTACGGCGTTAATCGTCTTTTAAATCTAGGTAAAGTATTCTGTTATTATATAAGAAAAAAAGGGCAAAACTACCTAATAAGCACGGAGCGCCGGTATAAATATAACGTTACGGTAACTTAACTAAGCCGCAACGCTAGTACCGTAATACAATTTGATATTACTGGTTAAAGGGGTATTTCCTGGCTTGATATCAGGGTTATTTTTGATGTTATATTTATTTAAAAGTTTTTTTATATATTTGGATTGGTATATCTTTATAGTTTTATTATAACGGTTTATATTTATCTTATTACCTAAATAAGAGATAATAAGACCTATACGGTCCAGCTTAATAACCTTGGGTAATTCGTAGGCTAATAAATTTATAATCTTAAATAACGGATTTATTATTAATATATTATCTATATGCCATAGAATTATTATCATGGTTTTTTTATTTATAAATATATTTTTATTATATAGAAACGTTATATATCCAAGCTTTATTAATATACTAGCTAAATATTTATACCATAATCTAGCTAACTGCTTTAATCTGTATAAAGCTTTATTGAATTTAGCTACCTTATTTTTATATTTAATTTCTAGATAAAAGCTTTCAGGTAACCGTATATATATCTCTACGTCTAGATTAAAGTAAACGAAAGCGTTCTGTTCGTCGAATTGTATAATATGCCAGCTTTTATTAATAGTTATAATTAATATTAAATGCTATGTTTCTGGCCTGGCTATTATTAAAAAGGTTTTAAGGTAATCAATATCTAGTTGTTAATTAAAGTCTTATATGATAAATCTAGCTTTAAATCTTTCATCTTTTTCTTTATTAACCACCCAGTTAAATTTAATAGAATTTATATCCATTATAAGCTTGGATTTAAATAACTAACGGGTTTTTATAGCCTTTTTACCTGGGGGTAAATCGGTTATGGTATACGTATTTTGACGTTCTAATTCTTTAATTTCAGCCTTGCAAGTTACTAGCTAAAAGGTCTTTATTAATACCTAATATAGCTTGTTTAAAGGTATTAAGTTATGTTATTAAAGTTGTTAATACGAAATCAACTTTGCTTTTCCTTTTAAAAGCTAATAGATAATTCGATAATAACGTATCTTCGATCGTATATAGGATATAATCTATATTTACTTCAATACAATCTTCGACTGGCTGATTTATTCGTTACCTTTTATTCCCACTGTTATTATCAGTAAATATACTGTTATTAGGTTTTTTATTTAACCTTAAAAACAATTACGTAGCCGTTAGTATAGAAGTTAATATAAGGGTTGAATTGCTACCCTTATTTCTAACTGCTGCTATAGCAGCTTTTATGTTATATCTCCTTTCTAAATTATCTACACTTCTATAATTAAAATTATCAGTTAAACCAACTGGTATACTGTTATTTACAGCTGAAACCTGTTGATTTACAGCTGGTATGGACTGATTTTGACTGCCTGCCCCCCTATTTTGGTTATAGGAGCGTTATTGCAAAGCTGGCTTATTCTATAACGCAAGAAGGCTTTCTTCGGCTATATCTTCCGTATCAGAAACTTTTGAAGCTTTTGAAGCTTCCAAAGTTTCTTTAAAGCTGTGTTTGTTATTAGGTAACCTTGTTGAACTGAAATTTTCAAGGTACAATATAGCCTCTTTTTCAGCCTCTATTTCGGCCCTTTTATTAACTATAGCCTTATTATCAGCTTTGTTATTGCCGATAAAGTGATTTTCTAATATATTAACGTTCCGTAACCATATAGGACGCTTGCTATTTAAATTCCATACTTTATAATAATGGTTTTGGGTACCATAGCCTATAATAACCTCTTTATTAATACGAGAATCTAGCTTATACTTATTTTTATTCGTATTATAATACACTATAAATCTCCACGTATATATATAATCTATATAGAGCTTATAGCCGTAATAAGCTTTAAAAAGCATTTTATAACCTAATGCTTTATGGAACGTACGGTTATATATATATAGCAGCTAATAAAGCTTTTTTTAAAGGTATTAGGATAATTCTGACTTAATTAAAAACGCCCTGACTTTATTTAATGAAATAAGGTTTATTCTTTCGCTTAAACTATTAAGTTCTTTCGTATATACGGAAATAATATAATACAATATAAGGCAACCCCCCTACTAACGGGCCACCCCATTAACGGACCACCCGTTTTTAAAGCCATCGTAACCATAACTCTTTAATTTAAATAACAATATTTTAACAACCATTTAATTAATTGATTCCATATTAACGGGTATATACAATAATATAATTACAATTATTATCGTTATTTATTTCGCTTTCGAAAAGCTCGTTTTCCTGTTAATTTTACCGAATAACAGTAAAACGTACCTTTATAAAAACCTTAAGCCTTACTTTTACTTTCTTTACTAATATAATTTTTACGAAAACTTTATTTGATTCGGGTTGTACCTTTTTACGTTTTTTAAGTTTCGTTTTTTTAAGCGCGACAGTTAATTAACTGTTATATACCTTGGCAGCGGAAAATCTGTTTGTTTTTTCGTTAAGGGCTTTCGCAAATTTGCGGAATAAAAGGCGTATAATAGGATTTCCGAAAGTTAAATTAACGTCTACCAGGTTTTTCTCGATTCGAATTAAATCCTTGGATAATTTAGGTATTTTAAAATTTAAAGCAATTAATGAAGTAAGAAAATTAAAGCGTAATAAAATAATAATCGATTTCGGAATAAGTATATCTGCCTTTTTTTTTCTCCTTGACGTACCTGTTATTTAATACCTTTGTTTTGTTAATAAGATATAAACCTGTTATTTTCTAGCCCTTTAGGATATATTTCGAAGTTATTATAACTTTGCTTTACGCTTTCGAAAGCGCTTAAAGGAAGTTGGTTTTATCTGTAACCTCAGACGCCCGTTTGTAATAACGTTCGTAGAACTAATAGCGGAATTTCCGCTTTAAGGTAGCAAATATACTTACATTAAAAGGCTGGAAAATATGGGAAACCTAAGCAGGTAAGAAAATAATATAAATCTTATTTTAAAGGCATATGTACATAACGTTTTCCGTAATATAATTATTATAACCGTTAATAACTAAAAGCTTTTATTCGTTAAGGGTTTCGGGTTTAATATTAAAACTAAAAACTTCGCAAAGCTATTTTAAACCGATTTCGATATTTGTCCAACCGTTTTTTAAAATAATAAAGTACCAGCCTTCGTATACCTTATTATCCGAATCGGGAAATTATTATTATTATACGTTAACGCCGTTAAAGATTACGAAAAGTAATAACGAACGACCGTTAATATTAACGTATGCGATTATAATAATCTATTTTTTTTTAAAGTATCCTTTAAAAAGATACATTTCCTAAAAGCTTTTTTAAAAACGAAAGCGTTTTTCCCTGTATTTTCCATTACTTCAATTTCGTTTGCGTTAAATTGGTTTTTTACTTAATAACTTTAACTTCTAGTAAAGCGAAAAGATCGAATAAAACGTTAGTAAAAACCGGGAAACGTTATTTAAACGTTTATAATTAATCGTCGTACCTTTAAGGGTTTTAATTTCAAAATAACGACGTAAAAATCGGATTACTTAACTTTTTCCTAGGCGTTCGAGACTGCTGTTATTAATTAAAAAGCGCTATACGTATAGGCGAAATCGGGAATAAAGTAACGTATAGCTTAAATAACTTTATACAATAACCCAATAAGCTAAAGGTTTTTTTGGATTCGTAATAACTTTTAACAAGCTTTGTTAACCTTTTTTTTCGTCGGTATACCTTCGATACGGCGTGTTATATATTATTTATTAACGTCGTAACTTTTAAAAGTTAAATGTAAGAATTTATTTCGTTTAACTTCGTTAATCGCTTGCGCCGTACGGAATTAAGTTAGAAGTTTTATCTTGTTCGAAAGCCCAAATTCTGGTAAATAGAATAAAAATTATTTTAATTTTTTAACGGGTTGTTAAAACGCTTTTTATAAAAAAGATTTAATAAGTGGATTAACGCGTTATACGGGTATGGGGTAACCCGTTAATAAGGTGGCCCGTTAATAAGGGGGTTACCTTACCGTAGTTATTTAAGTATATCTCGAAGCGGTTATTGATATATTCGGTTCCGTTATTAGTAAAAAACTCTTTAATTTTACTATAGGTCTGATTTTCAGCCTGTAACTTAAAACTATTAAAAGCTTCTAAAACTTCTGATTTAAAAGTTAACAGCTTAACTTCAAGATATCTGTTTAATTTATTAAGGAGCGTTATATAATATTTATGCCTATTATATATATTCGGCAGTAGACCCCCTATATCACTATGGATCCTTTCGTTAATGTTATATTCCTTTTTGTTATTAAATACCTTATATATACTCCTGTGCTTTTTAGCTTAAAAGTATATATCGTATTTCCAGTTTTTAAAATCTATAAAGTCCTGCTTAGGTACCTTTATGTTATTTCTAACTAGGAATTCGATTTAAAACTTTGGAAATATATAGCCTAACCTATTATGCCAGGTTATTGACTGGTTATTTTCGACAGCTTTATCACTTAAAGCCAATATAACCCTTTAATTTTTATTTTATTCAACTTAAAAAGGTATATAATATAGCTTTTCTTTATGATATCTTTTGGTTATTAGTTGAAATGTAGCTTTATCGAAAAGCTTTATACTTATATCTTCGTCGATCAAGGTATATACTCCTTTTAATCGGCTTATAGAAAAAAGGTAATTCTGGTATATAATACACCCCTTTTATGATATAGCTACGGCCAGACTGCATATATTTAAGTCTTAAATCGCCAACCCCCTCTACTTAAAAGGTATTGGCTTCACCCCATTTAACGGTCTTATTAATCCGTTTTAAATTAAAAAGGAAATTCGTATTAGCTACGGTATGAAATGTAACACCACTATCAGCTATAAAATAAATTACATTGCTGTTTCATTCTATACTCTTTAACTTTAGATATACTAGCCGTTTATTAACTATATTCAAAGAGTTATATAAGGGGTTATCTTGACTTACGTCTGTCTCGTCCTCATCTATATCCATATTCCCTTTAAGGGTTAAACAAATGGTATATTCCTAAGTAAAAATCGTCAGGTTTTGGAAGTTGTTTAAAGCTATATTTAACGTTACTTGCCCGAATTAACAGCTTTCGAAGCCGTTCCTTAAATTATATTAACCTGTTAGTTCTCATTATCGGTGTCGATAAGCTGATCTATAAGGGCGGACTCTCTAACCTCCCTCTTTTCCCGTTTCGAAGGAATAAGGGTTAATTTATCCCCTTTCTTTCCCTTTAGCTTCCCCTTCTATCTCCCTTGTTTTAATTTCTTCCCTATCTTATTATTAAGGTTTTTCCAACTTAAAAAAGCCTTATCGGGATGTAAGAAGTAACAGTCCTTCTCTATATAACCGATAATTTTGCAATAAGCGCAACGCTTTTTGTTGTCTTTATTCTTCCAGTTCTTTTTAACCTCTCTAAAGGCTAAAAAATGCACCTTATTCTTTTAATCTCTAACTTCGTTAATCAACGACGAAAAAAAAGTTTCGAAGCTATAAAACTTAAAGACCTTACGGAGTAACTGGGTTATATTTTAAACGAACGCTTCGTAATTATTTGTAAGTGAATTTAACACCTAGGTTATAACCACCTTATTAAGCAGTTCCAGGTCTTTCGTCTTTAATTCGTTAATTAAAGACTTTATCTTATTCAGGTAATTTTCCGTCGAATCAAAGTTTTCGAAAGCAGAATTGAAAAAATTCTTTAATATAAGGAATTTAATCGTAAAGCCTTTAAGTCTATACTAACTATGAAAAGTCTCCCAGGCTTCTTTACAGCTAATAAACGCCTTTATATAGTATAAAGGACCGCATTTACATAACAGCTGTATCGTAACTAAAGCCTTATTATTATCGGATTAAAATAAATTATCTCCAACGTCCGAAATAAGTGCTTAATTAAGGCTTTCGTGTATAAATATAACCTTAGTACGGATAAACCATAATTCAAGGTTAATACTGCTTTTAAGCAGATAGGGCTTGCTTGAAATACCCATAGTTATAATGAAGAATTCGAAGAAAAAGTTCGAAAAAAGAATTCGAAAAGGGAATTCGAATGGGGTATGAATTCGAAGAACGAATTCGAATAGTGTCTGGATTCGACGTACGACTTCGAAATAGAATAATAATAGAAAAAGTTATCTAAACTCTTCCGAATAGGCAGGTAGGGATGGTCGGATGAAGCTGGGAATTTGACAGCAAATAGAGGCGATTTCGACGATCTTCAAAGTAAAGAAATGGAGTAAATCGGTGAAGGTTTAACCGAGATATGGAAGAGTAAAGGTATTGTTGTTGATGGCGGAAGCAATCAGCAGGGTCTCATGACCTGTAGGAAATTGGCGACTGGAGGGCGACAAATGTTAAGTGTACCTGAAGGGTGTAAGGAGACTTTTGCCAGCCCAAAAGTATATGGAGGAAGTCTCGATCAAGACTAAGGGAAAACTAAAGATGTATCTGAAGAATGTTAATTCAGCTATATCAAAGCTATGGACTTCCTGCAACAGCTAAGGAAAAGCAGGGCTATATATATTCGGGAATAACCTTGTGGTTAAGCAGATTATTCACCTATTAGACCACCTTATCCACTTATTATTCACTTTTTGAATAATAAGGGTTGTTTTATAAGGTGTTTTATAAGGTGTTTGACCTACCGATACGGTTTCTGCTCAGCCCCAAACGTCGGATTCCGACACAAAGGGACAACCATGTCTGAGAGAACTGAAGTCTCGTCAAAGAAACCAGCTGCGGACAGACTTCAAGTCTACACCTCTGGCGAACCTCCGCTCAAGGCTGCTTGCTACCCTTTAGACCCTGGATTGAAGGGCCTCCTCCCTCGCGCTCTATATCTGTCGAAGAAGAGCCGTAAGGGTTCTTCTTGATCCACGATATCCATACTACCATCAAAAGAAATGTGACAGGTACTACGACAGCTGCAAAAATCGGCACTTGTCTGTCCTTGGACGTAGGCCCCATGTCTGTGGAGAATATGGCCGCGACAAAGGTGCCCGGTAGGAAGACAATGGTGATTACAGCAAGCGTCTTCATGGCCTTGGAGTCTTTGACCGTCTCTTTGGCGAGGATGTACTGTAATTTGGCGTCTCGCTGGGCTATGAGGCTGTACAGCTATCGTAGGTGTAGGTTAGCTTGGGACACGACGTAGAAGCTTATAAGGACCAGCATACAACATCGGTTTGGCTCGCTATTCTGTCAGGTAGGTTGTCGATATCTCGTCCGTGGCGATTTGCTGATTCGATCACCATGTTGACACGGCTCGCGAGATCCGGGTTGTCGCTTAGACTTGTTCGAAGTTTCTGAGACACCTCACTCTCGAATTTGCTTCGTTTGGCAAGTTCCACCAATTCCATCCTTGCTTTATGGAGTGTGTGGCTAAGAGCACCAAACTTGTACGGCTGGGCGGTCATTTTATGACTCTGTTTGCTTGGGATGAACCTCACCATGGATGCTAACTTCTGCCACCAAGTCTGCGTCGCAGTCTCATCAGAAGGACATTGTCGAGGCTGGCTGCCGGTCTCGTACTTTAGCTCATCCATGATTGCCGAATCCACCTTTTCAACACTGTCAAACACTTTCTTGAGACTCGCGATGGTTGAATCATGGTAGGCCGAGAACAGCTGGTGGAGAAGAAGTAAGGGGTGCATATCCTCACTGCCTTCGTCGTGGACTCTCTTCAGGGCAGTTGAAATATCTGTGTCTGCGCCTAGCTGAATTATCGCCGCTCCGTTGGTGAATCGTTGGTTGCATATCAGAATGAGGGACCAATAACCAGTTTGAGAGCGTGGTGTTTGAACCAAGAATGCTGTATCTCAAAGTAAGCTTTGACTTGTAGTAGCCGTGAGTCCATCTCACCCAACTTAAATCCCTTGTTGGTATGTCGGACTCACCACGATTCCCTCCATTCGAAATGACATTGGAACACACCCCTTCATCCGTGATAAATGAATTGTTGAAACCTTTGCGAAGTTTGAAGAAGTCACATATTGTGTGGAGGCCGTCGTCGTCGAAGAAATTGATCTGATTGTTCAATGTCTTGGCTTTGTCTCGATCTCCGGGTATTGTCCATGCTCTGTTTCATGGTCGTTAGTGCCCTAACAAAGGACCACATTGGATAGTTTACAAGCAATGCAGAGTCTCTATGCCCTTACAATAATGACATCCTATACATGTTGTGCACTTTGGTCTCGTCCTTCCTATTGATTTCTTGAGTTATGTGCTGCTATCAAGAATGTAAGCTATTGGCACTTGTCAGAACTGGCTACGAGCACTGCCATACCTCGTTTTTCTTGAAGTACGCAAAGTACTCGTCTAGGAGATGTTCTTTTGGCATCGATTTCAGAGGTGCACACGGCACACCTGTGTATTCGGGAGTATTCTTTGTCAGGTCTGGATGGTTTGATGGCCTGGGAGTGATCACAGGACCATTGCGCTCGAAGCTCCACAGCTCAATGAAGAAGCCATTCTGCGCTTCCCGGACTTCTGGTACGTCCTCGATACCACCATAGCTAATTTTGTGCATGGGGAAGTCGGCTAGCTTCTGGGCGTCAATCCCGAAATCGTCACCCCCGAAGCCTTGCAGTTCCGGAGAGAATATGATTGGGTCGCCTTCCATTGACGGCGATGCCAGTTTGGCAAGACGGCCTCTGAGCTGCCCCGTCATTTTGATGTAGAATGATGCCTGGAAATCATCGATTGTGTTTCGCCTGAGAAGGATTGCCACAATGTACCATCGTGGTAACCCCCTCCGCTTCATTTCGTTCGTGGTGATTTTCCATCGCATACGAGTTGGGTTTCCGTTACTGTCATCTAAGGCCATGCCGACAATAGACCCAAGATCCTTCTCGCCCTGGGAACTAGCTGTACCATCATCGTCGCCGGGTAGCTTGAGCTGCGTTTTCTCATGAGGGGAGAATCCACAGAGCTCCAGCTTAGAGCCGGAGTCCTTAGGGATCGTATCGAATTCTAGTCCTATCGAAGCTGTCTCAATATGTAGATTAAGCTTGTTCGCTAGAGTGAAGCGAAAAACTATCAATGTGGCGAGATCGCCACCTTGCTTCAGTCTTCCATGAACACAGGCCAAAATTTTGGCTTTTACGTCGCCGCCCGAGGTTGTGACATACGGTAAAGGCTGGAAAACATCAGTGCATGTTGTCTTTCGAGTTATTAGGAGTAGAGGCACTGAATTACCCTCATAGTAATGATCTAACACTTTTCAGATAGAGGGGTCAGCCTAGGAAGAGAATTTATAGCCTTGAAAGGACGGTTCACTGAAAGCGAAAACCAAGGTTGCTCTGCTCATGGGCCGTGTTGAAACGGGCTCTCTATATTTGGATTGGATCAGAAGGGGTTCAGAGTGGGGTTATTGGGGGGAAGCTGTTGACACCTCTTGATCCACAACTAATTGGCTGGCCCAGCCGCAGCTGCAAGCTAGAAGGTGGCTATGCCGTGCGCAGGGTGGCGCGGCATATTGTAGGATTACCCAATAGCAGAATCCGATAGCAGAATCCGACCAGATCCCAAGTGTACTCAACTACAAGATTATTCGCGGTTGACACTCCGCAGCTCGTTCGGAATGACGATACCGGTTGCGGCCAACGCTATCTCGCGCAGGTAGGTCCCCGGATACCTAGTCACAACGCAATTGGCCAGCCACCAGCTCGCAGCGGCGTCCTGCATCCTCGGGCTGTCCGCTCTGCAGACTCTACTGGGATAATGATACCAGAGCCGAGGATCTTAATTTGGCAGCACGTACGATATACGTCTATAACTACATACTTTTAAACCAGTATCATACCGAAAATCAGTTAAGCCTAACTACCACGATAATACTACCCATTCAGGTACGCATAACCTAACCTTTTTCTTAGCACCGAATTAAGCCAGTGGCGTATATAACTCGTTAGAATCGGTTTAAGAGATAGATATTTAAGCTGAATATTAAGACTTCGTACAAAGTCTTATAGAGTGTTCGGGGCTCAGAGAACTACAAAATTATATACTCATAAAACGTGTGGGGCACAGTTTACCCCTATCCCAAGTTAATGTGGGGGCCCATGCCGCTTTTCACATCAGCGCCATGGCAAAGCCCCAGATTCAAGAGACAGACCACAAGTACTGCGCGGGTCCCCTTCGTTATCCACGCCAGGTTCCAAGCCATTCCTCAACTTCACCTACGACCTCGCATGCTATGAAATGCTGCATATTCTATGCCATGCTCTCCCTACGCTATCCACAGTTCCGTTTCTGTCCATTCACAATCCAACTCCTATAAACGCCAAAATTCTTCACAACTCCGGTGTCGACAACTAGAAGAAGCAGCGGAGTTGCACAACAAATACATATTCTGCTATTGTGGTATTACCGCCATCTAACCTTAAAACGGCGTGAAACTCGCATCCCTCATCATACAAGCCAGTGTGGACAAAGGAAGTACCGCCGAAGCCGCTAGCAATACAAGAAAAACCCGGACGAGGCCCGGGGCCTCGGCGCCCCAAGGGTCAAGATATACACTTTTTAAGACCTGGTTCGCCTGACATGGAAATAAAAACTCCAATACTCGCGTTCGTAGCGGTAGACAAAGCCTTCATTGCCTCCCTCCCTGCCTGTCTACTTATCCATACCCATACTGTCCATATCGATATTCATCGTCTCTCTCTTTCTCGGCAGCGGCTAGGCTGGTAGTTCCGCCACACGCGCCCCATAGTGATAAAATAGCTTGACTAGTGCCACTGCTACTTCTTCTCCTCGAAGTAGAAGCGCCCAAGCTGCTTCTCGCCGCCTTTGGGGCTGCCGAGCACGTCGCCCACGCGGCCCTCCCCGCCGTCAAGGCGCTCCCGCACGATGCGTTCGGCGGCCTCGCGGGTGGCGGGGCCCCCGACGCCCTCGCGGAGGGCGCTCGTCTGCGGCTGCCCGGGCTGTTGCACGGGGAGGGGGAGGGGGACGGGGCCGCGGGTCGTGGTGTCGACGAACATGTCGTCGTCGGTGGTGCCGACGTGGCCGCCGCCGTCGAGCGCCACGCCGTCCACGTACTTGGCGTCCCGCCTCTCAGCCGCGGCCGACGCGCTGACGGGCGTGTCGCTCCCGGCGGCGAACTCCACCTTTTCCCGATTCCTGGCCATGGCGGCATCGCTGAGGTTCGAGCTGCTCCTCTCGAGGCCCCACGCGCCTGCCGCGCCGGCGGTGCCGGGCAGGGGTCTGCGGTGATAGATGGGCCCGCTCACTGTGCTGTTCGCACCCTCGCCGAAACCAACTAGGCTCGCGGTCCCGTCGTCGCTCATGCGGTCCTCAAATCCGCCGACAGAGCGGTTCGTGAGATCCTCGTCCATGGGGTCGATGGCGCCCGACGTAGAGTCGATATCCATCGTGCGGTAGTTGGTATCCGTGCTCATGACGTCTTCCTCGGTGGCATCGCCATCCCCATCGAACTGCTCACCACCCTCGGTGGTCGTCCGCGCACCGACACTACCTGTGGCGGATGCCGTGCCGACGGTGCTCATCTTAGTCGCAGCGGTGGGCTGGCCGTTGGAGTCGAAATACGCGGGTGGGTTGGCGGCAAAGTCCTGGGCGAGCAAGCCGGTCGAAGTGGCTGCGGGCTGGGGCGAAGCCGAGGTGCCGGGATGGTATAGCTGGGCAGGCGCACGGAGACCAGATACGCCGAGGCCGGTGAGACGACTGATGCGGTCTGCGCGCTCTGCTTCTAAGCTATTGGTAGACGGATTATGATGGTGGCCTCGAGCACCGCCGAGTCCGTGAGGGTGACCGTGGCCGCGATGGCCGTCCTTGATGGCTGTCGTAGAAAGAGCGGACAAGGAGGTGGTGGTGCTGGTCGGTGTACCCCTAGGGGAATGAAGCCATCAGTACCGATACCAATACTGCCCCCATGAGGACCCACGACGCGTAGATTGGGAAAGACTCACGGCATCTCAGTTGGAGTGTCCGGGTTAGAAGGAGGAGGCGGGAGGTTGATGAGCGTGGGAGCGCTCTGTTGTTGTGACGACGGATGTGACATGTTGATCGATTGATAGGCGGCGTTGCTGGGTGTGGTGTCGTTTTCCAGAAACAGTCGAGCCGGCTTTTACAGCTTTCGGGATCGACGACGAACAGTTGAGAATCCGAATTCCCAGCAAAGGCGCGCTCGAGTCAGAACTCGTAAATGCGCGAGTCAAGAAGGATAATGGAGACAAGAGGTGGAGTGAGCAGAGAATGATAAAGATGGTACAGTACGCGGGGCTTGGTGTTTAATGCGACCAGAAAGAAGCTCGTAGCCAGCTAAAGAAGAAGAGGGGCCAGCTGCTGTTGAGGTTCGCCTGTTTGTCTGAATCGATGAATCAATTGACGATGGGCTTCGTCTCCGCTATTGCTCCGTATGAACCTAATGTTACGGGATCGAGCTTAGCAGAGATCTCTTTGTAAGTACAGTGGAGAGGAATCAACGAATCCCCTTCCGGCTGACGCTGCTGAGGTAGGTAAGTACCTACCTAGAACTTAGGCGGAGTATGGATTCTGCCATGTGTCTGAGCGGGCGATTAGCGGGGGACATTGGGGCATGACATGACGTAGGGCTACAAGCCGCCCACCACTACTACCTTTAGGTACCTAATCTCAATTTGGATTTAGTGGATGGGGATCATGCATCCCCTAAAACTACCCTGTACGTCATATCCGTCATGACCAATGACGAGCTGTGCTTTCCATATAAGGAATGCTAGTAAAGGTTAAAGAAGCAGAGTGAACACTCTCTGTCCCTTCGAAAAAGGGATGGCGCGATTATTCGCAAGGAAAGCATCGTGAACAGTCTGTAAGAATCAGAACGTTTCCAACCAAGCATACGTATTGCAGACTCGACCAAAGCAAGCAAGAGTCGCATTTAACCCAAGACTATTATTACCAACTTACACATTATTCAAGGCAGACTCCTTCCACAACATTGTACATCTAGTCTGAGACCACAGCTGAGGTTGCTATCTCTCTCGTTGAACAGAACGGCTTCCCAGTGCAAGGACGTCTCCGATAAGAAATAAAAGCCACGTCCGACGCGCAGGCTGGCAGCCAGTCGGATGATATGATCATGAAGACCTCTCTCTTATAAGGGTTATGCATGAATAGCGACCTGAACCTGGGGGTAGACTTCCACCATGGCGCGATATAGATCAGGATGGTTTGTCATCAGGGCTTGCGGGTCCCAGGCAGCTCCCACGAAGATGGTATCAATACCCGAGCTGAGCGGGGTTGTGAATATGTTGCAAATCTGCAGCCCGATGCTATTACCCGTATGCGTCAGTCAGTCCGAACATGATGGTCAGGACGTGTCGCCAACTTACAGGAATGATATCGCGATTATGACTGGCGTATAATCCCCGCCGCGATTGTATGCTGGGTTGGTGAACGTAACGTAGAGGTAGCCAAGGAGAGCGCATGCGTAGCCCACAAAAATTGCTCCGAAACTCAGGACAGGGCCGATCAGGCACTCGTTGACGAGCGCATCAATGCCCCGGTCCTTGATCATCCTATATGCATGGGTTAGATCATGGTCGAGTTCGGAGGAAGCCGGCTGAGCACTTACTTCCAAGTATCCTTCGCCGCCTCAATGTACGGCTTGCCGTATAGCGCGATGTAGGAGAACGCATATCGGTTAAGGAACTCCACCGCCCAATCCAAAATGGCGAGAAGACAGCCCAGGATGAGGAATGCTATGTAACCCTGCGGTGGTGTGTTAGCCGCTGCTAAAGGAAAGGTTGGCGGATATACTTACCAAGATGTTCCCATCAGTCGCCTCGCTCCTCTGCGCAACCGAGCAGAGCTGACGCAAGAAGTTGACGATTGCCACAATCAAGGAACCCAAACTAATGGAACCGAAACTGTACGTGAGAGACCGCTTGAGAGCCCCCCGCGTCGCACCCTGAGGCAGGTTGTGGGGGTGGAAATACCACGAGCCGTAGACACCGGAGATAGTCGTGTGGATCGTGTTCTTGAGCCATTCCGAGATCCAATACATTGCAAAGGTGATGAACACCAGCAGCCCGGTGACCGTGCCGCTCGAACAACCACCAGCACCTTGGGAGCAGGCCGGGTTTGCACCGGGCGAGTACTTGACGTACACGGCGACGAAGGTGATCGAATACCAGGCGGCCAGCACCGTTGCCAGCAGGCCGCCGAGCGCGCTGACCATGTAGACGTGCCCGTAGCTCTTCGAGACGTCAACGGCGGTCCTCAGCATGAGGGCGCTAAACGGGATACGGGGTATCCACGAGATGAAGGCGAAGATGAGGAGCCCCACGAAGATGAGAAAGATGATGCCCGCGGCATACGATTTCTGGTAAAGCATATAGATCGCGGTGACGAGGCCGAAGACGATGTTCAGTATGCCGGTAACCCAGATGAACTGCTTCGGGAACGTGCGGGCCAGCAATACGTAGCAGTAACTGAAGACGGTGGCCACGCACAGGACAAACATGAACATTATGATGGTGTTGGTGTTGAGGCCAACGCTCTGAGCGCCGTCGTAGATACCGCCGCCATTGTAATTCCTGGTAGCGGCGTAGCCGTGAAGCGAGATTCCAGACACGGCGGCGAACCCAAGAAATACGGTCAGAAATAGGATGCCAGCCCAGAGATCGTTCCACTTCGGCCCTTCGACCCTGAAGGCCTGGTCAAAGTCTGTTTTCTCGCCATAGCCGTTGCCATAATCTTGGTACGGCGGTGGAGGCGGGGGTTGCCCGTATTGGGGTTGTCCATACTGGGGCTGTCCATACGGAGGCTGCCCGTACGGTGACTGTCCGTATGCTTGCGGTGGTTGGCCGTGTTGTGGCTGCATTTGGTAGTTGCTGTTGTAATAAGAGCCCACCCGTTCGTAGCCGCCCACCATTCAATGGCGACGGGTAGTGTTTATTGTCTGTCTAAAATCTGCGCCGAAAATGATCGGCGTGATGTGATCCGAAGTCGAGTACTAAATAAATTCTTCCGACAGCGATATGACGCACCAAACATAAAAAGCTGATTTTTTGGGTCGCTTCCCGCTGGAATTAGGGTAAACAATTAGGGGATGTCGTGGGGTCAGGGGGATGGCAAAGATGCTCAAGCTAGAGGAAAGTGAAAGACTAAAAACTTCCCAGGTGAGTCCAAGGTTGCTGGAGCAGTCTTTCAGATTCCGAACTTTCTACAAGAAACCTACAACTTCCTCGCAACCTGCAAATTTTGCCGTGACTGCCGTGGGACCCCATTCGAGATCCCTATCCTGAGGGCGGTTTGATGAAGTGGTGGGGAGCTAATCTCTTAAGGCTAAGATGCTCATCGTTACTATGGGTCCCGACTTTAATTGGCGGCAATGACGCTACACCAAATCAATGTCGTCATATTCTCTCAATAACCGAGCCTCTTCAACACAGGATACAGACTCGTGGCAAAGTGGCTCGTATCGGAAGGTTTAAAGCAAACAGGCAGCCCGAACTTGTTGAGCTCGATATCCGTCACAGTTGATAATCTGGGTTCGAATTCAAATCTGCCAAGATCCGTTCTCTGAGCCCACCCGCACACTGCTGCTCCTCACCCGGCTGGGCAGGAATGCTAATACAGTTACAGACTCTGAATCCCCTCGACAATGTGACTGGCGAGCAGGTGTAAAAACCTACTTAGGAATAGGCAACCGTGGTAATAATAATTGACCTTGGCCGACTTCGAAGTTAATCAACTTCCAGTCCGAGGTCAGCACTGGGGTCTAAACCTAGCATTGTTGCGGCCCTGGTCTTATTCAGAGGTCTGGAGCCGATTTATCCGACTTAGGGCTGCGCCGGCGCTATCAACCTCCCCCAATCTGGATCCCCGAAAACACTATTATCGCAGCAACATAACATGCAGCACTCACGAAGTACGGCGTTCCCATGGCACTTCCACCGGCCGCGATGCCTCGCACCCAGAGAAATGCCATTAGAGGGGCCCCCAGAAGTGACCCGAGCGTCTTTACCATCATGACTATCGAGAACAGGTGCGTTTCGGTTGAGTCATGAGCTTGGTCTTCCTGCTTTGGCGATACCGAAGGAGATTTCAGGAGCGATAGTGTGAAGACGGGAAGTGCCGAGCCGAGCGCGTAGAAGAGAAGAGACGGGAATAGAAGCCAGATCGTACCGGCAAGCGCGATGGCCAAGGCGCCAAATACCGACACGGCCAGGCAGATCCGGGCATAGCGAACATTGACCCTGTCCGAAACCTCGGGTTGCGACCGCAGCGCGCCGGTCGTCTGTGTAGACTGTAAGACTTTCGGGATTACAAGGGTAAGCAGGAGGAAGTTGACGACTGCTTTCGCGGAAAGCAAGTAGCCGGCCGAGGCAAACTTCCAATGGTACCTCTTGGAGATGTACTGAGCGAGGAGCTTGGTGTCGGAGCTGGCCAGCGCTGTGAGTAGGAAACTAGCCAACAAGAGGATAAGGTTTCGAGGATGGCTTGCTAGGATGAGCCGCAGAGTACGAAAACGATGTCTTATTGAACCCCACACCGATGACTGCGCTTTCTGGGCTTGCTGGGCTTTCAGGATGGGAGAGGGCATCAGAGGTCGTCGTTGTTCGTCATTGTGGTCGGCGGAAATCGACGTTGAGTTGCCAATCATATTATTGCTTGGCAGCAGCAAAATTGTAGGAATCGCCAGCAGAAGCAAACAGATTGCGAGAAAAGGCGGGAGCCAGAGTTTGATGGACATTGTTAGAGCGGCTAGGCCGGGGCCTAGAAGATTCACTACATAGGAGACAGAGCTCATCCAGCCGAAGTAGGTTGCTCTGCCGGTAGTTAATACCAGGCGTCGGGGTCCGCTTTGTTCAGAGAACTCACCGCGTCACGTAATCATCCGTAAGACTGGCCGCCAGAGCATATGTTATAGAGTTAAATACGCAGTCGCCGCCAAGCATCGAAAGAATCGGGCCAGCCACGATCGCCGCAAGCGGGAGATCCTCGCAGAACCCCACGATAAGCGCCCACGCAATGGTGAATACGCGCGGGGTCAGATTCAACCACAGGATGGCCTTTTGACCATACTTCTCGGCCATAAAACCGAGAGGTATCGTCATCACGAAGTCTGCTCCGTTTTAGCTTTCTTCCGCGTACATGTCAACAGAGCCCGGGAGCTGGGCATCTTGACGTACCGCCTACAATCCACGCGGTCTCCATTGCTCCGAGCACCCACGCCAGCCCCTGCTGGATCTCGTCCTTCTTGCAGAGTTCCTCGTCGACGCTCCCGTCTGGGCTTATCGCCGTTGGATCGTGCGTGCCGTAGTATTCTCGACACAGTCGTCGCTCGACGACTCTGTTGAGCGGAAGCTGATACAGGCTCCATGCGAGCTGCACCGCCAGCAGCAGTACGAGGAGGGGCCAAACGGCTCCTTTCGGCGCACGAAGGCGACTATGTCCATGTCGCGACATCCGCGCTGCCTCCTCCCCATCATCTATGGAGGCGATATAACCCTCGTCCATTATAACGGGATGCGGTTGATGTTGATAAGAAGGCTGCATCCGATAAGTACCGTATTGCGGCGATCGGATGATGACAACGAGCGCTAGAGGCTTGGCGTCAGCGGGCCCTGCCGCTGGCATCCCTCCAGTGTCAGTTCATATTGAGGTCGAGGAACCGAAGTACGTTCACCACTCGCGTGTCAACATTTAATTCCACGCCGCGTCCAATCAGCTCAGCAATCAACTAAATCGGGATCGAAGTTACGTATTCGGCCGTAACGAGCACGGAAACGCACTTTTGAGCCCGTAAAGTCACCACCCGAGGTCGAAAGCATTTGAAGACGGACGTGCAGTAGCTTTCCAACGGTAAAGGATGACTCCCGAAGAAAAAAAAGGGTAGAATGAATACAGCTGTTAAGCAAGTGGACACTTGCTGCAGGCGCCATTACCTCGGGGGTATGAGTAGCGTGACCGCGTCGTAGACAACGAGAGTAACGTATGCGAAGTTCGTCCCCAACCCACTGACCCTTCAGGCCCCTTATCCTTTTCTTCTGGCTTGGGTTGAGAGTGGCAGTTACCTCATGTGTCGTCATTCGATCATGCACACCCAGGCCAGGGAGTGAGACAGGCGGCAATCATCGCATAGCCACCAGAGGCCATGCTTATGTAGAACATAATCCAGAAGGGGACGGCATATGCCACTTGGTATACCTGGGGGCCCCTGGCGAGAATATCGGCAGTCAGACCGCAGATCTTCCCAAAAACGGAATCGCTCCCGCCGGCACCCGCCGCTACCATGTACGGCCCCACGCCCGATCGGCCGGCGGATATTAGGCGCGGGGAATCTGACTAGTTACGGGTCTGGGCCACGGATGGATACGGCGCTCCGAGTGGGCCTCGCAACCCGGACGCCCTGCCGACCTCCGTTTGATCTCGGATCAGGACATTGCAGAGCGGAAGTGCGATAGCCTCCGTATATATGTGATTGTGAAGATTTCAAAAAATACAAGCGGTATGGAAAGGCAAAGAGAATCCCTCACGCGAGCCAGTGCCTCTCCTTGAAAAAGATATATAGGAATCAGGGTCTTCGGCGTCCAAAGTATGCCTCGCAAACGAACAGGAGGATTAAAACGGGGAATCCTATGATGCTCGGGGCGATGACGCCTGCGGACTCCTGGGGCCCCCACCTCACGGAGCTGTATGGGGGAAGGCCGTCGAAACGACCGCGCCGACCTGGTCGAGGATCGTCCCGCCGATGATGAAGAACCATCGTCGGCCGAAGATATCTATAAACCTAGTTCGATGTTAGTTTAGTATGCAAGTTAATAAATGATTTTGGCCGGGATCTCTCACCGCCCTTCAAAGGTAAGCCCGACAGCTAGCATCATCGTGTATACCGGGGATGGCCAGATAATCAGTCCCGCGCCAATATCGAGATTTTTCTGGTTCGTGTACCGGCGTGATGAGCGCGAATTCCCCCCCTGGATATCAGGTTGCGGCTAGCGACAAAGGACGTCCCGATGAATCGGGGGCTGCGGTAGTTCCCCGAATTGGATAATTAGCTACGTGGAGTCGATATGCCCATGGCGGATAAAAGACAGCGAAACGAATATCTAATGGAATGACACCGGGACCGGGGCCCTGCCTCCCATGGTAAAGAAAATCAGTAAGAGATTCCGGGCAGCGTATCTAGGCGACGGTTGTCAACAGACCAGTGACTGCCCTACATCTCTGGTATGAGAAAACCGAGACCCCATTCCACCTTCGTCGCGATTTGGGTTAGTTTATTGCCCGGGAAGGAAACGGAGCTTTTAGCCATACCTCTCGACCATTTGGACTTGTTCTCGCGTGGCTCCGGTGATAGGGTGAGCTCTTGTCATGCTTTATAAAACCTCAAACTATAATTACAACCCTTGAGGCAAATCTCCAAGGTAGACTAAAATGGCTCCATACTCTATTGCATGTTATGGGTGCATATCAGTATTTATTTCACTCATTATATTTTGAACGTAGTGACGCTCTCACATTCTCAACCCATGTAATGCACGGCTACAGGCCTCCTCAAAACCCCTCGCATCCATAGTAAAACTTAGCTTCGTACCAACATCACTCTCAATATCAGAGCGAGTTTGAGATATTTGTGCATCCCGAATTCCCCCCTTTACGCCCTCAACGCAGGATTTGGATGATATTCATCTCGTCGGGAGAAATCTCATGCAAAGCTGGCCAGCCCACGACCGACTACGCTAGAAAACCATGTAGAATGATGCCAAGCATGAGGCTGTTAATCTAGGGTCACAACGCGTGATACAAATCTAGATTATTTTAGTAGCGCCAGATGCACTAGGTAGGCATAACGTTCTACATGTAACGGCTATTGCATACGGTAGGTAACCTTAAAGCGGACGACACCAAAACCTTTTGATACCGGGTCAGCTGGGGTAGGTGGCACCGGTCGTCTCAACATAGCTGAATTGACCGATAACGGACGATAAGAGTTTCTACGTCATCATTTCTTCTCGGGAATTGCTAACGTAGTTCGTGCCCCCTATATCAAGATCGTGACCTATACCAGCAACGAGATGGCTCCTCAGAGCCCACCTATCACAACCATCTTCACCACAAAGTCCTGGGATAACCTACACCAGACTTCGAATAGGCTATGGAGACTTGTCCTTACCATACTACGCTGCTTCAAGAGGGATGTATCAACAGAGGAGGAACGGCTCCCGACGTTGATGAGGTAATCTCCATGCTATTCGCGGGTAAGATTGAGACAAGCTAGATACCATGAATTCCGGAGCCCCTTATTTGCCGCCTGCTGTGAGGCAGAGCACCTTTAAGCTTGATACTAGTGCTCGACGGCATGAAGATGAGTATGCCTATATATGTCACAGATACTCGAAATTGAGGAAGACGGCAGCTCATCCGGCGATGCAACATCGATCCACCTTCGCAGGTTATGCGCCCTCGGGGCCTTTTCCTGCTCTCATGTGGCCTTCTTTCCTCTCTCCCACTTTCCATTCTCCCATAAAACGTCCCTTATATTAAATCAAAGTGCCGGCTATGCCTACTGGACTGGCGGCTTGAAGTGACACCATTTTACGAAGGCATTAGACATCAACGCATGATACCGGTGATCCTGTGACTGGAGCAATCCATTTGTAGCCGTTGTGTACTTCCGCCCAGCTTTTGTTGTAAGCCCTATTATTAAAGTATTTTAACTCGTGCTTCGCTTAGTTGTTGGCGATACGCATAGTCAGGGGTAAGAGCTTCTCATCATAGTCGGGTACTCATGTTTATGGCCACCACAATGGTACCCTAATGTCAACTATCAGAACTGTGATAGCATTCCTAGACTTTTAAGTTACGGACTACCTAGACAAATTATTCATGGATAGGGTCCCCGCTTGTAGCTTGTCATTTTCTCCCACTCGCCAAAGGAGGGTGCACACTGTACAGCACTCTTGGACATGTTTCAGATCTACCTTACTTACTTTTCATCACATCAGTCAATTACTCCGCGCCACGTCTAATGTGGCCCACCTTTTTTTTTTTTTTTTTTGGCATGTTTTGTAATAACGGTAGGCCTCCTGCACCTTCCCGCGGGTCCTCTCAAAGGCCGTTTGCGTTTCATGTTGTTTCTTCAGTTACCATTCGTTCATTAGGTCAGCACCTAGGCATCCCTCTTCACGCTCCCGCCAACAAGAAAAGTCGAGGTGTCGATCCTAAAAGAAGAAAGCACGCACCCCGCTGCAGCCTGCACGAGGTGGTCCCTTTCATCTTCGTTTCTTCAGTCTCGGGCACCTTCTATAAACACAGTGAAGCCTCCAAGAGGCAATTCATGTCGTCGAGAGTGCTGCGCTACTCGAGCCGCCATAGCCACAAGAGGCCTTATTAAACTACTCCCCTACCTACACTCAATCCATCTCTTAATCGCATCCCGTCGCCTATGCCATAAGCCATCTTCCGTCCTTCCTTCAGTCCAGCCATGGAGACCTCACCTACCCCGGCCAAGTATCTGCGCGGCCTCTTCAATCACATCGCCCTTCCAGCAAAGCTGCCTCAGCGGCAAGATGCCGATGTTGGCGGCATTCAGTCAGCTCTTGTCGACCGCCTCATAGATGCTTGCAAGATAATGAGAGATTCTCAAGAAGGGTTGTGCCAGCAAATTTGGGATTTCCTCCGAATATCGCTACAATCCTGCAAGACCCTGAACGTTAACGGTAGGCTGGAGAGAAGCCAGTTGATGTCACACATAAGACGGATGCAGACCTCAGATCTGATCATCCTTCACGTAGACACGCAGAATGCTGGCATCTTTATTCACAAACCTACCGAGTAAGTCGACCATCCTCTGATCCTACTAACTCGATATTAGTGCTAATTGACAACAGACCACAGTTTGCCGATAGAATTCTCTTTGAATTCTTTGAGGCATCGCCAAGACGGGAGGCCGTCCTCGCGGCGAAGACGGGCGCTCTTTCATGGTCCTTTCCTGGTGTCGCTATCCATCTGCCTTCCTCGGTACTTGGCGATGACGATTTCCTCGAAAGTTTTTGCACATTCCTTGAACAGGTCTCAGTCGAGACTACGAAGAAACTCTCCGAGTACGCGGTTAAAGCAGGCACTGGACTTTGGGAGAGTCGCGAGACTCCCGACCCTTCTCTCATCACCTCATTACTTGCAGCAATTATGGAGGCGAACGGGACCCGAATATCGCCTACACTTCTTCAGAAAAGGGTAAGAGACGAAGTATTGTGGTTCGATGCGGAGGCGCCATGGCGTAGACTTCCCTACTGGCTCGTTTTACGGGTTTCCATTTCTCGTTACTTAGCAATGATGCTGGGTGACGGATTGTCAGCGAGATTTCAGTACAAAGCTTTCATGTGCCTGGTGCACGCCGCTATGCTGAACGACGTCCAGCAGGTTGTGAGCCTGGAAGACCAGGAATTCCTCAAGGCGAAACTCTGCCGTCGGCTCTTCAAGCTAGACCGCGATCGGTCGCAACAATCTCAGAAAGGTCAAGCAGCTTGCGATGCATTGTTCACGACTTTATCGCCCCTGTTAAACAAGGTGATAAAGACTACTACCGCCTGGATCCAGACGCTGTGGGACCAGGAAAAGCGGGAAACGACAAAGTCCATCTTACCACTCCCCATACGCGCTTCCCCGCAGGATCTGAGACTGAGCCTCATCGCAAGCCGCCAGTACCTCCGTGATGCACGGAAACGATTCCAGGGCATTCACTACCCCAGGTCGAGCTTCAACGCTGAGGAAACAGTCCTTAAACCGCACCAGCATCTCCATGAATTCGCGCCAGATCTTTTTGGCTTGTTTGAGCTAGAAAAGCGAATCGGTCTCGCTTGCGATAGTCCTGTTTCCGGAAACCAAGATCTTTCTCGTCGGTGTGTCACGCTCCACGCCGCTCTTCTTGAGTACGTAGATCGCGTAGGCACACGCTATGACGGTAATGCTGAGCAGAAGTCACTTATGCTTCTTCTCATAATGGAGATTTGGATGGCGATGGATCAAATCGCCACCAAACTTTTTCCCCTGCTCCTCTACTATCACCCAGTTTTCCCACCTTGTTTACTCGACGTGCTTCACTTTTCTGCTCTAACTGATCTCGCGCGGGCTCGAAAAGTCCAGCAGTATTTGAGGACTCGAGAATCGCTGTGCCGAAACACGCAGATGACGATATTCAACGATCCAGTCAAAGGATGCTTCGGAGAGAGGTATTTCAACGAATCCTCAGACGCAGGAACACTTGCAGCTATGCTCCGTGAGATACAAGAAACCGCCGATGAAGACAGAGAACTCAAGGAACGAGAATGGCTTAAACTGAGCTCAGAATACGAAGCTTTGACGAAGAAGATCGACTCGACTACGTGTCTCAACAACATAACCGACGGTGACTTCGACTTGCCCAGGCATGATGCAAGATACTGTCCCAAATGCCAGTTAGCTCGGAGACGGTCCCGGATTAGAATACGCATCTTCGAGTCGCCTCTGCCTGATTCCGAAATCCTAGCGAAAGTTGTCGTATTCGAGCTGTGTTGCCCCAAGGCTTTTGCTGCATATCGAGATGCAACATGGTCAATCTTGTATCGCCTCGCCAATGACAGCCAAGAAAAGTCGATTGACCCCAAAGTATGCTTGGAAGATTACTCGGAATTAGAGCCATTCGGCCGTGTTTCCGGACAATTGTCCTTGGCATCTACTTCCAAATCATGTAAGGGGATTCCCAACTTATGTGCAATCCGTGTTCTTGCTAATGGTTATAGTTTTGATGACGCATTGGAGTACAAAGGACTTTCCTGTGGACTTGGACCAAGTATGTCTGCCGAATGGCCTCAGATTTGCCTACTTTGATCAAGCAACACAGTCCTGGCCAGGAAGGAAGCGGATACGTCCATCCTTTGCCCATCACTGCAAATTGGACATTCCAAAGACATCTCCCTTCTCCTCTCTGCTCGATGCTAGATCATTCAATGTTGCTGGCGACGGTCCATCTTCATATGAAGTTGTTGCAAGCCAGTCATCCAGTCCACAAGGTATCAATGCCCATGAATTCATGGCGTTCCAATCCCTCTTATCCGGTAAACGCCGGCGGTGGATTATGGTCCTAATCGAGCTTGGTTCATCGAATTTGAACTTGGCTTCTGAATCGGCATCGAACCTGTTAAACCATCTAGCTTTACAATGCGGTCCTCATGACGATACCGATGAACTCCTCGGAACAGTTCATAATATCTTCCGAGACCCTTCGTTCTGCACAGTACTGTTGCAACAGCTCGACCAAAAGCTTGAGGCGATTTCCTCGAACTGGCGGGAAACATATCTGATGGAAATTGTCATGACACTCTTGACACGTATTCTTACGCTTACAGTGCCTTACCATGAGATGGCGGGTGTAATGACGCGGGCCCTCGACCTCCTTACCAGAGCCAGGGGTTACACAATACAGTGGGTTAGGAAATTGCGAATGGAGATATGCAAAATCAGCGATCCGGACTCCGCACGGAGCTGTCAAATTTACATGCTCTGGGCTGCCCTATTATGCAAGAGAAGCTTCATCATCCATCTTCGGGTGCCCGATCTCTGTTTTGACAAGGACGCACTCGCAATTCTGGTGGAGTGTTGCATTGTAGCACACGACAACATCCCAAAGAAGCTCCATGAGCTCCCACGCACAGTACGCAACTCAATCGTTCGCGATTGGAGGATGATGCACGACCTCAAAGATCAACTCGAAGGAACTATCGAGCTCTACGGTCAGGAAAGCATGCACACTGTTCTGCACAGTCTTTCCTGCGCTGCAGAATTGAAACAAATCCGTAATCTTCTGTTAGGCGCGGACTGTTGGATCCACGGTTCTATGGATGATGTACACCAAGGCAAGACTCAGGCCCTGGCGTACAATTATCTCCACGGCGTCCTACTCATCGACGGCCAACCACTGGGTGTGAGTTTCCACGTACATCCGTCCTCCATCAATTATCACTAACAGAGTTAGCGACTCCCAACCGATTCGCAGAGTGCAGTTGTCCTCTCTGAACTCTTTGGGACCCAAAACCTGACGAAATATCCCTCTAGTCTTCCGGGCATGTCGCATAGTAAGAAATATTCGGAGAAGAGACAAGAGACTTAGCTAATGCTTCCAGCTCTGACTGTTAAGATGGGAGACTATATAACTCACGTTGGATATGATAATGGGTCGACAATCATCCGAGCTACTCGAGGCTCCCACATCCTAGAGCTGATACCTCGGGAGATCTTCCAACACGGGAATCTCTTCGATCTTCCGGCTGGACTGGTTGACCGGTGTAGTCATTGGCTGTAAGTCCGTCTTACGCGTGAGGCTGCTGAGCAACTTAGCTTATTACGTATAGGGACATCGAATCTGGCATTCTTGAGATCCGGCCGAGAGCATGGCGAGAGCATCCGCATAATTGGAAGCTACACCTCGCTACCTCGATATGCTCCCGGCTCACTCCGAGAGGAGGGAAGGAAAGACTCGTCGACCCGTATTGTGCCTTGTCCGCTCGGGTTTCTAGGATTTTCGACTATTTTGAACCGCGCCGGCACCTGACCATTTACCAACCTGACGGAATCGCCTTGACTATCGACCTACCGCGCATGCAACTGCGTTGGTTCGTTAACAGAAAGAAGTTGTTGCAATCTAATCATCTACTCTCTGAACTAGATCCCAACCAAGTAAGCAACTATGTGCAAACATTTCTTCTCTTTCCACCTCTGTATGAGTACAACTCCCTACAAGCCACAGTGTCGAGAGCTCTACCCCTGAGCAATGTCCGGAGTTACGTGACATACGGAACCTCAACTTACTCAAAGAAACGATTACTAACCAAAGACATCGTAGTGCGTGGATACCTGGTTCGGATTTGATAGTAAGTTGGTGTGTCGAAGCATGAGAAATCCCTCCGAACGCTCCATTCTCGTACCACTCAGTCCGATTAAAGCAACCAAGCGAGGCTGTCATGTTCAAGTGGTCGTCTTACCCTCCCACGCTCCCACGGTTCATTACATTCGCTTCACCGTCAACAAAACCCTTGGGAGAATCGATTGCGCTGCTGAACCTACATTGGTTTATATGAAAGCTGAGATACACGCCTACACAAACGGCCCTGTTGCGGATCCTCTAACAGGCAGAAGCGGTGCTGAAGAGGCATTGAGTATCTTGTCATCCGGTATCTGTCAGCCCTGGAGCCCATTAACAAAGTACCCCCAGGAGATTCTACGGTCTGTCGCCAAGCTGTCTCCGAAACGGGAGTATTATCCTGAAGACATGACGGTAATGTCAAAGGAGCTTTGGGACAACCAGCTACCCACAAGTACACAACGGGAAGAGTATCAGATACTCGTCAACCGAATCCTCGCGCAGTCTGTTAGGCTTTCTGCTTTTCACCCTTTGTCATCAGAAGCACCTACTCTGCCCTCTCTTGGAATCCCGCACCTGGACCAGCGGGCCATTGTGCGACGCCAACTTCATCGGCGGCATTGTCCTAGCGGGCTAGAAGTCTCACCTTCTAGTGACATTGGCTATGAGGCTAGAGACCGTCCCGGCGTATCTGCAATGAAATATGCAAACGTCTTTGAAGTAGCGTTTCTCATACGCGAGCAACCATACTCAATGAGTACTGTGACTGATCTTGCGGTCCAACTTTCTCAGTCGCTCTCGATCAAGGGCTACACTGAGCCATTCAACAAAGTGGCCTTGAGCGACCGCCTAGACCTTGACGTGCGTCATAATTGGGGCCCTCTTGTTCGAACCGTACGAGAAAGTCCAAACAAGTACAGCCTCATGTTCTTCCTCGGGACAATTTCTTTCAGGGGCGACGGAAGCATGCCATTAATACGGACATTAGTGGCAACTTTTTTGTATAAGGAGTTACGTTCTTTAGACCTTCCAAAGGCAGTTGAGTACCATAGTTTCCGACCCGGTCAAGTCCCTCAGCTGGAGCCACTAATTAAGTTGATTGACCACTTCAAAGCCCCAGCCCCTGAAGTAAGTTATCGCCTATCTATCGTATCCGTTAAGCGCACTACAGGTTTCTTATTCAGCCGTCTAACATAATACACCATTCCGCATGCACAGATCCTCTGCATTCAAGCCTACGTATTCGCATGTGGATCATGATTTTGCTAACTCGTGCTTCCGCCAGGACCCGCCTCTCGCTGAATTCGCAAGTGCAAAGAACCGCAAGAAGTTATGGCAAGCTCGGGCGGCTCATGCCCACCAAGCTGATGCTGACTGCAAATCTCTCGCTGAGCTATTGCTCAAGCAATGGCCATGTGAGGTGCCCACCCTCGAGGGGTTGGACGGAACATTGTTGATCGATACAAAGGCTGCCTATGATGCAGTACTGCCTGAATTGCAGAAACTCTTTTACAACTACGAGTTCAACCTCCACCTTGACCAAGCCCAGCATATACTCACCAAGCGGCAGTCCGAGGCCCAGATACGACCGCCAGCCGTTGTACAGTCGGAGCGTACATTCTTCATGCCCCAGCGTCATTACGCGCTTCCACGTCTTTCTAGAGATCTAATGAGTAGACCAATAGCGCACGAAGTTTCCAGTTCAGGCTCGAGGGCTTTGCATACACTAAGGCCATGGATCGCTAAGCAAGGTGTGCAGAGATCCAAGTTCGCAAGCCCTGGTGCGCGTCCTCTTGTACATGGCATTTTTCAAAAGAACTCGTCGAAAACTGATTCTGCCCGGGAGCTCGGACAAGTCGTCCAGGTGCTTCTGCAGTCAAAATCGGCAATTCATCGAAACTATGCCTCCGATCTGCAACGTAGCTTAGCGGCTTTCGAGCGCTGTAATCAATCGACATCTCCAAGCCAGGCACTGCCCGTTGTCGTTAAGCACGACATACATAGCCTCCAACAAGACGTCGAGAGGCACTTCAATGACATTGAATTCGCTCTGGGACGTCCTAATGCATCAATGTCTCCGGTGCAAGTCGAATTGTTGAAACGCGGAAACCTGTGGCCGGCTGTGACTCGAGTAACCATTCTCGAACAACTACGGTCTACGTCCGAGTGCAAATTCGGCAGCCGAATGAAAGAAAGCATCATTCAAGCTGCGCTTGCAATTACCGAACTTCAGAGACAGATAAGGCTTGAGTCGTACCGCCAATCTAAGGACACAGTCCGTTTGGAAGAGGAACAGATAAATATCGGACACAGCAACTGGCGGCCAGACCAGTACCCTGACTGGCTGTTACTCGAGATTGAATCGGACCTCCTCATCCGCGAGACGCAGGTTGAGGTAGCATTGGCTATCATTGCGCCAAATTCTGGGGAATGCAGCGTGCTGCAACTGAACATGGGCCAGGGCAAAACATCGTGCATCATACCAATGGTGGCTAGTTTGTTGGCGGACGGAAAGAACCTTGTTCGAGTCTCTGTGCCCAAGGCTCTCCTCCAACAAACGGCCCAGCTACTCCATACCCGTCTAGGTGGTCTTATCGGAAGAAATATCAGCCATGTGCCTTTCTCCCGGAGGACACCAACAACCGAAGATAACATCAGGCTTTTCCAGAAGCTCCATAGGGACATCCGAGACCAGCACGGGATTCTCTTAACCCTGCCGGAGCACCAGCTGTCATTCATGTTGAGCGGTCTTCAGCGTGTTTTGGACAACAGGATACCTGAGGCTAAAATGATGGTCAGAGTTCAGAAATGGCTTCAGTCACACGCGCGTGATATCCTGGATGAGAGTGACCATACGCTTGCGGTAAAAACTCAACTCATCTATCCCTCAGGATCCCAAATGGCGGTCGACGGCCATCCCCACCGCTGGCTCATTGCCGAACATATACTCCATATGGTGGACATGCATCTCCATGACTTAGCATTCAATTTCCCCCACTCCATCGAAGTTGTTAGGCGCCCCGAAGGTGGCTTTCCTTTCGTCTTTTTCCTTCGCCCGGATGTGGAGGAAGAGCTAGTCAGCCGACTCAGACGCGATATTTGCCAAGGGGCCCGAGGGATCATTCCCATGGAGTCCCTTGATACTGTGGACCGGCTCGCCGTCAAAGAGTTCCTGTCCGGCGGAAAAATCCGACCGATCAGCATAGATCGTGTTCGCAACCTTTGTCCAGAGAAACCTCATCTGCGACAAATCGTCTACCTCCTCAGGGGGCTACTCGTTCACAGAATACTAATTATGACATTGAAGAAGAGATATGGTGTTCAGTATGGTATTCATCCCTCGAGAGATCCTGTTGCCGTTCCCTTTCACGCCAAAGGCGTTCCGAGTGATCAGTCCGAGTTCGGACACGTGGATGTAAGTGGACCTATCCCTCGTGTAAACCTCATGGATGTTGCCTTTCCTGTCAAGGCGATCCCGCCATCATGCAGGATGGCCGACTTTCATAGCATAAACCGCTAATTGCACTTGTCATAGGTCGCAATACTACTCACCTGTCTGGCCTTCTACCATGGCGGGATCAACTTGGAACAAACCCGTCAGTCATTAGAGTCTGTCTTAAAATCAGACGATCCGGGTTCTGAATATGAAAAGTGGGCAGACCATGACCACTTTCCGGAATATCTGCGAGATTGGCATTCGATCAACGTTGATGACGGACAACAGCTACAGCAGATCTGGCAATTCGTCAGATACAAGGTCGTCGTCATCGATTATTATATGAATAAATTTGTATTCCCGCAGCATGCGAAGCAATTCAAGGTCAAGTTGCAATCCAACGCATGGGACATTCCATTATTCTCGAGTTCCGAAGTTAACACGGCCAAGAAAGGTCCTTCAACCAAAATCAAACGGTTGACAACGGGATTTTCGGGAACATCGGACGAATGTGCAAATTTCCCACTGACAGTCAAGCAGGATAATCTGCCATCACTTGCACATACTAATGCGGAAGTTCTTACATACTTGTTACAATATCGATCTCGAAGCTACGTTGTAATGGAAGAGGATCACAAGCGCTTGTCGGAGGTCTCATTCTTACAGGTGTTGAAAAGGCACAATATCCGCATTCTTATCGATGCAGGAGCACAAATCTTGGAAATGAACAACTTGGAGCTCGCTGAAACCTGGTTGAAGTTGGATGGACGGGCAACTGTCGCTCTCTTCTTCGAGGGAGACAGACCATACATCGTCTCGAAGCAGGGGGCCAAAACTCCTCTGCTAGCCTCGCCCTACGCAGACAATCTCGGCGAAGTTCTCGTGTACTTGGACGAGGTATGAGTTCCTTTTCTCCCTTTTCCTTCTCCTCTTCTTCTTTTCTTCTTCTTTTTTTCTCCAAACTGTCTTGAAATATCCTAATTTTGGTACAGGCACATACTCGTGGGACCGACCTCAAGTTTGGACCACACGCGAAAGCGGCACTTACTTTGGGTCTTGGCCAAACGAAGGATTCCCTAGTTCAAGGTAAGTATCTATACAGCACCGCAATATTGTCAGGTGAGGTTGACAAGCGGCAGCGGCGATGAGACTACGTCAATTGGGTACTACACAGGGGGTCACCTTCTTTGCTCCCCCAGAAGTGAACCAAAGTATCCGCGACATCTGCATGAAGAAGGACACTGAGAAGGTTGACTCTAAGGATGTGTAAGTGGATTCTCCGCATCTATAAGGGAGTCGCTGTTAGGCTGGCTATGTGGAACTGGAAGACCCGAAATACATGCGCTTTCAGGGATAAACCAGCTGCCATCTCTGTACGCCTACAAGGATGCAGTCAGTGATAGCTAATTCTTGGTAGGATATACTGGCTGCTTGACAACACCTGTAATCATCTCGAGTCCCTGCAACCGCTCTTTTATGCTCAAGGAGTAGATTTCTGCAATCGAATGCAAGCAGCGGCGGACTTTCCCGACTTTCTTGAAGACGATGAGCAACGTGCAGCATACGTCGCAGCCATTCGGCAAACAGAACGTCAAACCCTGCAACAACTCTATGCGCCTCAAACCAAGGTGAAAGCCAAGCCAACTGGTATGCGGTCCAATCCCCGGATAGCAAAGTTCACTCGTGAGCTAGAAAACAGAAGGAAGGAGTTCCAAGATACCGGTCGGGCTGTTCACGCCTCAGCACTACAAGAGGTAGAACAAGAACGTGAGATTGAGTACGAAGTGGAAGCGGTACGGCAGGTGAAGAAGCCGACTGCATATACACCTCACACATTTCCTGGTCTGCATAGGGACCTAGAGACCTTCGCCAGGACAGGACGGATACCTGCAGGGGCTAGTTGCTTCGTTCATGTCCTCAGGTCCCTCGCTAGAACTTCTTTAGGGCGCAAGTACAAAGTCAACCAGGAAGCGAGCTCCTCTCAACTGTTCGTATCAACAGAGTTCGAGAAGACTGTCAAACTCGTGATTGAGTCTGCCAACGACAACTTCATGGTAAGGTTTCAGTTAGTCTCCTCGGAGCAATGGCTACTAACCGTTTCTTAGCGTCCCGTCCATTGGATACTCTATTCTCCTACCCCTGAAGCCGCTGTGATCATCACCCCTGAAGAGGCCGAGATTATTCTCCCAATGGTCCGCAAGCCTGACAGTGCAACCTTCTTACTCACCTATGCGGCACCTGTCACAAGGCGTATGCTTCATTTCAACCATTTGAAGTATTATAGCATACCTTCGCTCCCTATCACTTGGACCGCTCCTCAATGGCTAAGGACGGAGCTCGGTTTCTTTGCCGGGAGGCTCTACTTCGAATGGTCCGAATACGGTAGCATCTGCCGAATGCTCGGGATTGATGAGTCCGCGCCAATGCTAAACGAATCGGACACAACTGAGGGAGACATCAGCGACCAGCCGACCGATTTTGCGGCTGAGAGTAGTGCTGAAGCTACCACAATCTCAATGACCAAAGGCCAGGGAGACAGCAAGGACACTAAAATCTCCCGCCATAAGTCTCAACACACAGGTCTCACCGCGAAGCCTTTCACTTTCACGCAAGAGTACCTCGCTGTCCGTAGGCGAGGTCAGGAAATCTCGCATACTCCGATGGGATTTCTGTGTATGGGGAAGCCGCTACATGAAAATCACGCGTTCTTTAGGCGTGCCGAAACGCCCCGGACAAAGAAAGGACTAGTGCCAATGGTATTGGCGCAGGCCGATGGCGAAGACGAGGAGCGCCTTGGCGAAGATATGGCTGTAGGTGAGTATGATCCAAGCGCAGTGCTTCAGGGTGATGAGGAGCACGAAGAGATAGAGTACGACGAGTCGGAATTGTATCACGAGGAGGATGGGGTGGACGCCAAATCATCTGAGAAGGCTCGTGATCGTGGCGGAAGACGTTGAAGAGAGTATGTTAATGTCAGCTCTCATGCCAGGGCCCAGAACTGACTTGGCACCTGTACCGATCCGTTTTGGCTTTATTCGCAATGTCGCTCGATACTTGTATGTCTAGGGTACTGTCCTATCTTTACTTGTAATGATAAAGATTTGCTCCGCTGTGATGTACCAATGGAAGTAACCTATTGGCTAACGGGGCCCTATTAACTTGTTTCTCACTGCTCCCCTTGTGTGGTCTCAGAATGTGGCAAAGGTTGCTTTCTAATACGCAAACTAGGGAACAAAACCAGTCGACAGCTGACAGCCTATACCTATTCATGTTATCGGGTTCCTAATCTGTGAATTGTGAACTTCCTGGATCTTGCTTTCTACCCACGTATTAATGTTAAAGTTGGGAAAGCGGATCGGACGGACCGGCCCATGTTGTCACGTTAGAGCGGAACCTTGGAACCCCAGTAAATTTCTGATGGAGAGATACAAAAGCTACAACCACTTTGACCATCAGTGCAAGCCGGCTGTAACGGCCCAAGTTAACTTAGTATCTGGCTAACTAGAATCGATTGAAGTCATATAAAGAGGAAGGTGTTATATGCGGGGTCAGCTGGGAGACGCGTTTGGAAGAAGCACGGGGCGACTTCGGGACTTGGTCCCAAGCCAATTTCTTGCGGATGCGTCACCAATGCTGGCAGATCCACACCACATAACCGTGTTTAAGTAGCTTAATTGTTAAAATAAGGTTCGTGTCACCGTATCGCATGACAGGCCCTATCACCGTTGCGTTATCTCTGCCGCCGGAATTAGACCGTGACATCGTCGTCTTTATTATCTGGTAATTCGGCTAAGTCCCCGGAATACTGTTCCTTTACAACCTCAATTAATAACCAGTTTCCTACGAGGCTCACTACCACAACTCATGAACGTGTTAAATACTGACATACACATTGTCGTTTGCCGCATTGAACATCTTGATCGCCATGGCGCAGAGCTTCCCAACTCGGCAAACTGCCCCGGATACGACACCCCACTGCCCAGCCACCCCTCCGACGCATGACGATCGTTCACCATCTAGATCCCTCATCACGGGGTTCTGGGAACAGATATTTTGCCGCGTTCCCCTACACCTGTCATGACCATGAACACGTCTCGTATCCGGTTTAACTGAATAGTCGCTTCCCTAAAACACTCCAGTTCGTGATCAAGATACTCACTGTCCAAGAATGCGGTAGACCTGAGAAAGATTCGATGGCGCTAACATACTACGTCTCTTTCGCCCCTATATAACACCCCCATACCTCTCCTTTACCGCATCCATTGTTCCAGCCTCGGCCGCAATCTTCCTGTCAAGATGGTTAAGAGAATCATGGAGCCATCATCAGTAAGCTCAGACTCTTGTCCAGCACAGTCATCCGCGCTTCCAGCTGCCGATCTGTTGAGCTTGACTTTCTACCGGCAATCAGCGAGGCGCTTTATCTTCAGCAACAATGTGCCTCTCGCCAGCCTAGTTCCGGGAGAGGTCGTCGACCTGGATTTGATGCACCCCATCGTTGGTGATGCGTCCACGCCCTGTATTTATGCTCTCCAGAACGGCGCCTTGGAAATCAGCTCAAGCTCAACATCCACTGTCTCTCAGTCAGCCCGCTATGTTGCCGGAGTGAACCCGTACGCGGTGTATGAAGTCGATGTTCAGAGGATCGCCCCGGGCTCCCAAGTCGCCGGTCAGAGCCTCGAGGTTGTCCTGGATTTTACTACTGCTGATAAGCAGACGCGCCTCCAGATTGCCGCCATCTATCCGAATGCAGGAGCGGCGTTCGAGGTGCGGATCCTGAAGAATGGCCTGGTAACTCGCAGGTCGCCGCTCTTCATTGGTGCCGCTCCTGAGGCCCCCTATAAGCTCCATGTGCAACTGACAGGAGTCAGCCTGAACGCCTCCTACACTAAGAACGGGCAGACGGTTTATCTGGGCCGCATCCACCCGGACGACGATTTCCGGGAGCAACTGGACCTGCGGCGGCGCCAGACGGCACTGGGCTCGACCTTCAACATTCTCACGATCCTGCCGCCCGGCTCGCGGGTAGTCCTCGGTCGCGTCTCATCGTACCTGACGGCCGGCCTCGGACAGGCGGATATTAGGAACGTCACCTACCGTGACGGCGCGCCCTATATGGAGGACAATCGTCTCTGGTTCACCTTCACCGCCCGCGGCATCGGTACCGGTGACTGCTCGCAGGGGGTCATGAGCCTGGACCCCAGCACCTCGGATTTCCGCTTCGAGGGCACTATCGTCTTCGACCACGGCGACGGTCTCCTGCGAAACGACTACGCGTCGCATCTCTTCTACGACGAGGCGGCGCGCGTGTGGCGGGCCTGGGTGTGCGATTTTGGCGGTTCGGCGAACCTCGAAGGGCGCGGTCCCACTGGCCTGATCGTCGCTGAGTCCCCGCTCGATCCGCGGCGCGGATTTACCGTCATGCGGGCGTCCGTCCTGTCGAACATCACCGGTGGCCGCCACGAGGACCCCTGCGGCTTCTACGACGCCGGCGTGGGGAAGTGGCGCCTGATCACTACAGCCATGCAGAACAGTTTCAGGGCCACGTTGTTCGAATCGGCCAACTGGAACGGCCCCTTCGCGCGGGTGGGCAACCCCGTCACCCACAACAGCACGGGCACGCTCATCCAGAAGATCGGGAACAGCCGCTACGTCCTCGCGGGCAGCGACGAGGGCGCCATCTTCGTTTACTCGTACCCCGGGCTCCTGGAGCTGGGAAAGCTGAAGATGGACCTGCCACCGTTCACGCCGGGACGCAACTCTCGCGTCTGGCCTAACGTCTTCCCGCTGCCCGCCGGGTACCCCGCCCGCTACATGGCCTTCATGATGGACCGCGCCAACTTCCCCGGGGTCACGGGCGATACCTGGAGCTACGGTGGCTTGTACATCTACTGGGCCTTCACTGACGATATCTCGTCTACCGACTACGAGTTCGCCCTCAGGTGAGATGAGTCGGACGTTGGCTTGGCTTGGATACTTCGCGTTTGGATTTTGTACGCTGTGGGTTACACTACGCTTGGTTATATTGCGACTTGCGATTGGATGGTTAATGCCACGGTTGTCCCTCATTATTACCCTCCTTGGTAACCGTATCTTGGTTGTTACACTCCCTTGAAGGTCTAACGCTAGTGTTTTCAGCCTGCCCGCTGCAAGTTGCCCCTTGGTGCACCTTTTTTGTTGCGCCTGGCCTTGCTCCTCGATTTATAGCAGGTCACAGAACAGGTAGCGGTGATTCAACATTTGGATTACAGAGGAATCGAAGAATCGAGGTTGCGACCGCGCCGCGGGCCTAATGCAGCGGACCCTGCCGGTACCGGTTTTTGCCATCTCAAATGGGTGGTTACACCGCAGCGTTAGACCACTGGCCACCAGCGGGTTTCACCCGGGGAAGCGTAGCATCCCATCCCCGAGACAGCAGATGGCTAGCGTTCTTTCTTCAGCGATGGATGTTGAGACCGATGCTATGCTGCATCTTATACTCTACCTGGAATCTGCTAAAATAGACAGGATAATGAGCGTATTCATTAGAGGATCAGCTATCTATCAAGGTGGCAGAAAGCCATACATATATACACAACACCTACAGGAGTCATGTCACTATACTTGTTAGGAAAACCTTAACCCTCACTTCAACACTCCCGTTTCAAGGCTTCACGATGTACGTATACATGCTCCCGTAATCTACTATGCTCCCGTACTCCGGGTCGCCTGTCTCGACTAACTTCTGCTGCTTAGTCAGCTTCCGTAGCTCAGTAAGCTCCCGTAGCTCAGTAAGCTCCCGTAACTTAATAAGCTCCCGTTGTTAAGTTAGCTTTAATCAATCGATCTTTCGGCCCAATCTCTACTTACTCGGTCCGACTTTTAATAAATAATTAAGTTATTAACCTACCCCTTACGAACGATCACCGAATACTAACTTTAAGCCAAAAGCTTCGCAAAACTTCAAAACCGGCTTTTGTATAAATAACTTAATTAAACTATCTACCACTATGTTCTCTATCCAGATATACTGTAATTAAACATTTCTTTTTATTACGTTTTCTTTAATATAATATTATTAAATATTAATATGTTTGAAATAACTGTAATTATTAGGATTTTTCGCTAATATAATCGCGTTTTAATTGTTATAATAACTAATTATTACGTTAAATTTGATTTTAATTATAATATTTTAACTTACCTTTTTAAAATCCGTATTACATTTGTTAAAAAACGTTATAAGAAAATAAATATTTTAATAATATAGGTTTATTTAACGTATTTAACTTTATAAAATAATAATACAATACTGATTTATTGCTTAAATTAAAAAGGTACCCGAAAGTTAACCTTTAGATATTAAAATTACCTATCCAATTAGCGTTGTTATAATTAACAAAAAAGTTTAACTTTTTTTTAAATTTAATAACAACTTTTTCTTTTTTGCAAATAACGGAAAATTCGCTTTATTATAATTTTATGTTGCGGTATAAGGTTAAATAAATATCTATTTACGTATAATACTGTATAAGTAAAATCCGGTTTAGCTTTTATTATTAAATATATCAAAAAGTTAATAATTAATTAATAACGTTATTGGGTTGTTTTAAACAAATCTAATTAATTCTTTCTTTTTTAATCTCGACGTCGTTATTAAAATATTAACTTTTTTACAATTTTTAATCTGGTATAATTCAATATTTTATTAATATATTCTTATTAGTTTAAAAAATTCGTCTATTTCGGCTGGTTTTTTGAAATGTAAATACCTAGATAATATTAACAAAATCTAATATTTATTATTTAAAATTTCTTATTTAATATTACTTTAAGCTGATTAATAGTTCTTTTATTATTGTTAACTAATAATAAGTTATTAATGTAAAAAGTAATATAAATCTTATTTTTTATTAATAAAAACCTTAACGTTATCAAAAACTTGTTTATAATTTTAAACTATATTTTTAACGTTTATTTGAAGCCATATAAAACATTTTTTAACTTATAAACTTTACTCGTACCGTCGTCGAACTTCTTTAATTATCTTATGTATATCTTTTTCTATCTTACTATAAAACCCAATTTTTTATCGATATACTTAATTTTTAAATCGTAAGCAGCAGTTATAACGAATACCATTTTGTAACTTATTAACTTTATTATTAAAACGAAAATCTTAAAATAATCTACTCTGTTAATTTATTCAAAATTACGGGATATATAGCGCATCTTATAACGCATAATTTCGTTATTAAATTCCCTTTTAGACTTAAAAACCTACTTATTATAGAAAAATATTTATTATATTTTTCGGTTTTATTAATTTCTATATATCGTTATTTAAAGAAGATTAATACTCTACTTATATCGCCTTATATTATTTATCACAAATATAATTTCGCTTTACTTTATTAAATATTTATAATTTTATATCGTTATTTATAGTTTTAACATTTATTATTAATACTAGAAACGAATAAAACATAAATGCGTAATCGCCTTTATATAATATTCAACTTCGAAATAGATAACAAAACTTGAAACGCTTTAAAACTTAATTAGTAAAGCTAAAATCGATTATAAACTTTATAATATTACCTATTAAAATGCGTTTCAAAAAGCTTAATATATATATTATCGTATTAATTTAACATCTGCTAATAATTCTCTAACGTTATCGTTTAATTAATGGAAAATATGTAAAATTATTTTTGCCGTACGGGAAAATCTATATAATTTTAAAAATTATCTCCGGCTTAACCACCTTTTTAATATTAAAGTATATGTTCTAAATTAAGATTTCGATAATTCTTCCTTTAGACGTTAAGGTTCTATACGTCGAGTTATTATTATAACCGATTAATACATCCAAATTTGCTTTTTTGTTTAGTTTTTCTTTTATTAAAAAAAGGAAATACCAGATTTTAGTACTCAAAGCTTTAATATATGCAATATTAGACTCCTATTTATAAACTATCTGCTGTAAAATAACGTCGAATACGTTATAAAAGTTCCGATTACGTAAGTAATTAATTATCTTTAATATTTTAAGCTATTAATTAAAAAGAAATTTTCTATATCATTATAAATAAAAACCTATCTCGAATTATAACGTTAAAACTTTCCGTAATAACGTTACTTTTATATTATTTTATATTAATAATTTTACAAAGTAATAATACGTTATAAGGCTTACGCTTTAACGTTATAAATAATAAAATTTCTACCTTTATCTGTTATGTGTTGTTGGAAGGTCAGAGTGGCAAGGTAACCGATTTATTAGCAACAGTCTGAAACCTGACGTTTCCCTCCATTTCTGGAGAGAAACTACCCATACATATAGCCGACCCCCGCATCGAGCTCGTGATGTAGCCTTGACGCGTACATTCTTGGCACTTTACACCTTAGCACCTAACATTATCTGCATAGAATATTCAATATTTACGACCTTATTTCTCTTTTTCTAAGGTATTTAACAAATTATTCGACGTAAAATCAAACTTTTTATCTGTTTTTTATCGGTTAAATAACATTCCTAAGGTATTTCTTTTTACGTAATATATCTTGAAATAATCTTTTTTATACGATTTTAACGTAGGCTTTATAGGTATAATAATTCTACGTATTACTTATGTTTTATATTATATTTTCGAATTTTAATAATAATATTTCGTTCAAGTAACCCATTATTGTATATTATAATTTTATTTTTGGTTAATTAACTAACTTAATAAAGCTAATATTACTGTTCGAAATAGCTTTAAAATAAATAAATTACTAAATTAGAATATATAAATTTTAAAGGTAACGTTAAAGTTAATAGCTAGGTTAATAATAAAACTGCCTGTTTTATTATAATCCGGATATGCTAATATTACTATCGATATAGAATTTCTTTTATTAGGTTAGTATAATAATTTCGCACAAGTTACGTTCGAAATTATCTTCGCTTTTTTATCTAGTAATTGTATTATTAATATTAAGTTAACGTTTAGTTTAAAAGCGAAAAAGACGTTTTTAAAGTTAACTTATGCAAGGTAAATATATAGGTCTAAGCCTGGAAAATAAAGCTGAGCCAATATATAAAAATTATTCCACGATTAATTTTTACGATAAATATTATACCCAGTATCTTCGAATACGATGATTTTTTTAAATGGTTTTTTACAGTTTGGATAAATTACATACCTTAATCCCATGCCTCACTCCAATTCCGAATAGTTACCGATAAGCTTCGGCCTTGGTAAACCTTATATCCGCTAGTCACGGTTTAACAGGGTTCTTGAAGGCCTTACAAAAAATAACTTTGCATAGTAAACCTTAAAGATAAACCTTAAAAACGCATAAAATATTTTATAAACCCTTACTAGTTTTACAACTAAAAAATCCAGCCTTAATCGTTTTTACGGTACCTTTTTAAGTTTTCATTAATTAAAATACGAACCGAAACAATATAACATGCCATACAAATACGAAATACTAATTATCTGGAACGGGAAGATTTCGATAAAAACCGTCCCGTTTACGGTAATTTATTCGAAAAAAATTACCACATAATCCAAAACCGTTAATGTAACTGTCGATTTGGAAAATTATTTTTTAAAAAATCAATTGCGCCTTTTAATTTTCGGATATTACCTTATTTTCGATAAAAAATTTACTTTTTTACAAACTTATTATAAATAATTTCGATTTAACGGAAAACATATTAACGAAAGTATAAAAAGATAAGGATAATAAAAATAACAAATTAAATAGTTCCGAAATCTAATTACAGAAACATTATACGTTAAAATATTACGAACGTTAATTTATTCGGTTATTTAAGATTACGAAAAATTTCCAAAATTCCGACAGAAATTGACATAAATAAAAGCAGGACTAGGCAGTTTAAAGTCGCCTTAGAATAAAATACCTACAAAACGGAAAGATATTAATAAAGCATAGGAATTAAGGTAGCAATCTATTATGTTATCCAATTTATATATACGGTTACGTCTCCTTAAAAAAGAAAGTTAACTTATAATATTCCGGTTAAAGTTACGTATTTTATATTAACTATACCTCGTTTAATTATTAAAATCTTAACGTTATTAATATTTTCGATAATAAAGTTATTAAATAAAAGAATAAAAATCAGGCTAATAAATTCGTTACGGTTAAATATAACATATTATTTACATTTAAAATATAATACCTAGACTTTTTGTAAAAAGAAAGTTAAGTTTATAATTAAGCGTTAAAGTATTTAAATATTAAAGATTCTATCGTTTTTATATTTAATTTTAAAAATTAATAATACCTTTTTTATTTTTTTAGAAAATAGGAATATAACTTTTAACATTCGTTTTTGGTATACTACCGCTTTTTATAATAAATGCAAACTGAAACTTTTATTATTAATTATGTCCTATTCTTTCAAAAAATATCTTAATAACATTCCTTTTATAACTTATGTTTTTACAAGGCTTTTTTATTATAACGAGCACGTTATTACGCTTTAATTTACCTTTTATACGAATTTTTTAAACTCTTATTATGGAAATAACGTTAGTTAATTCGAGTAAAACCTAGGTATAAAAAGTCCAGAATATTTAAGTTTAAAACTTATATTTTTTCTTTAACTTACGAATAAAATAAACGGTTAAATAATTAGTAAAACACTTAAGTTTCCGGCTTTATACACGTATATCTTTTTAAGCTTGCATATATTACTGTAATTATCGAATATAATAATATCTTATTTATTGGTTAAGTATAATAATAATGGAATGTTTTCTTATTTAAATGTTTTTTAAAATAGGGAAAAAGCTTTTTAACCGTATTTTATACTTTAATAAATTATTTAATAAACTGGTTGAGATTATTATAAAATAACATAATAACTTTATATTAAAAAATTCGTTATTATAATTGCAATAATTAAAATATTTTGTTAATTATATTAAAGAATTGCTCCGTTATAAATTTATATTTATTGCAGGTTTTTAAAATTATCATTGTGTATCTTTTCTATTTCGGGTAATTTTCTCGCTTCGTAAATTCCGGTAAAGTGTTTAATTTAATTTTAATATAATTAATTTCGAGGATATCAATAACGTTAATATTAACGTTAATGTTACGTTATAAAATTACATTAATTAATAATAAACCAATAGGAATTGTTATAAAGAAATACGAAATCATAATTATAAAAGTTAAAATTGCAATTAACTAATTTAATCGTAAAATATTTTAATAAACGTATCGATTAAAACGTTACTTAAAGCGTTTTCGCTGTTAAATACGGTTTTATTATCTAACGTAATTACTTTAATTCCAAATAATATTTGTTTGATCGCTGGCGTAAAAATCGTAAAATTATCGAAATTTAACTATTACTTTAAAATAAATTTAGGAAAGAAGTTATTTTCGCTATTAACGTTTAATACTTAAAAATTTACATATAACGTTTTATACAAACTCGCAAATCAAACAAGCTCGCAACTCATTTTTTAACATATTTTAATTATCTTATTTTACTTATTCATCACTTAATATATACGTTATAAAACGTTTTACAAAAAAATCCAACATAAACCTAACCGTTCAAACTAAAAAAACAAACCCCAAAACTTGGTTTTATATACGATATTACCGAAACGATTTTAAAAACCCGATATCGTAATTAACGCATCCGAACCGACATTATTTTTAATTTATAAAAATTAATCTCGATCAAAATACAATTTATTATTAACCGAATTTTTAATATAAATACGCAAACGTTTGTTATCCAGCTTTAACACGTTAAAAATATGGTTAATATATTACTTACCTAGCATATCGCCGATCGTGTCGGGGTTAATTAAATATCGAACTTTGATCGACGGTAAAAAAAAGATTAAAACGCGTTTAAATCGAAAAATTAATTATTATAACATATTATGCGAAAATCCGAAAATATTTCGTAAATAATTCGGATTAATTCGGGTTATAATTGCAAAATACGATGTCACAAAAAAGAAATTTATAATTTTAACAAAACGGGTTTTTTAATAGAAACTTTTATATTATGCGGTATAATAATTATAAACGCCAAAAAAGTAAAAAACTTAAATAAATATAATAAAATAATTGAAAATAAATTACGGTTGTATAAATTATTAATTTCTAAAATTAAATTATATTGTTATTTATTATTTTAATAAAAAATTTACCTTAAATCTTAATATTGTAATAATTTATTACCTATTAATTAAATATCAAAATTAATTATAATAATTAAATAACAAACGAATTAAATTTAAAATAAATTTAACATTTTGATAAATATATTTGAACGTGTACGCAAAAAACGAAACGTTTTTTTTCTTTTTAGTAATTACGAAAATTATTATTTATCAAAATTTAAAAAATATTACGTAAATTATGATATTATTACATTTTATATATTTTTTTTATTCCTTTTATCGGTTTTAACTTTTCGACGTATTTTATCTTTCTATTTTAAATTACGTTTATGCGTTTTATATCGAAAATTTAATACGACGTTATTATATCTATATTTTTAAAAAGATTTTTTGCCGGTTTTTTTAACGTATTTAAAACTGCTATAATATTCGATAATATCAAATCCGGTTTTGCAAAAACTGGATTTATTTTATTTAATTTTAATATGTTTTTTCCGATTTAGAAATCCTTTTAGTTATATTTACGCCAACCGTCTTGCCGCTTATCCCCGCCGGTTCCATTTTTTCCTTACCGTCGAAACCTCCCGAAATATATAAAAAACAAAAAAGCGAGGCAGATATTTATAAAATAAAAAAAAGATTACCAGGGGAACTTGCCGATAAAAATAATTAAATCGGTTAATTTTTTAACAAAAAGTAACTTAATACTTTTATATAAAAACGTTCCTTTTTTTAAAAAAACCGCTAAATTATGCGAAATTAATTACTTCTTTTAACAAACGCTAAAAAATTAAAAATAAACGTTTTTAAAAAAATGAATATTTATTATATAAAGGAAATAAATTTTTAAACTGAAAAAAGGTGTAATAAAAAAACCTAATTAATAACAGCTAAAATTAATCATCGTAAAAGGGTTAAAACGAAAAAACCAACATATAACGTCTACGGTAAGCCCGGATATAATGCGCGTATTTATAAAAAAAACTGTAAACACGTTTAGCGATAAAAAATCTAATTAATAAAAAATTAATTTATAGCGTTATAGTTATTTTATTTAGATTTGTTATTACGAAATGCTAAAAAATAAATCGCGAGCTTGTTTAAGTTGTAAGCTTATATAAAACGTTAACCAAAAATTCTATATAATATTAATAATATTAAGATAATACTTAATTATAAAAAATCGTTATTAAAATATTTCCCGAATAAATCGTCTGGAATTAATATGTTTTTCGTCGGTTATTATAATAATAATAAGAATAATAGTTATCGAATTTGTTATTAATAAACGCAAACGATAAATAATATTATAATAATTTATTTAAATTAAGTGCTTAAATAATAACAGTAAGTTCTAACTTATATTTAATCCGATAAATCGTTTTAAGTTAATTAACCCATTAAACCAAGATATATAATATTTAACTATAAGTATTTTAAACGCGGAAATCCGGGTTTATAACCCGCTATAATAAACAGGATATATCAGATATAGGGGATGTTAGTTGCGTTGTTGTATTTAGCTAATTGTGCCATTTTTCAGTACGCGTACAGTTTTTATATAGCTTAGTAACGGAACAATTATCCTCTAATCAAAACGTAACCTTTTTCAGTTAGGGCGCTTTAGTGCACCTGGCTAGTTGATATATCTCTTTAACGCTTTGAAGAATTCGGGGCGTTAATTATTACACTTTATTATTTTTTAAAGTTATAACTTTCTATTTAACCTTTTTTCCGGTAATTGTATCTTTTTAATTAGCTAATTTTTTATTAAAAATTACTTTTAACGTTTTCTTCCAGTAATTTAAAGTTTTTGTAATGTTTATTAATCTTAGTTACTTTCTGAAATGCTTAAAGGCTTTACGTAATAAGGTTTTAGTTAATTTATTAATTAATATATCGTTTGTAAACGTATAATCTATTTTAATCAGGTTTTTCTCTGTTACTTTTTGTAATTAATGGTTATGTATATTTACGTGCCGTAATTTTGTTTTTAAAACGGCGACGTCGGCGTTAATAAGCCGTATAATTTGTTAATTGTCGTACCATAAATTTAACGGTTTTGTATTTAAGCCAACTTTTAGCTTTTTAATTAGTTTAAAAGTAAATAAGATTTTTTTAACAGCTTGCGTAAAGGATAATAATTCCGCTTCGGTTATGGAAGTAGTTATTATATTTTGTTTATTCGTACGTTATTTTATAATTTCTTTAAATAACTATATAACATAAATTTGGGAATTTTTTCAATTGAATGTATTATTTGCAAAAAAGACGTCGTTCCAGGTATTTAAGAAATCCTTGTCGTTTAATTGTAACGTTAACGTTTTGGTACCGACTAGGTACCGTATAACGCGATTAGTTACTTTATGGTATGCGTTGTTAAGGTTTTGGTTAAATCGGGCAAGTTTGGATATTGCAAAGGATATATTAGATTGCGTATAGACCGTAATATAAAGAATGGAACCGATTTTTTTCTGGTATTTATTGATAAAGTTTGGATAAGTTAGATTAAGATTCGGTAGTAGTTCGGCGTTCGTTATGGGCGTTTTTAGAAGGTTATTTAAATTTTTTTAAGGATTAGGTTAACCAGCTTGTTTATAAAATCGGATTGGGATAATTAAATTTTTCGGTTAGGTTTGTTTTAATTATTTCGATATTTAGGAATTACTATAGGTTTTTATTTTTTATAAAGGTATCCCGTTTTTTTATTTACTGGATTAACCGATTAACAAGGGCTTAATTTTTTTTGTTATACGTAGTGATAATATCGTCGACGTAAAAAAAAGCAATACCCCTTAACGAATGAAGTAATAAAGCTTATAAAAAACGGAGTTAAATTTTAAATTTTTAAACGTATTAATGAAATTTTTTTGTTAAAATAATAACGATTTTTTTAGGCCGTATAGGGCCTTTTTAATTAGGAATATCCTGTTATGTTAAGGATATTCCGGGAGCATTTTTATGAAAATTTTATAAGGTAAATTCGCGTTAACGAAAACGTTGATAACGTTATATTATTTAAGTTTTAAGTTAAATTTAACTACAATAATTATTAAAGTTTTAAAGGATTTTCCGATTAAGGTAAAAGCGTATATATCGTTATAAGTAATAAGTTATTAATTATTTTGTATTACGAAATGGGCCTTGTATTTTTAAAACTAGTTATATTTATTAAATTTGTAAACGTACATTTACATATATTTTAAAACCTGGTTTTTTTTAGGAACGAACAGATCGACGATTTTTTAGAATTATATATCCCTGTAACTTTGTAAGTGGGCCTTTTTAGCTTTTAAAAATAACCTTTTTAACGGGTATATATTTAGTTTTTTATAACTTTTCGGAAATGGCGGTAGGTTTCGCCTATATATCCGGCCTTGCAATTTAGGTAATACTTTTAACTTTATTTTTAGTATATTAAAGCTTTTCCGATTAAAATAACGCGTATTTCGGGTTTTTATTTGCTTTAAATTTCCGTAACTTACCGGCCGGTTATTAATCGTATTTAATAATATTACCTTAATACGGAATATACGGGAAGTTTACGTTTATAACCCGTAAGGTGTTTTCGTTTTTTACTGTTATATTAGGTTAAATAATTTAATAAAAACTTAAGGCCGCTTTTATTTTTTCCGTCGGCGTAATAATTGTAATAATTATTAAGATAAACGTTAACGGTGGTAATAATTTAAGGGACGGAAAGAATTCGAATATAATAGTCGTATAAAGATAATTAGTCCTTTGCGAATAGGTTTGGTCTTTTTATCCCGTACGTTTTTTTGGACGTTTGTATTATTTTAAAATTATTTCTTTTATTTAGCCGGTAATTAAATTGTTTTACTTAAGTTTTCATTTTTTTTATATATGTATAAAATGGCTATAAGCCTAATTAAGTACGTAAACTTGTTGGAATAGGTTTTATAGTTCGTTTTCGGTAACGTAAGAAAGGTCGTTTTTTAAGTTTTTAATATTATCAAAAAAAGTAATCTTTTCGTTAAATTGTACGTTTTAAATAATAATAACTTTATTCGTTAAAAGGTTTTAAATTTCGTAAATATTGGTTAATCGGTAATCGACAAGGAAGTTTATTTACGTTTTGGGATTTAATTTTTGGAACTTTTGTTTTTTTTATAGTAACGGTCGTTATAACGTAGGCTATATAGCCGTAAGTTTGCAAATGGGTTTGTTAAAGCTTACGATTAAATATTGGAATGCCGTTTTTATATATTAAATAAATATAATACACTTCGTATAAGGTTTGCCAAAAAAAAAGCGTATTTGGGAATACGGTTATATAAATATATTACAGCTTTAAAGATATATACGATTAAAAACGCAGGTAATTTAGCGCTATTTCGTATAATAATCGCTTTTTTTTAATTACATCCTTTAAGTATTCCGTACCCCCGTTCTGAATTTAAATATGCGGTATTACAAGTTTAAGTTTAATGTTAAAAGGAAGTAATTAAAGGATATTTCGAAGTAAGTAATTTTTTAAAATTTCGTTATTGCATTCGATTATTTGTAAAAAAATTGTATTTTGGTTTTTCAAAACGTTTAGTAAGTATCGAAACGTAATAATTAATATATCTTGCTTTCGGTTTTTAAGGTAAATATTTTAAATAAAGCCTAAGTATTTATTAGTAGCAAATATAACGTATTTATACCTTTTAAGGTTTTTTTCGAAATTAATGGTTATTTTTTATTTTAATTAGGAAGTTCTTTTTTTAGGTTCGCGGTATATTTGCTTTTTAGTTTTCGCTTTGCTATATATCTGGCATTCGATAGTTGTAAAACTTTTTAATTTAACTTCTTTAATATAAAATTATAATTAAGTTATTATTTTAAGGTTTGGGTATTTTAATTATAGATATTATAAAATACCGTTACCGGTACGCGGTGGTTTCGGCGTCGAAAAGTTGATATTTCGTTTATAAGTAATTAAAGTTATGGAAAACATTATTGCGTTAATATTTTTAATAATAAATTAATTAAATTTGTTTATTAAAATAATTATAACTTAGTTATATTTATTTCGAATATAATTATTAATCCTTTTATTATTTTATTAATAATTTTTCTTTCGGAATTATCGAAATAATACCAAATTATAAACGAATTATTCGTAATAAATTACGTTATATAACCGTAACATTTTCGTATTATTAAAGTTTTAAAGTAATATATTAATTTTTCCGTAACTTTTAATCGGGACGAAATTATTACTTACATATATCCCGTTATTTGGTACGGTTAGTTTGAAATTTAAAAATTTATTAATAAAATTAAAAACGTATATTATAAACCTTAAGTCCAAAATACACGAATTTCGTAAAAAGTAAAACGAAACGCTTATAACATCTTTTTAATTAATAATCAAAAAATTCGCTAAAATTCGTTTTACTTTCTTTAAAAGTTAATCGGTTTTTGTAATTATTTTATTTATAAATTTTAATAAACGATTAATTTCTTTTTTCAAAAACTAATTAAAATTAATATTTTAATAAATTAACTTTATTATATCGTTATTAACGCGAAAATTAATTAAAACCTTATTAAAAAAAACGTATAATAACATTTAAGTAATTTATTTAAAAAAATTAAATATATTTTATAACGTATATCTTAAATATCTAACTTTTTACGTTTTCGTTTATTAACGTTTCTGTTTATATTAAAACTTTTACGGTTATTTTACTTTAATTTTCCGGAAGTTTTACCTTACGGTTATCGGTTAATAAGCTTGCTTTTTCTTTAATCGGGGTTATCCTAATTAACAAAATTTACAAAATCCCCGTAAAAAATCGGAAATAATACCTTTATATTTCGAGATATAAAAGAAATGAGTTATAATTCAATAATTCAAAAGGTTAACCGTTACCTTTTAGTAACTAATCGTTCCGTTATTAATCTTAATATTTTCTATTATTTAAAAAATAATTATCCAGCTTTCTATAACGGAAACCAAAACTATATATAAATTGTTAACTTATATAACTGTTATTCTTATTTTTAAAACGCCGTATCGTTATTCCTAAGCCATTATTTCTTACCATTTTACAATCTATTCGTTTAGCTTTTTCTTTAACTTCGCGGTTTATTTTAACTTTTTTTGGTATTTTCGTTAAATATTAATCAAAAATTTACTATCGTATACCTTATCGGATTTGGTTAACTTAACGTACCATTCCCGTAAGTTCTTCTTTAAAAAATAACTTATCTTTTTAATCGTTAAAAATATAAATTCCAAAACCTATTTCGTAAAGTCGTTAATATTTTTTCGGAAAATATCATATTTATGATTTTTATAAATATATGCCGTAAAATCCTAATTATAAGTTTAGTTATTTTCGGTTATCATTTCGAAAGTATTTGTTAAGTGCTTTATAAAATTAATCTTTTCAGTAATTCTTTTTAAAAATAAAAATAAAAATAAAGTATTAATTTGCGTTATATAACAAATTCGTCTTTTCGGATAAAAAGTTATATCGGGTTTTATAAATCTAACAAGCTACGAAAATAACTAATCAAAATCGATAAAGTTTCATATATCAAACGCGTACGCTTTAAATTAAAATTCGCCTTTAAAACAATTTTAATCCTTAAATCCCTTATACATAACAAAAGATATAAACGGTACGGTCGCTATTATTATTATTAAAATATATTAAGATAATTACTATTAATATACAGCCTATATCGTCTTAACAACAACTAATCAATTAATAATTACTTAAATTAAACGAATAAAACTCTTAATTATTAAATATAAAGGATATCAGTTACGTTATTATATTCAGCTAATTATGCCACTTCTTAGTACGCGTACAGCTTTTGTATAGCCTAGCAACGGAACAATTATCCTCCGATCAGAACGTAGCCTTCTTCAGTTAGGGCGCTTCAGCGCACCTGGCTAGCTGACAGGATAATAAACGTATTTATTAAAAGATCAGCTATTTATCAAGGTAGCAGAAAGCCATACATATATATACAACACTTACAGGAGTTATATCACTGTACTTGTTAGGAAGACCTTAACCCTTACTTTAACAGAACCACCCAACAGTAGCAAATCTACACCCTTTTATTCGTGCCTTAATGTAAAGTTCTTAGCTAATTAAGTTCTTCTTTATCCGCCCGGGAGAAACGTACCGCCGCGGGTGAACACCAATACCGGCTATTCTTCCTCCTGGGCATGAGGAGTCGAAGATCCCCGCTAGGAATTCCAAAGGACTAGCTGGGTTTAGATAGCCATCCAAGCGTGGATGCTCGTGGACCCCGTTCCAGACCAGAGAAGAAGCGACTATTGGCCGGAGTGTGGGAGCCGTGGGGGACGCCGTATGCGGTGTAACTCGATCGATTTCCCGAACTTCTATGGACTACATCGCGCGAGAAATCCGCTGCTGATGCAGCTCTATGTCAGGATGGGCGAACCATGTGAAAAAACGTCCCCTATAGGGTCCGGGGAGTACTCGGACAAGACTGTAGTGCAACCGCCAAAGTGTAACGTCCAATATATGGAGGTTGCCTTCTATCACCGAGCGTGGGTGCTGTTCCATAATAACCCGAAGGCCGCAGCCGTACTCCTCGACGTGTAACCGGTTAGTATTGAGAATGAAGGTTGCGCGTCAAACTACCAAGCAGCATCCATGGCTCCCGGCTCCTTCGAGATGGCGATAACCAGCTGGGGGGGCCGCGGCGCGGCCTTCCTCTGCGGCATCGTCCTACACCTCGCCGTGTTCCGCAGGGGCGAGTGGGATCCGCATGCGGTGGAAATCGCAGCATCAGCAGTCTTGACGTACGCGGCCGCGACCGCGTCGTTGGTCCTGTACGGGATTCCCACCGCCGAAGACGGCGTCCCGTCGCTGCGCGCCGCTTCGGGCGCCGCGGGAGCGCTCTTCATCTCGGGCCTCGCGGGCCTCTACGCCAGCATGCTCGTCTACAGGGCCGTGTTTCACAGGCTCTGCCGCTTCCCGGGACCTTTCGCTGCGCGGCTATCCAATATCTACCAGGCGTCGCTATATTGGCGGACCTACCGCCTCGATGTTGCGGTCCAGAAACTGCATCGGATCTACGGGGATATCGTACGCATGGGTCTGTTCTGCCCGTCCGTCCATTCGCCTCCCACTTTGACGAGTGCGAATGCAATTTTTCGATGACCCAGGCGCGACCGTAGCAGAGCAGGCAGGCTGACTGGCTGACTTGACTGACTTCCGCAGGCCCGAACGAATTGTCCATCAACGACCCCAAGGCGCTGCACGCTATCCACTCGACCTCCTCGCCGTGCACTAAAGGGCCTTGGTACGAAGTCCTGGACTCCTGCATCTCGCTCAACGTAATCAGGAATCACGAATACCGTAAGCGTGTGCATGAGTTACTTCTACCTACCCCCATTCGGGCTGTCTTGGGAGCAAACACCGCCTTGTTCCGGCCAGACTTTCGGTATCTAGGCCTCGAGATGTGGTCAAACTCTCCCCGTCATCCTAAAAACCGTTATATGGTAGTTACTGACTCACTACCCGCTATAGATGCGCAGCGCCGGAAGGCGTGGGACCGCGCATTCAGTAGCAAAGGTGCGGCCTCCGGTTTTCTCTATTCGGCGTGTTCTTATTAACGGGCCCCGGTCAGCGCTGCGAGGTTACCAACCTCGCGTGGCCTATTACACCGATCTCCTGCTCAAGCAGATCCAGAGCCGGGCCGGCCAGCCGGTCAACGTGGCGGACTGGTTCACCTTCTACGCCTTCGACGTCATGGGCTCCCTGTCCTACAGCGAGTCGTACGGCATGCTGCAGCGCGGGGAGAAGCACCCCTTCATTACGACGCTTCACGGCTCCATGAAGGTGATCGGTCTATTCAGTCACCTGGACTGGCTGTTCCCTATGGCGAAAGGTGTGAGAGACATCTCCCGTCCTGTCTAGGTACCCCCGGGCCCTGCTAAGATCACCGGCTGTCAGCTACCCCGATCCTGAATCGCGAGGACAAGGCGTTTTGGAGGTTCGTGAAGGACCAGACCGAGAAGCGGATAAAGGTACCGGCAAACCCGCATAAGGGAGTTATTGCCCCAGACATATAAGTAGTTACTTATCTAGTCCCCCGTAGGCGAAACCGGAGACGCCCGACGTGTTCTCGTTCCTGCTGGAAGATTACAACGCCCGCCCCAACCGAACCCGGCAGGATAGGCTCGATCTCTACGGCGATGCGTATCTCATCACAGTCGCCGGCAGGTGAGGCTTGTCATCCCATAGGCAGATAGGTAACGGGCTAACAAATAAACAAACGAAAAAGCGACACGACGTCCGCCGTCCTCACCTTCCTGATCTTCGAGCTGTGCACGCGTCCGGACGCCCTGCGGAAGCTGCGCGACGAGGTCGATTCCTTCTACCGAGAGAGGGGTATCCTGACCGACTACGACGACCTCCACGCGTTGAAGTATCTACATGCCTGCATCAACGAGACGATGCGATTGCACGTACGTTGCTACCGCGCCCCCTGGTTGCGGTTCCCGCAACACATATAGACAGATCGACCAGATTCTTCCTTCGCAGCGTGCTGACTCGGCTGACTCGACGTACAGCCGCCGATACCTCGCGGTCTTCAGCGCATGACCCCCCCCGAGGGGTTGAAGGTCGGCGACTATTTCATCCCCGGCAATGCCATCGTGCAGATTCCCACGCACACCATGCTCACCGGTACGTTCCTCTGGCAACACTTGTTATTGTCCTACCAAGAACGTGTGTTTAGAGGAGGAACGGGGCTAACGCAATACTACAACCACCAGACGAGAGATGCTTCCCTCGCCCGGAAGAGTTCATCCCGGAGCGCTGGACCACGCGGCGCGATGAGCTTGTGAGGGACGCGTCAGTCTTCGTGCCGTTTTCGATGGGTAAGTTTATAACTACCTACCCATGCAGCCATCTATCCCTTAATCCATCCATCCGCACCCACCTACTTATCCGTCCCCCGGTCCCGTTCATCCACCCACTCATTCTACTCGCTCCCCCACCCCTAACCCCCCTAGAGAGTAACCACTACCCGCGTAGCCTTGACGACGTGTTCCCCGGTCGTGCCGTCTGGCTGAATCAACGGAACCTAGGGGCCTTCAACTGCGTCGGCAAGCAGCTAGCCCTCATAGAGGTGCGCTATGCCGCGAGCCAGATCATACGGCGCTTCGAGTTCGCGTTCGCGGCTGGGCCGCAGACGGCCGACGCGTTCCGCGCCGGCATCACCGAGGCCTTCACCGTCGTGCCGGCCCCGCTGGACGTCGTGTTTAAGGCGAGGAGTTAGCTTGGTTTGATGGGAGGAAGATGCACTCGTGAAGCGTGGGTTGGGTTGGCGGGCCCTTCTAAGGGGGTCCTTCTGAGTGCTTGCTGATAATAGGGGGAAAGGGGTTTGTAGGTGTGGCCGCAAGGGGGGGATGGAGGGAGGCGGAAGATGCACGCTGAGTTCGGTAGGCGCCCAGTTGCTACGTTTTTGGTGATACGCACCAGAAAAGTATCCTTTTCAAGTAATTCTGTAACCACGAAATCATTTTCAGCATTCCCTAGTGAAGTATGTGAGCACAATAAGCACTCTACCGAGGTGACCTCACTTCCATCTCACGGGTTTCGCTTAATAGCTACGACAACAGATTGCACATCGACACCCCATTTTAAGCGCAACAAATACAGAGTGCGAAGCAGCGCCATCTTATTAACGCGTTTGTAGGGCTACGTACTCAATACTTACTTACCTAACTACGCCCACGACCAGCATGGGCACAGCCAGCAGTTACTCACCTCCTCCCCACCATCGCGGCGCCCTTAACCCAGGAGCACGACGGCCACAGCAACTGGCAGCATGGCAGCGAGGCCCCAACCATCGAGTCCCAGCTTAACGGGCGCCCTCGCTGCGTTGGCAGCTCCGGCAGTTGACCATGCCATTAGCGTCCACGTGGTGGCTAGGGTCGGTGCAGTTATGCGGGACCTTCATCATAGACGCACCATCCGCAGTCGCGCACTCGGCCTTGATCCCGGTGTTAACATCGGTCTCCCGGACAATAAATCCGGCCTCCGAGGCGTTGAGCCGTGTGCCGTTACCGCCGCGGTGGTGGCTAGGGTCAGTGCAGTTAGGGTCCGTACAGCGAGGATCGGTGCAGCCATGCGGGATCTTGATGATAGTCGCGCCACCCGTAGCGGCCGCGTCGGTCTTGCTCTTCCCGACGTGGGTGGTAGTCTCGTGGCCGCTGAACCCGACGACCTCCGTAGCGTCGGGCCGCCGTGTGCCGTTGGCACCGCCGTGATGGTGGCTCGGGTCGGTGCAGTTATGCGGCGCGGGGAGGTGGCGGGGCAGGACCCCGGATCCGGGGGCCCCGGTCAGCGGCGGGACCGCGGCCGCGGCGGCGAGGCCGGCCATGGCCGTGATGAGGATCAGCGCGACGAACGCGGTGGACTTGGTGAACCTGGTGCTGGAGGCGGTCATCTTCGACAGAGTGTGAATACTTACCTGTAAATAACTTACCGTTGATGAGTCACTGCCTGCTTTTATTTTTCTGGAGGAGGGGTTGCTACTGGTGTTTTTGGTTGCGATGGATACGGGAAAAGAGGACGCCCTGTAGAGGTTGACGGGGGTACCCTTAAGTACACGGCGTTGCAGGTGGAACAATGTCTTTGTGCGAAACTTAGGCTGGAAAATAGGGCGTTGTTCTCAGACCTTGAGTCGGCTTTTTCTTCGTGAGCTAACAGTGCGTTTGTTCTCTTCTTGTGCTTCTATTCTCCCACAACGACATTGACCGTCTAGAAGAAGCCAACAGCGATCAACAGGCCATTCTTCTAGTTTAGCTGTAAAGGGAGGGCGTTGTACTAGACTCCTTCGACTTTAAAACAACTTTAATAACGTTATCAAATTATCTTCACGGGTTGATCTTAAACTACACTTTGTGTCCATCCCCCTACTTCACCCAAAAGCGGGACCAAGGACACTTCCATCTCATCGTCAAACACATTCAACAAGCACGGTAATCAAGCCATTTTGTAGATATATCGAACATTCAACTTCGTGCAGGGATATGACATCAGGCTGCATCACCAGGGCTGCCAATATCACCACTCCCTAAATTTGTCCAAATGACATAAAGACCCACCCGCCCGGATAGGGAGACCCTCTAGGAAACAACTCCGAGCAACGCGAGCAAACCCCGGAAATCTATTCACATACAAAAGGGAATCCCAAGCCCAGTTGACCACACCAGACCAGACAAGCGCCCCCTTTATGAGAACTTGCTAGTGATGGAGCCGAACAGCATCTTCCTCTTCTGCTGCTGCACGAACTTGCCCGCGCTATCGGCCCACTTCTGGCTGTTCTCGGCGACCGAGTCCATGCTATCGTTCATGATGTTGAGCTTCTCGGTGCGCTCGTTGAGCTGGCGCGTGAGGTAGTCGCCCCAGCCCTCCTCCTCGCGGTCGCCGCCTCTACTACTACCACTACCACCAGCACCACGGCTAGTCCGGATGTCGCGCTCCATAGCCGCCGACGCCGACAGCACGCGCTTACTGGGTGGGCGGTCGGGCCCGCCGATCAGCAGGTCGAGGTCCCTCGGCGTCACGTACTGCGTGCCCGAGATCCACTGCATATTGGAGATGGTTGGGCGCGGCGGCGTCGTCAGGCTCGGGTTAATGAGCGTGTCGGCCGTGTTCTCGAGGGGCTGGCCCGTGCCCCACACGTCGAGGATGGCGATCTCCGCGGGCCCCGTCCAGCAGAACAGATCACCGTTCTCCGTGATGACCGTGCCGTCGCTGCGGCTCCCGTCCATCATCGGCAGCGGGGCGCTCCCGAGCTCTTTCAGTCCCGGGAGGGAGAAAGCCCGCGCCACGCGGTCTCCGAATACGCCAACCAGTGCCATTCCATTCAATGGGAACTCGGTTACGCATGCCGAGTCGCATAGGTAGTCGTCGAAAGATTTCGATGCCCCTTTGGCTGTTGCAGGCTTGAATATGCGGACTTCTGATTGCGTGACTAGAATGAAGTTAGCGTCGCCGTTTAACTAGTGAAATGTCATGGATGAATCACTTACCGACGACGAGCAGGCCATTAACATTCTTGCCCTCCCTCAACCCCGCTACAGCAGGCCCGGTGGCGTATGCAGGCTTCCCGGTCTCCGTAATAATCGGGCATATGGCGACAATCTTGTCGCTCAGGCTAGCCACACCCGCCACCTGCGAAGCGTAGCCTCCTCCCGACGGCAGCAGCTTGAACGTGATCACCTTGCCCCTATTCGTACCGACGAAGCAGCAGATGCTCGAGTGCTTGTCCTCATCAAGCGTCATGACACCAAACTCAATAGCCACCGGCCACTCCTTCTCAGTCGCGCTTGAATGTCCCCTGAGGAAAGAGGATCGTTTTTCTTTCTTCGCAAAATCCACCATCGAAGCTTGGTACATCACTGCGGGCCCCCTCATGTCAATGATGCTTAGGAACCCTTCCTCGGACCCTACGGCCATAAATCCGACATCTGAGGCTTTGACGACACTAATGGGCCCTTGCATCATCTCATAGAGCCTGAACGGCTGAAGACCGCTCTTAAGGGATGGCTCGGCCCTCTTACTAATGTCGGTAAGACCGCCTGGGTTAGGGTCTAGCCTTGGGTTTGGATGTTGACCATAGAACTTATTGGCGTCCCATCTGTAGATGACAACTTCCCCTCCACTGGTACCCACTACGAATTCTCCTGTGGTAGGGGCCATGCTCATGGCGGTAACGGTAATGTCATCGGTCCGGTCGAGAGACCTAGCTATGTCAACCTGGAGTTGCTGGGGATTCTCTATGTCGTCACCGTGCCCTACGTCCCATATCCTGATAGTACTATCTGCATGTGCGACTTGAATAACGGTCCGTCCTTCAAAACGCTTCCGGGGCCGAGGCGCTGCTGCGCCTCCCTTTAGTATAGATTCACCTTGGTTTCGACTCTCCACCATGGAGAGCCACTTGGGCCGGTCCATTATTGTGACCGCAAACTTTGTGGCGAAGGGGTGTACGAAGGAGAGCGATGGATGGAGCTGGTTGGTAGGTGAAATATGATAGCCACTCGGAAAGCTCAAAGTGATCAGTTCGCCCGACGATAGAAGCGTCAACACAGCGATGGGGTCCTGAGCACATGCGAAATGGGGGGATGCACGCGGAACTAAGAAGAAGTTGGTCACTTCGGCGCCGGTGGGTGTCTCTAGAGCGCTCTGTCGCTTGCCCTTGCAGTAATCCGCTAGTATCTGCCACGACGAAGTTGCATAAACCGGCGTAACGCCGAGTTCGATAAAGGTCAGACCATTAATAGGCGCACCCAGTGGCTGGCCGCCTGCGATCAGAAGACCGGTGTCCTCGGGATTCTGCTTGCAACACCAGACAAGCTTCAAATATGGGTGTTTAGGATTAGACGGACCGGCGTGCGGTACAGGCTGGTCGATACCTGTATCGTATAGCGTCCTAGCCATGACGATGCGACCATCCTTCGCGTCCCAGAATACCAGGCTTCCATCGTCGTGCGCTGTAAGGATGAAGGTTCCAGTGGGATGCCATATCGCTTGTGTTACTCTTGGCCTCCTCAACGAATCGACTGCATGACAGCTTCCTCCTGGGGCCCCAGGGGGGACATGGTACTCAAACCACTGCGTAGCCTGGTTTTGCTTAAAGGAGTAGATGACAACGCCGTGAGTATATGCAATCAGGAGTTTACCGATATCACGGGGGTGCAATTGCATTGACACCAGCGCTGTTGCCCTGGCATTAGGATCTCTCTGTGTCCAGAAATTTGGTAGCCGGAAGGCGCATAGGTGCTGTCTATCGAGATCATATGCGTAGACGTCACCTGTTTGCAGTCCTAAGAAACACCAGTCCAGCGACGGATCGGTGACCATGGAGACAACTACGCCGGGGGCACGGAAGCCCGTGATCTGCTTTCCCGTGTCCAGATCCCATATGAGTACCTCATTTTTGGTATCAAGACTTACGAGCCGGTCGGCGCAGAATTGAAGGTTCGCGAAGGAACATGTCCGAAGGGGGATCAGTAGCTTGTGTACTCGGAGCTGTCCAACTTCAAGGATTCGCGTTAGCTACCTGGCAACGAGGGCAACCAAGTCGCATTATAATTTAGGCAGCGCACGTACAGACGTATATTCTGCCGCTTCCAAATTTGGATTCGTTGGTTCCAACAGCGAGGAGAGATTGCACAGGCTCAAAGGCCATGCAGCTATTGGCAAGCACCTAAGTTAACTCGTTTCTTGGTATCCAGGACATTGCGCACGAACCTGATCTGAGAGTTTATCCCGTATCGTGAGCGATCATCTGGTGCGAAAGAGCCAGGAAGAATGTTAGCAGACAGGTCATTTTGCATGCCCGCCTGCTTGCCGCGAAGAAAACTCGCCATGGTGTCGCACCCGCTGGAAGATTGATAAGCGCATGTACTCGTCACTCTGCATTGGAAGACTCTCAGTCGAGGGTCGTTTCAATAGCGCAGCGCACTAGAAAAAGGCCGTCCCGGAGTCAACTTCTAGGAGATCTGTCGGAAGATCTGTTCTGTTAACTGGCACCAACCTCACCTAATTCGAAGGAGAAGCTAACGGATGGCATAGCTGGACCCTTGGAGGGGCAGCCAACGTCATTGTGCCGGGTAACCGGAGTAGCCATTGATTACTATTATCGGGTCGGATAGCGGCACCCCTCACCCTAGTGTACTTGGCAGTAAGTAGGTACCTACAGTACCTAGGTTTCGCGAGTGCCACCTACAACAACTGGCCCTATCGCAAGGGTGATTAACAAACCGATCAGCTGTTGATCAAAGTGCCCATTCCTATGCTTTCAAGCCTATGTCAGCTTAAATGCATACTGCGTATCAGGCCGAACAAAAACATCCCTGTCAGGTACTCCCTAGGGCCACACCAACACTAAATCTCCATACTAAGTTGGGAGTTTTGCTCCATTAACTTTACGGATACATGATGCCGCATCTATGACCATACATTCATTAGCATTACCGCCTAAATGCTTACGTTGTTTGATTGCTTCCGAATTGAAGAATTCACCGTTGTATTAGTAAAAGTAATGATATCTTGTTGGCTCTATTAAAAAGTGTTGTATTTGTATGAGAAACGCTAGGTCCTGAATAGGTTAGACGGCTACCTGACTATGATGTTTAACTTACCCATACTCCCATTTCGAATCAAAGTGTCCCCGGCCCACTTAGCTTCCGAATCACACACCTTTTGTGACGGCTGGGCTAGTTAACCAACTATTAAACCTAGTCGTACGGGTTTATGTTGGCAGTGGTACTGTGGGAAACTGAGCAATAAAGAGTAAACTAGTTACGTCTGGTAATAGCAGATAACCAAGGGTGATCTGGGTAACTAAGTTGTATTATAAGCTGGTATTATTTAAGTTTATGGGAAATAATAAGCGTATATATTTTTTCTGGGTTTAAGGCGTTTAAGGCGCTTAAACCCTTAAGCCCGTTGAGCCCTTTAAGCGCTGTTATACGCTTAAGGCGCTTAAGGTGCTAAGACCGTTGAGCCCTTTGAGCCGGTTACGTGACTTGGGGTTACTGTCGGACCTTATTTTCCTGAGATTCCGGCCGTTTTTGGAGAAGCCAAGCTTTATTGGGTTATAATACGATTTCCTTCCTTTTAGAATTTTTGCTTTTAAAGATTAATTGTTTGTTTGTCGATTTTAGGTAAGTAATTTCCTTTTTTTATTTTTATTTTTTAAGATTTTTTGGGTTGATTATTATATCTGGTCGAATTAAAAAGTTTCGTTTTTGTTAGCGTATTAATGCTTTTATTTTGGCTAAACGGATTATTAGAATTGGTTTTACGATGTTTTTTTGTTTTCGATGTGAAAAAGAAAATATGGATTGTAAGGTTTTTCGCGATTCCGGGAAATGTACGCGTTGTATTCGGTACGGGGGTTTTTGTAACGTTTTTGGTCCTTTAAAGATGGAGTATAAAAAACTGTTGGACGAAAAAAATCGCTTGGAGCGTAAGGAAAAGCAGGTTTGGGAGATATTGCGAACCGCCGTTAACAAACTGGATCGTTTTTAGAAACAGCGGCGACTGTTCCGTAGATGTGGGTTGGAGATGTTTTGTCGTGGCATTAAAAATACTGAAGTAATGGAGGAGTTTGCTTGTTTGGAAGAAAAGCGAAGGAGGTTATTTATTAAAATTGCCGCGTTAATATAGGCCGTAGCCCCGGTTGATTGGCCTGGTATTAATGATACCGATTGGTTTAATCCCGATAACGTGGATTAAGGTGTATTTATGACGGGTTCCGGCGTCGTTGGTGAAAGTTTTTTAAAAGGCGCTAGGCGTTTATGAGATTTTTGGCTGGTTCTTAGGTATTTTCGGAATTTGGGTAGTTTTTCCATTTAACCAAGTACTTAGTGAGTTCGTTTTTTTTTTTTTTGCGTATGTCTAGGATTTTTTTTGTTTTATATATTGGTACATTTTTTTTTTGCTTTATTTTTTCGTTCTGTATTAACTTTGATAGTATTTGTTGTTGATTTAAATAAGGAAATATGAAAGACTGGATAAAGCTTAATTTTCGGAAGTAGCTTTAATTCGTAGTTGTTTTTTGAAATCTTTTTAACGATTTTGTATAGGTTAATGTATTTGAAGTCGAATTTTTGGTTTGGGCGTTTAGTTTTGATGTTTTTAGTAGTTAGATAAACCATGTTTTTTTCCGAAAAAGTTAATTTTTTAATTTTTTCTGGTTGTAATATTTTTTTATTTAATTGCGTATAAATTCGAGTTCCGTTTTTATTTTTGCGTATAGTTGTTTAAGTTATTTTAACGTTAAAATAGCTTTTATATTAACTGGGCCGTTATCGCGTATTTCTTTATAAACTTTTAATGTAAATCCAAAATTAGCGTTTGCTGGGGTTATCTTGATATTTTTTTGGTAGTTAATATTATAAGTTAACTGGGTTATTAGTAATTTTTTAACCTAATTATTTTGTTTATAGTTAATATAATATCGTAAGTAAATTTTAAGGATTTGATTTAACCGTTTTGTTTGCTTATTTATTTAGGGTTTAAATGCGTTAGATAATTTATAATTTAGGCCAATCTGTATTATAAGGCTTTGCTAGAACTTAAAGGTAAATGTAATGTTTTTGTTTAAGATGATCTTCGTAAGTAACCTATGTATACTGAAAATATGTCAAAAAAAGATGTATGTTATTTGTTTTGCATTTGTGTTTTTAAGGTATGGAAAAAAGTAAAAAAATTTCGTGAATCGGTCGACGATTACGAAGATGTTGTCGTACTGTATTCTTGTTACTGGGTTTTCGGATAAGGGAAACTTAGTGATAAAATCCATGGTAATCGAATTCCATGGTCGTTATGAAACTGGAAGTGGTTGCAGTTTTCCGTATGGTTTATATTTTGGAATTTTTGCTTTAACGTAAACGTCGTATTCCTTTTTAATTTTCTGTATTGTTATTTTTATTTTAAGGAAGTAATAGGTACGTTATAACCGTTCTAGGGTTTTATAGATCCCTGGATGTCCATGAAGTGGGTATTGATATATATCCTATATCAAATTTTGCTAACAGTTTTCTGGAACTTGTATTTTGTTTATTTTTTACTTTTCGGATAGGTTGTTATTGTATTGCTGGATTTTTTAATGTAAATCGGGGGGTATTGCCTTAATCGTTAAAATTCGTCGTGATTTTAGGTATTTTTCGGAAATAATATCAAAGATTTTATAATTAACCTTAATTATTTTTTTTTAAGTTAGGTCGTTTGCTAAGGGCGTTTACTTTACCGTCTTCAGAACCCTTTTGGTAAATAATAATAAAATCGTATTTTGTTAGTTTTTTTACATAACGTAACTGTCGTTTTGTAAATTCTTTTGTAATGGTGAAACGGGTAAGATTCTTGTGATTGGTATAAACCTTGGTTTGGTAGAGGTTTCTCTTAAGCATATATTTAAATTCTCGAAAGGCTTTGATAATAACTATGAACTTTTTATCGGGAATGCCATAGTTAAGTTTTGTTCCTTTTAATTTATAGGAATAAAAGATAATCGGGTGAAGTATTTTTTGATTATTTTGGTATCCGATAACCGCATTTAATGCATAGTTTAAGGAATCGGTTTTTAGCTTAACTGGGCGTTTTGGATCGTATATAATTAGTATTAGTTTACTGGTAATTACGTTTTTGATCCGCTGGAAAGTTTTTTCGGTTTCCGTCGTTTATTAAAACTCGTTTTTTTTTAATAAGGTTAAACAGTAATGTCGCAATTTTATTGAAGTATTTGATAAATTTCCTGTAATAGTTGGCAAATCTAATAAATATCTGTATTTTTGTAACGGTAGTAGGTATAGGCCATTTTGTTACTGTTGTAATTTTTTGGGGGTTTATCTTAATATGTCTTAAGGTAATGATGTATCCCAGATATTCCATTTCCTATGTGTAGAACTGATTTTTTTCTGCGTTAATTAACAAATTAGCGTTTTGTAGCGCTTAAAAAACTTGATAAACGTATCCTGTATGTGCTTTTTCTGATTTTAAGAAAATTAGAATATCGTTTAGATAGTACATAACGAAGATATCCAGGTATTTTCGAAATACGTAATTAACTATTCGTTAAAAAGTTACTGGTATATTCGTAAGTTTTATTAGTGTAATTAAATATTCGTATAGTTTATATTTCGTTTTGAAAGCTGTTTTCTATTCGTATCCTGGCTTAATTCGAATTAAGTTATACCTGTTTTTAAGATTTAAAGCGGTAAATTATTTGGTTTTTTGTAAGTAATTTTTTATTTCGGTAATTAAAAATAAGGATGTTTTATTTTTAACAGTAATGCTATTAAGATGTCGATAATTTACTACCAACCGAAACTTGCCGTTTTTCTTTGGTACAAAAAATATAAGGTATCCGGTTGAAGATATGGATCGTCGAATCCATCCTTTTTGAAGTTTATCTTTTAGGTATATTCGTAAGGTGTAAAGCTTCGTTTCGTTTAAATTATAAATAGGGTAAAACTTAGGTAAAGTGCTTTCCTTAAGGATTATTTTATGGTTTTATTTGTTATGTTCTGGTAACTTCGTTTCGAGCTTTTTTTGAAATAATCGTTTGTATTTGCGATACTGTGGTAATACATTAACCATGTTTTTTTTTCTGGCTTTTCGGGTTAATGCTTTAAAGTTTCGTTTATATCGCAAAATTGTACCCGGATAGTGGCTATAATACGTCGAATACGTCTGTTATGTTTTTTTTTATGTTATGTTTTTTTAGGTAGTAAAGTTTTTGTTATGTCTTTATGCCTATATTCGTCGCTTTTTTTTTGCGGTTCGAGTATGGAAATTTCGTTCGTTTTTGCTGCTTGTCGATGGGGTATAAAGTAAATTTTACCTGGCCAGTATTTTAATCGATTAAGAGGTTATATTGATATAACCATGGTTTCTTTAAAATTATATCGTAATTCCCTAGCAGAACGATATCGAAATTAATTATTTAAATTCGTCCTTAGATAAAAATCTCGAGATAATTAATTTTGCGTGCGATTTTTCCGTTATCGTAAGCGAATGCCTGGCTTTCGGCGTTTTCGGCAATATAAAGGTTTTTCTTATTTTTCCATAGCAGTTTAAGTTAATTTACCAATTTCGGGATAATGTAGTTAGCGCTTAAAGCTCCGCAGTCCATTATTGCGGTATACCAGTTTGTTTTAATTTGTATTTTCAGGGTAACAGGGTTATTGTTGGCTTTTATCGTTGTACATAAAGCTTTTTTAAGGGGTTTATGCTAGCTTTTTTGGTTTCCGTTATCCTGTGGCTTTTTTACAGGTAGCGTTAGTTTTTTGGGTGTTTTAGCTGTTTAACTTTAACTTGCAGCTGCTTGATGTGCTTTCCTTGTCGTTGTAGTGTTACTTTTAATTTTATAATACGTACGTTAAATAATATATTGTATTGTTTCAAAGTAATAATGTTTTTTTCGATTTGTTTAATTTTGCTTTCCTTGGGATAATTTGTTTTTATAATCCAGTTATCCGAGCTGTTGGATTATTAATATTGTGCGTCGTACTGGGTTATTTCCTTTTGTTGGGATTATATCTTTTTTTTAAGCGCTTAACGTTTACTGGGATTAATTGTAAATGCTAGCTGAAATTGCAAATTATTGATAATGTTTTGTGTTGTTTTTATAACTGTTTAATAGATTTATTTATTTTTTTGTGTTTTATAGTTACATATCTTATAATAACATATTAGATTTTCTTTTGGGTAGCTTTATCCCTTAGGTCAATTTCCTTTTATTATAAAAATGTCGATGGTATTTTACGTCGTTAATGTGCGTAGATAACGATACTATCGCTAGTTTTTAGGATTACTTTCTATCTAGTTATGGAAGTTAAATCCTTGGTATTACATACGTATAATACGTCGTTAGATGTAATCCTGTTATTTTTTATGCCAAGGGCAGTAAGTTCGTTTATAGTGGACAGCATGGAGTTTCCTATATCGGTCGGATGTTCCTGGTAACAAGGCCTCGTCTTAACCGTAATATTCCTTAATTTATGCGTTTAATTCCAACTGTTCGTACCGCTTTTGCTTTTTTTTTAGGATCGCGAACGTAGTTTGGAAATAAATAATTCTTTTTATCTTTAATGTTCCGTTAACCATCCTGTTATGGCAGACCGGTATCGCTAAATAACTGTTCGTAAAAGGGCTTTGGCCGCTTTTAATCTTTGTTAAATTTTTTTCTGCTTATTGTTACTGTATATACGGATTATATTAACCTGTTTGTACTGTATGCCTAGTATAAGGATTGGTTTACCGTTAAATCCAATAAGTCGTCCTTTAAATACTGGAATCCAACTCCCTTATCGTTATCGTTTAGGTACTTTATAATATCGGGTTAAATAACTTTTCTTATCGTAATTATAACACTGTACCTGGCTTATATCTCGTCGTTAAGTAATGTTAAGTTCCATAAGTCCTAGAGCCGTTTTAAAAAAAAGTAGAAGGTATTTTGCGTTTTTTTTCCTAACTGGCCTTGGAATATTTAACCTGTAAGGTAAAGTATTTTCGTCGTTTTTATCGTTTTTCGAACTGCCGATTGTCGATTTTAACTGCTTCCGTAATGTACTTGTTAAATATCGTAAATCGTAAGAATTTGATAATCTTATTTTTAACGTTTTTTTTTTAACTTTTATAAAACATATCGATTAAAATGCTGTCTTTTTTATCCGTTTATTTTGCTTTTGCCATAAAATTCCTAAACTTTATAGCATATTTAAAAACTGGTTTTTTTTTAGCGCAGTTAAAGGATTTGTTAAGCTGCAACTCGTTTTTCGTCCGGATTTTCGAAATTGCTTTTAAGCTTGTTTTCGAAATTGATATAATTGGAAAAGATTTTTTTGGTAATTTTCTTTTAATCGGACTTTCTTTTTTCCGGGAAGTTTCTTATAATGGGCTTAAACCAATCGAGAACGTCCTTTTTTAAGCAAGCTGTTACAGCGAAAATTTAATCCGCTGGGTCGGTAAGCCTTTTAAGATAAAGATAAACCCGAGCCTGGGTTAGGAAACTTTGGATATTTCCTTTCCCATTATAGGGTCCCGGTTTTTTGGGCTTTATTTTGCGAATGTTTACTGGGGCTAACTGGGCTGCTATTACTTCGTTAGTAAGTTGCTAAACGGTGGCCTTAAGTTCTTTAACTTTATTTCGAAGCTGCTAAGCCGTAGGTTCCGGAATAATGGTTACTTGCGTACTGGTCGACATGATGGCGATTCGAATATTACTTAAAGTTTAATTATATCACTGAACAAAAATTTGTAACGTATAACGGCTGGGTTAGTTAACTAATTATTAAACCTAGTTGTACGGGTTTATGTTGGCAGTAATACTGTAAGAAATTAAACAATAAAAAATAAACTAGTTACGTTTGGTAATAATAGATAACTAAGGGTAATTTAAGTAACTAAGTTGTATTATAAGTTAATACTATCTAAATTTATAGGAAATAATAAACGTATATATCCTTTTTGAGTTTAAGGCGTTTAAGGCGCTTAAACCCTTAAGCCTGTTAAGCCCTTTAAGCGCTGCCATACGCTTAAGGCGCTTAAGGTGCCAAGACCGTTGAGCCCTTTAAGCCGGTCACGTAACTTAGGGTCACTGTCGGACCTTATTCTCCTGAGACTCCGGCCGTTCTTGGAGAAGCCAAGCTTTATTAGGTTATAATACGTACGTAATAACAATTGAAAACGCCTTACTAAAGAAAGTTTAATGCGGGGTTGGTATTTTCAAGCTAACAGCGGGGTAACCTTATTAAAAAGGTTTAGCGCGGGGCTGGTACTAGGCCAATTTCGCATTAAGCTTTTTTTAATAAGGCGTTTCCAATTGTTATTACGTACGGGAAATTCTTTCGAAGTCGTTCAAAATAATGTTTTTGTTATATCGGATTTCAAAGCAATATATTGCAATAACAAAAAGGTTACAAAAATACAGCTATATATTATTATGTAGCCCTCGTCGAGGGCTATATAATAGTACCGGGTGCACCTTTATAACTGTTATATTGGCAAAGTTATTAAAAAATCCGTATTGCTTAAAAGGAAAATCGTTATTTAACGACTTGTATCTTATCGAATATAACCGTTACAAAGATTTAACTAGCATAAAAATGTAGCTCTCGGCGAGGGCTATATAATGATATATAGCTGCAAATCGGGAACTTCCTGCTTGTTAAGATATATCGCTTTGAATACGATATATCCAAAGTTGACGGTTGTGTTGCGAAAAAAAGTGTGTGATTCAGAAGCTAAGTGGGGCGGGGACACTTTGATTCGAAATGGGAGTACGACGTAGTACGATGCTCTACATCCATTTATGCACCGCCTAGTTCCATCGCTGTACTTGGGTACAAATGCACAAAATAGATCTGCTATCAAGCCGCAGAATCTTCGACGACAACGTCAACACAACATTTCTTTTCAGCAATTCTATTCATTGCATTTCTCCTTGTTTCTGCCTTATAAAATAAAGCCCTTATCCACCAGGAATCATAGGCATAAACAGGAAACGAGCGCGTAAAACAAAAAACAAACGCAGGAAACAAACAGGCAGAACACCCTACCCAAGCAGATGGAGCAAATACTCACTCCAATGCCACACTTCCCAATCTTTTCAGATCCGTCGAGGGCTTTTGCCGTGACGGCAACTCCAGCCTAAACCTTCTAGTTCGACAACAACCACTATCATTCAACCATAATATCTGCACTTCTCGCTGAGCTGTGGGGTTGCATCGTAGCTTTTGTCCACCGTGAATCGCAACTCTGGTTCATTGTCGTGGGGAAAATTAGCCGGTCATTAACGGTTATATATCTTGGCGAGGTCCGGGCCCGTTTCCGCGGAAAGGCAGGTTGTTCCGGAATATAGCCATCATCCTCAGAGATGATCTCGCCATGACCCTTCTTTTTCTCTGAGGAAGATCCGAAGAGACGTCCAGAGGGAGAACGCCTCTTCTGTGGCGGCGTAAGGGCGACGTCGTCTCCATCGATGTTCCTCCTTTTCCTGGAGTGGGATCCGGAGAACGCCTCTTCCGAGATGGCGTACCGGGGACGTAGTGGTCGTGGTCGCTAATGCTCCTCTTTTTCCCAGACGGCGATCCGGAGACGGATCCGGAGAGTGAACGACTTTGTCTCAACGGTGTCTCGGACACATCATTATTGTCAATGCTCCGTTTCTTGCCGGACGGAGGGGCGGAGGGAGATCCGGAGGGAGCATCGGTCATGTCCACATCATCAATGCTTTCCATCGGCTGCAGGAACCGTATTGTGACCAGTCAGAAAAGGATAACTCGACGCGCCCTGGTTATGCTCATCGGGCGGATCTAGAGCGTCGATCTCTTGAACAGGATCGTACTCCCATCCCAACGTCGCTAGTGAGGCACGCCTTGTCGAGTGCTCCAATGCGCGCTGTTGTTGCCTGTCCGACCACGTGATCAAGGCTGGGCTGTATACCCCAGAGTCATGACCTCGACGTGGCCCCTGCAATTGAGGTGGACCGAGAAGACCCAGCTGTTCTGGTTGAGGCGAGCTTATCCCCCTTCCTGAGGGAACGGGTTGACGACCTTGATCCCAGCACGCGTTAGCATGTTCATGTCCTTGAGCGTCAGGAACGATACCTGAGAATACACCTCGATATTCCGCTTGCGAGTAGGCTTACTGAGGCCCAAGACGAAATTGCTATCTATTATCTCACAGGGCTCGAGTCACCGTACACCCCTAATCCCTCGGGAGATCCATTCCCGAAGCAGAAGGTCTTCTCGGCGTTGGCGAGCTTCTTCTCTCTCGCTGGCTGACGGAAGAGCTTGGCGGGGTGGTTCACTCGTTGCTTGATAATTTCCCTGAGTCTTCTATGGCGAAGTCGGCGGGAATGTGACCGCTTCCGGTCCGGCGATACGATCAGAGATCGTTTCCGAGGAGCAGGAGTCATGATGCAATTATTCCGTTAAGCTAACCGTGTGTACTTCTTCTCGTAGGATGCCGGTAGGACGTGCTCACTGATGGGGAGACCAGTGAACGTGCGGGCAGTTCGAGGTCTAGAGAAAGGTTTCCATCATATATGGAATTTCTGTTTGAGCCGCTGCCTTTCCTGGCAGGAACAGTCTCCGATCTACGCAGTTGGCTTGTTCTGACGCAAGCTACTTATCGCTGTATGTTGAAAGGGGCTGTTAACAGTCACAAGACCTTTAGGGCCAATGCTGTAAAGCGAGTCCAATGGACGAAGCTCGTCGTCCATAATTGCTTTATGCGACAAAGAACGCAAAGAGTTATGTGCCGGGACCATAAGGGGTGGTCGCTTCTTGATCGTGGCGAGAAGCTCGAAGCAGCAGCTTGCGTTCTGCAAGGTGGAATGCGCACGTTATTGCACGCCTTGAGAATTATGGGTTTTTTTGGCGAGGTATGAAACCCTGACATCACACACTGAAGCATTTGCAACTGAAAAGTAAATTTATCCGGTTACCTTTAAAAAGATCGTAATTAACAGATAATTCCTTGAAATATGTGGGAAATCACCTGTAACTATATCAAAGCAATACCGAAGGTGGCTGTAAGTAACCCCAACTAGGGGCTGATTTAATTGTGCCAAGACTTGGCTATTGATCAGCTGCTAGCTCTAAGCCTTAGCTTCAACAAGAGGATTATGGTTATAGAGGGAGCAATGTTAGATGTCAATTTCCTCGGGCTACCTCGAGAGCGGGACGGCGACGTTGCATATCTGAAATAAAGCGATAAAGGCGAATGCCTTGATATAATCAGTGTGGTCCCGTTCAGACTATTTCGGTGAACTTTTGGTCTTAGCAGATGTTAAGCGTTTTGGTGTCCCTTTCCTACCCGGGGGTACTCTCCATCGGCATTGGCAGGGACTGATTACTTACCCAGGTAAGAACCAATCGCACCACCCCACCCGAGGTTATTAGTGGCGCTTAAACCCGGTCGTTACCAGCAGCCTGTTGGTTCCATGTTTCAAAGTGCCCAGTAGGCCTTCTAACAGGCAACAAAAACACATATACAAGTTACGCATGGGGATGTCTCATGCATGTTTAACCGCGAATCTTGCAGGCGAACAAGGCCCTGAAACCGATAGTTTTGTCCCCCAAGTGTCTGTTGAGCAGCCCGCTCTAGAGTTATATCCCTTGGGTCTGGCAACTTATTCGGGACTCAGGGTGTGTATCCAATCCATACCGTCTTAATCATGCCGTATCTTCGAGACGGGTGCGAGCTGCTCAATGAACCTGTTTTACGGTAATGTTGGTTCCAACGGATGCCTTTCCCATTAGGTAAGCGCGGTGATTCAATTTCACTTCGACAGGTAACTTGGCTTTTCTTCCCATGTAGTATGTCAGGCCTCTTCTCCGTCCTTCATATCCATATCTTCCATCCAAGTCCCTCCTCCACATTCGCCCCTTATTTGCATGCCACTACGATCCCAATCACCCTCTCGATGCTTTACTATACTGGGAATTTTTATTCTCTAGAAATCCATCTTTCTACACATTCGTAGAATAAGGCGATTCGTTTGCTTCAATCCCATCCAATGTCCCGTAAAAGCCCGCTTCCACAGAATCCGTATTTTCACCGTGTGATATCGCATTTCCATTCACGAAATCTTTTCCGTCACTCCGACCTCCTAATTGATCGAGTTTATCTGAGCATCTGGCGACAAGCCCAATCCAGCGAACTACGGTACAAGATGGATGATCAAACCACCGATTTTCGATCTCCCGAACAAGTCAAGCCTGATGTGAGTATCTTTCTCACGCATGATTCCCCAAGTGCTAATCAAATTCCTTCAGGATGACAGACTGTTATCCCCAGGAAGACCCACGCCCACGATCATTAATTCTCATGAGCTAGTGGTCATCTCGAGTGATGAAGAGGATGAAGCAGAAGAACCACTTGAAGTAAGGATTCCGAAGAAACGCGGACAGCCATCCGCGCCGGTCATGAATCCAGCCAAGAAACCCAAGACTGCACCATCTGACCCTTCGTCATTTTCACCTGCACCGTCTTCTCGATACGGCTCCCGTGTGAAAAAGGTTAGAAACAACGCCCTCAGAGAATCTCGGAAGGAAAATGAAAGACTCCGAACTGAGATCGAAAAACTTCGGAGAGAGTTACAACAGGCACAGAGACACACTGTGGTTTTGGAAGAAGAAGTTGCAAAGACTCAAACAGAAGCGGCTACCGCTGCCAAACAGAATGTTGCCATTCAGGAAGAACAGAAGAGGCAGATCGAAGAGCTCCGTGCCGACCTTGAGAAGAAGGAGGTGGTTCTTCACGACTTGTCACAGGTCAAGGCGAAGCTCGAAGCCGCAGAAACTGAACTCGTTGCGAAACAATCCGGATTGGACATAACCGCAGATGTTAGGCGACAGTTGGCCGATGCCCGAGTTCAACTGGAGAACAAGGATAAACAACTTGCAAAGGATGACGCAGAACTGGTTTCCAAGAACGTAAAACTCCGCCAACAGAATGAGGAGTTACTCTCAATACAGTCGACACTGGCTACCACCGAATCTGAAAAGACTGCCACAGAACAAACCGTCATAGACATGGTACGGGAGAAGACTGCTCTAGGCATCGAAAACAAACAACTGTCAGCCAAAATCGATATCCTCGAGAGGAGCCTCAAGGACGCCAGATCAAAGATTGATGGATTTAAAGAACACACAGACAATTGCGGCCTCCTCCGCCAACCACCCGAGGTCCTCGAAGCCGACCTCAAGTTTGTCAGGGGGATCTTAGAGAAATATGGGAAGCCTGAGTAATGGGGATGCGGATCTCTACGAGAATATACTCTCATAAATTTGAGCTCCGAGAACCAGGAGCTTCGTAGATGTGCAATAATATTACTAATAATGTGAATTTTGACCTTTGAGTGTCCCTGGACAGAGCAAGTCGGAGAGATGCGCATATAATCATAGCATAACAGCGGAAGCGGCATTAAACCGGTGTTAACGAGACCTAAGCCTATAGAAAATAGCCAGTTAGTTGTCAATTGCGAGGCCATATTCCAACAACTGTCAAATATAAACTCCGGCCAACTCCGTTCTACCGGCGGGGTGGGGCCGGAAACGCTGACTTGAATCGGACGGAGACCTCGGAGATCCACCACCGCTAGCAGGTGGAACCCCCCCCCCCCCCCCCCCGCCCCCCGCCCCCCCCCCGCGCCACCCCCCCCCCCCCCCCCCCCCCCCGGGGGGATCCAGCGCTTAACAGGCTGACTCGTCTCATCTATAATTATGGAAGCTGCAAAGCCATAGCATAGAAGACATTAAGGATCAGATCGCGACAAAAAAAAATAAAAAATAAAAATAAAAATAAAAAGGGGGAGAAGAAGAAAAAGAAGAAAAAGAAGGGAAGATATTAATCAGTTGTCGGGTGCATCGGTTACAGCTACCTTGGAAGGGTAGGTAAATTCTGGGAGAAAGGTCCACATATAGGTGCCGGCCCCCACATATCGAATGAAGGTCAGGAAAAGTCATCGATCATCGAGAGCTGTCCCTGTATGCCGCCTCCGAGGGCCTTTTTATCCGGTGGTTGCCTCCACGTTTGACACAATATCCTAGTCCCTGGCATATGCAGAAATGGTTCCACCCCGACCCGCTATTGCTTATTACCAGCTTTATGCCGCGAGTCATGAAATCAAAGCTCCTCGTCTAGGTCAGAAGCTATCCCCTCGTGATGGCCTAATAACGTCGTCGGCTGGCATGGGCAAGTGTTTGAGTCTGGACGCCAACCGAACGAGATACATATTAAAACGCGTCGATTTTTATCCATGGCCAGGGGGTCTACAACTGGCCTTCACTAACGAGCTTCTCGAACGAATCCGACCAACCATCCATGTTCGTAAGTCTTGACAAACCCGCAGAAGTCGAGAGACAATGCATCTTTGACACATCTGTGCACCTCCCCGTAGATGGGCCTGACATAGCACTGGCGGCATGGCAGAAGCTTCTGTTGAGACGAGTACAAACCGCTTTAATTTGGAATCGTACCGGGTGGGAAGATTTTTGAAGGCTTCGTGAATTTGTGCAAGTCGGTTTTCGATGAAGTCAACCGAAAGAGGCTGGCCAAGTGCCATTGAATTAGGCATGATCTGCCCTACATCTTGAACAAAAGTATGCTCAGGTATCAATACAGCAAAGCCGATTCGTTTGGATTGACAACCTAGGATCCTGCACAACCCCATAACGAATTTGAGCTCACATAGGAATCTTTACGAGAAGAACATATGCTATTCTTGCAATGGGCGAGCTCCACCTACGCTCCAAGCCCCTCCGATCCATTGTGGGATATGCATCAAGGCTCTTGACGGCTAGCTTTGAATGGCTATTGAATTTGGTTGCCACGTCATCGATATCGAGATTACGATCGCTCTTAGTTTCCTGTAATACTCTTGTAACACCATGGGCTTTCTATATCATCCCTTAAAGGGTTCTAATATAACTACGCCTATTATCCTAGCTCAACCAAGCACTAAGCAAGTCCCTTAATCCATTGGCCATCCACTCATCGTCAAGCTTATCATTCATGTCGAAGGCATGATCAACCTCTTCGACTATGGGATAGGCGGCTGCAACGGCCCTAATCTCCTCGGGGTGCTTTAGGCCTAGCAGAAGGCTCAAATAACCACCAGCGCTTTTCACCGGCGGTCATCATGCGGGATGTATCCACGCGAACGGTTCCGTTCGTCTTCTCATGGACGAAGGAGGGTAGTTCGACATGGACCCATTTCCAGAAATCTTCAATGTCCTCGATAACGTCATGGATAGTTGATTCCGGGACTAATCGGTAATCGGGAGTCACGATCACAGCGGGATGCCGAGACGCGAGCTCAAGGTACCATGGGGCAAAAAAGCCGGGGAATGGGCTAGAGCCGGACACAAAGCCACCGCTGTGGACACATAGGAGGATTAGGGAGGGCCCTGATGAAACGGATTGAATCGTCAAGCGCTTCGGGATAATTAAGGATATGAGAAGATATCTCATGGCCCGAAACAATTTTGTATGTCGCGCTTATAATATCGAAATAGAAAAGCGAGAGTAATCATCAGGATTCAAGTTTGCCATCTTGTCGGAATTGCTCTTAAGGATTGCGCATGGTGGTTCTCGGTGCCTTATGTTACGGAACCAACCAACACTGACGACAGGACAAGAACGGTAAGGCAGAAAGTCACCAAGAAAAGCCCAAAAAAGAGACGACGGAAAGGAAAAGCTAAGAAGCGAAGGCTATGTAATCAGGCAAGGGGAATGGATCACCGTGGACCACGATGATGTTGGACCAAGGCCTTTGATGCTTACTACGTAGTGCGCTTATATAGTCACCCCTGTAAACGAGTCTACATATTTACAAGTTGATCATATGGAACTTTGGAGACAAAAGTACCCGACCAGCTAGACGAGATCATTCCTGTTCTTCCCCCTCTTCAGTCAGCTCTTTAAATAGAATCCGATTCCATGTGCTCCGGGGTGTGTGTAAAAGTCTAATAGATAAGCCACGTGAGCCAAGATAAGTTAGTCCAGGACTGACGAATACTTAAGGAAGGGAATCTCTCAACTAGATAGTCGTTGCTGCAGTGATGAACCTAAGCATCTATCACCCATGGACGCATCAAGACCATTGCTCAGGCATCGGTGCTCACAGCCTAGCCTACTTATTCAGAACATACGCCCTAGGATTATTATTGTGTATTTCTGATACCAGTTCCACATATCGACGATATCAGAGCAAGTGAGTGCTTCAGAATCAGGATGTTCCTACACCATCCGCGCCGGACATGTAGGTCCTTTGCCACCATCAACCACGATCCCCCAATCCCGCTGTCATGTACTCTTGGTGGTTTCACCCCCCTGTTCTATTGAATCTCCGGGCGGTGAAAGCAAGGTCTCAGCCAACCCAAAGGTCGAGATCCAAGCCAGCAAGTATGAGAACCGGGGGGTGGGGGGGTGTTATCGAGTAATTTGTCAGAATGGTGCATGTTTTAGAAGAAAACCATATGGTACAAGTACGTGGGAGCGATATTGCATTTATCGGCAGCCGGTACGCCGTCAAACACGCAATTAATATAAAACCTGGCTAGCCTTCGAAGTCTGTCCAGTTAAAGTTAGCACGTTCAAACCCGGGACCAAAATACTTTGGTTGTCATGGGCCTGAAAAGTGGCATCATGAATAGAAATCATGGCTTCCTGCGAACTATCATCTCGGTCAAATCCACTAGATTTTATTGTCTATGAAATCATCTAATGTGCGGCATGTGGATAGCGTGCATCACATTGATTAAATCCCGTCCACGAAGCCTCTTACAGCTCCTCGAACCCATCTTAGCTAAGATAGATGCCCAAACTCGCACTCGACGCCGTTATCTCCACCCCCTTGCCTCTATTCGGTCTAACCTCCGGATCGGAAGCAATGCCTTCGAGGCAAACCACCTTGCACTTGGGAATACGCTTAGCCGGAGGGGTTGCCGTTGAAGGCAAGGAGGTTGACGGTGCCGGACGGGATACTGCTGAGAACGCCGGGGGTGGCGAGGTCGCGGATCAGGTCGCACATCGCGGACGCGCCGGGGTTGCCCTGGAGACCGGCCAGGTAGGCAGCAAGGCCGACGATATGAGGGGTAGCCATCGAGGTACCGGAAATTGTGTTCTAGGTCGGTCAGTTTGGGTAAATAGAAAATGGAGCGGTTGACTTACAGTACCACCGCCGATCCAGGTGGAGAGAATGTCACTGCCCGGAGCGAAGATGTCGACGAGCGCGCCGTAGTTAGAGTAGGACGCGCGGCTGTCGTTGCTGTTAGTGGCGCCGACGGTGCAGGCCTCGGGCGCCGATGCCGGCGAGTAGGACTGGGCGTTGCCGTTACTGTTGCCGGCGGCGACCGCCAGGAACACGCCGCTAGCGACCATGTTAGCGGCGGCGGCATTTACAGCAGCCGAAAAGCCACCGCCGAGCGACATGTTAGCGAAGGCGCCGTTAGGACATTCGCGGTTCGTATAGTCAGATGCCACGAAGTCCATGCCGGCAATAACGGCGGCGTAGGTACCGGAGCCGGAGTCGTCGAGGACCTTAACGCCGAAGATGGTGGTCGCCTTGGCGACGCCGTAACTTGCCGAACCGATAGTACCAGCGACGTGCGTACCGTGGCCGTTGCCGTCGGTGTTAGTGCGCGCGAAAGAGGTAAGCATAGAGGCTCGGCCCTCGAACTCCTGGGTTGCTATTAGTCGATGTGGATGTAAGGGACCGGTCACGTACGGGGTGGGCATCCTCCACACCGGTGTCAATGATATACGAGCAAGTACCAGCACCGGAGCTATTGTCGTAGACGTAGTCAGTGCTCCCCCGGGTACGATGCGAGATACGGCCGAGGCCCCAAGGAGCACCGCTCTGGGTCGTGTATTCGTTGATGCTCACGACGGCATCCTGCTCGATGAACTCGACCTGCGAAATTAGTTGCTGCATCTTTAACAGATGTCAATTATGGTTTGAACTCACATCAGGGTGAGCCCGAAGAAGCTCAAGCGCAGAGTCGTCCATGGTGCCAGCGAAGCCCCTGAAGACAGTGCCATAGTTGTAGTCGGCGCCGGCAGAAAGGATACTGACGGCGTCCTCGACCGAGGCGCTGACCGTACCTTCCTTGAACTTGACAATGTACTTGTTGGGGATAAGCTGCTCGGCTCGAGGCTTCAGGAGAGGAGCAGGCGCCGCCCTTTTGGCCGGAGCGGCGAGCGCCAGGGGAAGCAGTGACAGGAGAAGAGCGGCATGCATATTATAGACGTTGGCCCGATACGCTTGAGACTGAGGAGTTGTTCGTTAAGTGATGAGTGTTCCGCGCTCGAAATGACGCCCGCCAGGGACCTATTTATCTTGCTCGGTTACGACGGAGTCTGGTGGCCGCGAGTTGGACTCCATCCACAAAGGTCACTACCTTTCCCGTGCAGTAATTCGCCGTTGTGACGTGGGGTATCAGGCACATGTTCACCAGTGACATAGCTGAAGGCCTAATACGCCCATATGGAGTTAGGGATGCATCTGGTTATCGTAATGAGCTATGCGGGTTCGGAGCTAGGGGGCTGGGCCTTGCTTACAAGCAGTACGGGCATTTCCGCTGCTTTGCACTACCGATCGCCAACGGCGCCAGAACCTGATAGGGAAGCAGCTCGAGGTCTTATTCGCAAGGCCAGGCGCACCCAGCCTATTCCGCACGCCATCCTAGTATGCAACGCGACGCCTGTCGTACCGCCGTCGGCCGGTTGCGGCTTCTGTGGCTTGACACTGCAGCATTGGCTCAGACGCAGCAAAAGCCCCGGAAGATGTCATTGGACTGTACTGTATCACAGGAACGAACATCACTGCCGAAAAGGGGACACGTTAGGCCCTGGGACGCTTGTTGAGTGCAACCCGAATAATGGGGTGAGGGGTCCCTGGAGTCGAGAGAGTGGTCGATAGGGATAAGCTTGGATTAAGCTTTATCACATGTCTTCTCAGCCATGCTAGTTCAGCTAAGGCAGATCCACTTCTAGAATGGGTGTCATGAGCGTCGATCGCCTAAGGCGGTCTCTTCCTACTTGGGTAACATGTCAGCCTGCCGTTCCCTGCTTCTCTCGTAGCGCACGCAGCATACAGGCTTGGCAAGCAGTGAAAGAGTACGAATTTGCGACTCTATTGATGTCGTGCTAGTATGCCTGCGATAGGAAAATGACAATTACCGCAACCAAGGGCGGGGCATGCGAAGCGCGGCATATAGTGAGAGTCCGCTTGTGAGAAGACACTACCGCTATCGCATACGTGTGTGTAGTTTGATTCAGATAACGGTAATGATGATATAATATGCTAGTCTCCGATATGGGCCGAGTGACATGTGACACTGGCCATTGGATGGACTACAGCACACTTCCCTAGACGTCCAGTTGTGAGAAAGAACTCTCTTCGTCTATACGACAGCTTTCAGGCGTCCACTGCTGACATATGCATTGGCTCCACTGTTGACTTAGAGATTAAGTGAAGTTTCGGTAAGGGGCCGGATCAACATGCTTATCAAATCTATCGTATATACTCGGACAAACCCATGTAATTCACCATATAGATACGATACGAAAGGCGCCAAGAAGGAAGTCTCCGGCAAGCCGAGGTATGCGTTATCCACGAACCGATTCGGGAAGTTGAGATGGGCAGTAACGCTGCTAACTACTGACTTAAGCCTTTCCTGAGAAGCATAGGGATTCCACTGGAACACTGTCAAAGATAGAGAAAGACACGGTAATCATGACTGGCCGTCTATATTGGGTTCCTCAAACAATATGCATTCAATGTACAAGGGACAGCCATTCCCTATCAACTCTTGCCTCTTCGTGTCTTCAAGCGTAGCAATGCTTCTGACGTACATGAACACCCCGGTTCGATTCTGTAGCCAATTCTCTTCCCGGGCCTTATCAAGCCCCTTCCAACTCCCCTCGGTCCACCTCTCCATGCCGAAGCTAACGAGACCTCGCAGTTCTGCGGGTGCAAACGGAGACCGCATACGCGCCATCATCTTTTATCTCTCCCTGCAGGAAGGCTTGCGGCACGGGGAAGGATTCTTCTCCCGCACCCTAAGCGGATCAGGCAAGTGACTACGGCACTCATCCACACCGAAAATAAAGCTTAGTCCGCCAGAAAGAGGCCAGAGCGCTCCATACATCCCGAGCCATGGCTGACTTCTCGGAGTGCGTGCGTGCAGGCGCCAGAGGGGGCTGCGTGGCAGAGTCATAGGCCAGCATCTTCAGGCTTGTTGGCTACGTATCAACCACCGCGAGCGGCAGGGTCCGCGCGCTGCTGGCAAGGGAAACGGAAGGATCCCCAAGGGTGGGCCGTCCTCCCTCGCCGTTGCAACATCTTGGCGCCAAACGGGCGCAGGCCAGACTGGGACACTGCGGCCTGGCGGCAATACCCGCCGTTATGTGCTGGGATGAAATGACACACCGTTGCCCGCCAATACGCCTTGTGGCCCTCCTCCTAGCCTTTCAGAATTTCAGGCTTTTCTCTCCCTGGCAGGGCCTTTTCGAGGAAGGAGGAGAACGAGGCTTGGGCCGTGCCCTAGAGGCCGCGCCCGGTGGCGAAATGCTGCATCGTACGGCGGCTTTCGGGGTTACTCGGCGCACTGTAACGGTGATATGGCACTCTCGTGCATCCGTCCGACCTCAGAGCCGCCAGCTGAGGGAGCCGCGGCGAGGAATTCGAGGCAGATGCGACCTTGAAAAAGAACCCTGCGGGAAGAGAGGAGGACATCGGACGAGCTCGTCTGGAGTGGCCCGGATGACGTTGCCGAATCTCTCTGGCGCTCCCATCTCTCATGGCGTTAACTAGGAGCAGACGTCTCGCGATCACGCGATAGGTAAGTGAAATGACCAAATCCGTTATCCTGCATTGGGTGTAGAAATGACACACACCTTCCCGTGAACCTTTCCGTCCCTATTGACGTCCGAGCAAAAAAAAATTAAAAATTATTGAGAGAGAGAGAGAGAGAACCCTGCTACCCAGCTGTACAGAGGCTCGTTCCTCCTGCAGTGAGCGACGACGGCCCCTGCAGGTTGGGCTGGGTCAAGGCTTGATTAGGGATCCATTGCAGAGCCAAGGCCAGTCTTAGTTATGTGCGAATAGGAGGGGTAAAGTCTCCGAGGTACGACCTCGTATGCCCTGTACTACTACGTGGGCAATCCAGCAGGTTCGTTCGTGTCGTGAAAACAAGTATCACAAGAGAAACGTCGGGGTTGGGCGGCTATTTTTCAAACGATGGACGACGTCGTGATTCGCGCGAGAGATGCGACCTGCGTCTCTCCTCGGGCGCTATGACACGAATGGATAATGAGAAAGATGGCTCCAAGCTAGCGAGGCGCATGGCAGAATCTATCCTTCCTGGATACGAGACGGGACCATCGGGAGGGACTTTCTGGTTTGCATGTTGCATTATAGACTACATCCTTCCTTATAGAGATTGCGTGGCTATAGAGCCAAAGTTGAATACGAGTATCTCAGGACAGAGGATAATGGGCAGTCATTTCGTCTCGTCTATCGTGGGACTACAGCAACAATAGAAAGCTCCTCGAAGAAGACCCCTCCGCAGATATCTCAGGAACTTGGTTGAAGGAGTTGCCAAGTGGTGTAACTACACCCTTACCAGTGACGATAGTAACACAATAGCGGCTATCGCGCAGATGAAAAGGGCTTCATTTTCTACGTAATCTCCAAAGATACAATCATAGCTCATCCTTCTCGCTCTTCGTCGGTTCCGACCCGGGATCCTCAAGCGTCCTGCTCTTCGAGTTCCTCTGCACCGCCTCCTCCTCCATGGCCCCGCTGCCCCGCAGGACCTTCTGCACGGGCTGCTCGCCCCCGAACACCATGTGTCTAGCGTCCTCATGCTTCGTGCCCGCCTTGCCTCGACGACGGCGGTCGAGGGCGGCGATCTCCTCGTCATAGGCCGTCCACTCGGGGACTTGGCGGCGGGCGCGGTCGAGCTTGGGCTCCTTGGTCTGGGGGTTGTTGCAGAGATCGATGGTGCGGGCGCTGGCGAGGCTGTCGTCGCTGCACCACGTCTCGCACCAGAGCCAGTCTTGCGGCAGGCTGTGGATGGGGATGACGAACTGCATGTGGTTGGGCAGGTCCTGGTCGAGGTTCGACAGCGAGGCTGGGTCCGCCGACAGCGTGTGGTAGTGCTGCCGCAGGCGGTCGCCCGCCGCAAGCTCTCGGAACCGCCGCAGGTCCACCACGTATAGAGCCGAGATGTGGTAGGGGTGGCCCCGCAGGTAGTTGGCCCAGTACCCCTGCTTCCAGAACCGGAAGCCCTCCATTTCCGTGCGCGAGTCGCACATGGGCGTGAACCCGTACGGCTTGCCCTCGAGGTCGTGGTTCACTAGGTCCATCATGTCCGTGCGCACGACCTGGTCGGCGTCAACAAAGATGACCTTGTCGAGCGAGAGCGGGAAGAGCACGTCGAGGAAGAGGATCTTGTAACCCCAAATCTCACGCTGCTTCTCCTTCTGGTGGCGCAGCCAGTGCGGCCATTTGTAAGTCACCATTTCGTACTTGAAGCCGTACTCTTCGGCAAGGTGGGGGATGAACTCCTTGAATGACGGAGAGAGGAATTGCTCGATGAACCAGAACTTGACAGTGCGGTTGGTGTGCTTCATAACGGAGACCATCATAATGTTGAGCATGCGTTCGTAAAGGTGGCCGCTTGCAACGGAGAAGATGTTGATCTCGGCATGTTCTTCGGCGGAGGGAGATAGGGCTTTCTTTTTAGAGCCGCCAAGTAGTCCTTCGGCGAACTTGAGACCACGAGATATAATGTCGCCGCCGCTCTCGGGACCGCTTTCCTCGAGGACATCCTCTTCCTCCTTTCCAGGCTTCCGTTTAAGCCTAGGATACAAGGTCGTGCCCTGGAAACTCATGAGAGCCACCTCGGTACCCTCATCGCCAGGCACCGCATTGTAACCCTTAGCACCGATGCTGATGATGTCAAAGATCTCCGAACTTCGCCCCTCCTTTAGCCGAATACTATAGTATCCAGGATTAGCTTTGAATTGGAAGTAGCCGATATTTGCCATGATGATGGTATCAGCAAAATGAGGATCGCGCTCTGTGCCGAGCAGCAGTTGTACGCCTCGTGGCGGCGATGAGCCTTCCCGAGAGTGACCTTCGATGAGGATGTGTTCGAGTTCGTAGATAACATCAACGTCTGACTTGATCGAGCTTAACTTCAGGTTATCTAAGTCGTACACAGATTCTTTCGCCGCGACGAGCCAAGCAGGTGGCACATCCAGACCAAGGTTGAGAAGAGCTTCAGAAGGTAGGCCTTTAAAGGTCGCGCCTAGAGAACGGACCCTTCCGCCTTCGTCGAAGGATGGTGCGGAGTCCAAGACGTATCGGTAGAATCTCTTGATAGGAAGTTCTTCCATCCTTTCTTTAGGGTTCAAGAACACGCGCATGTACACCCCATCAAGCTCAGACAAGACCTTGAGAATTGGAGCCCACTTCTGGCCAACCTCGCTAGTCGGGTTGAGAACGGCAACAAAATGGATGTTCGCTGTAGAAGCATCGCCAACGTCGAACATGGTGTAAGTCGAGTTCCATTCATCGAACATGTTAGTTCTCAAGGAAGGCGCGGACTCGAAGATTCCCTCAGGTAAGTCAGAGATGGTCGATATAGCCGTGATGGATGTAAGTTTAGCTGCTGCAATAGGATCAGAGATCTTCTCCGCCAAGCCTAAGGCTTCCGCCGCTTTGTAGACGGGAAGGATGCGTATTGACTGCTCGAACTCGAGGAGTTGTTGGAAGTCCTCCTCCTTGAAGAGCGGCGCTACGGCGATGGGACCAACGACTCGACCGTTAAGGATGATTAGGTGATCACCAGACTTGAACGCATTTTTTGTCAAGAAACGGGACAAGGCAACGTCGTAGCCGTCATCTTCGCCCGCAACGTCCCCGGCCACAAGGACCTCTAGCGTCTCCAGGTTTTCGACTTCAAGGAGTTTCTCAACGTCTTTCCTCAGAATCGAATTGACGCTGTGACCTCTTGAAGACTCTGTTGGATTGTTCACGATATCGAGACGCACGCCAGGGTTGCCGCGACGGAAAGCCAGGGCGGACAGTAGCAGTCTCAATCCTTCTCGCTTGCTCAAATCGGTAACCAGAGAAAGGGTAGCCCACGTCTCCTTGCTAGCGTCTATGCTCGCCTCGATAACCGGAACCAGACTGAATAAATCTGCATGTTCCGAATACATCTTATTCACGTCGAGTACGGAAAGAGGGTTGTCGTTGTCCGGATAGATATAGACGTTGCGTCGACTTTGGGCGCCCTCCAAGAAAAGGCTTGGAGCCCACATATCGTCGTCAACCGTACCCACGAAGATAGCCTGTTGAACCATCTGCAGGTCACTTGAAAGCTTCATGCTCATAACTCTGAGCCAGCCTTCATCTCGAGGAATAGCCAAGCCGTTGAGGAAGACCGGAGGCACGGCGGTATCCGCACCTAACCTTTCAGTCCAGTGTCTGGCAAGCTCGACCTGCTTGCCATGATGTTCCGACTCGAATACTTCCTTTAAAGGAAGCGGCGTCGCCTCTGCACGGGGTGTACGAGCCTTCGTTACACTATTGAAATTGTCTTCCTGCGGCCGTGAGACGGTCTTTCCTGTTAGGCCGGCTTTCAAGTAAGACATGAGACTGCCTAGGCCATAGTTCTCGAGAAGATGATAGACAATCTTGGCTTGATCTTCAGCCACCTTCGTCGTTGTGATCGGAACCAACCCAAAGCGGATAGGAAGCTGTCTTTTGATAAGACTTTGGATTTGTTCAACGACCAAGGACAGGTCATCTGGCTTGCTGAAATCGACGGGGATAATCAAGTTAAAGACATCCTTCGCGATTGGAGGAATTTGGCCAGGATACGCCCTTTGCATAAGCTAGCTGTAGTTAGCAGTCTGGAACGACCACAGTAAGGTTGGTTCGTGAAGGAACTTACTCCCATGAGACTCTTCGGGTAGTTGGCATAACGCTTATCCTTTTCGAGATTATTAAGCCAGATAATCACCTGGCCATCTTCAATCTCATCTCGCCAATCGAACCGCCGGGGTTGCTCTTCATCAGACTTGGCGAGGGTCACTTCGCGGTTTCCGAGCAACGCAACAGCTTCTTGTCCAGTTAAGCCCAAATCCGTCACACCTTTTATCAGCTTTCTTTCCCGCCGTATGCTGTCGACGAGAGTAAAAGGGTCAATCTGTCTCTCGATTAACTGCACGCCATTCATCCAGAGAACATTCATGCCTGGAGGTATCATGGCCATCCGATTGTGACGATGTTCCTTCGTAAATGCATCGGAGGCGTTGTGTGCAGCAACAGACGCGGAGAATTTAGGAAAGTCCTGGGTGAGTTTGATTAACGTCTCGAAGGGGTCTTCGCTCTGCATGATAAATGACCCGGCCTTCAGACCCAACGAGGCTAGTTCAGAGCTGGAAAGCGGCTTCAGATCCGTGACATCCTCTTCCTGGTCGAGATTGACCTCAGTAGGCACAGTCGGTTCAATCTCCCCCGCCTCAGCTTCGGCCTCGGCGTCACGGTCGTCGATAACGATGTAATCCGTCCGCTTCAGCTGGAGCTCGACTCCATAACCACTAACCGGCAGTGGCGCCAGCTCACCCCTTTTATCGGTACGATATCGTAGCCGATATGAGACGTCGCCTTTCCGGGCCTTCTCAGCTAGGGCTTTATGGAAAGGACCAAATTCTGCTTTTGTAACATCTGCATATAGGATAGCCTCAGACGCACCCGAACCCAGAATGCGATCGAACGGAAGCTCGCGCAGTTGACTGCTACTGGGTAAGCCTAAGACAGCCAAACCGGATATGCTCCACTCACGATTCGGCCGCAATAATAGCTCCGGCCCCTTCAAGAGGAGAGCAGTATCGCTTCCCATCTAGCAGTATCCACTCTGGGCATTTCTCCTGCAAATCGTGTGTGGAAGGTTCGACGGCGGTATCATAGTACTGATAGTGGGCTTCGACCCTGGGTGCTGCTGATCTTAGTGAAAGATCGAGTTTGAAGGTTGACAGGGCATCGGGGCTTGATATATGGCCGTCCTTCTGCAAAACTTCGAGAAACTTTTCGTATAGCTCCTTGTCTGTGGTAAGACCGGCGAAGGTGCCGTCGGCGATCCGGTCGAGGAGGGGGAAATAGGAGGTCGCGTTCTCGCCAGCGGCAGTCTCTCTAGATGGCGTTCAGTCACCGGCGTGTAAGTGAGATAGTGTCTACGTGCACTTACAAGAGCTCGACGAGATATGGTGGCTCTGGGAAAGAGGCTTTCACAGCCACGTTGACTGCAGGCCCAGCACTGACATGGCCAGAGTGCAAATAAATAGATGCCAAAAGGGCGGCAGCCAGGCCCCCAGGCAACCTGAAAAGTGTTATCATGACAGTAAAAGTGTACGATATGTCTCGGAATCGGCGTCGTAGAGTCTCTACGAATAATACGCTCCAGAGACAGACAGCCTTGGCCTTATCACCCTAGGACCGGTTCACAAAGCTCTAAACCATGGCGACAAAAGGGAATCAGTTAACAACGATAAGGTATTCGAAGAAACAGACTGAAACATTCAAGGCTCCAGTCCTCAGACATACACGTACATGTTGCCTTTGTGCAAAGTCCCTATCTTTACGGCAAGTGACAAAGCTGGTCTACTCAGGGAAGTACATAGGAAAGCTTCAGTTAGTTTATCGATTGTGAAACAAACAGCAACTGGACACATCGACCAGTTCCCAAAACCGCCGGAGCTCTACCAATCGCGTCAACCCCCCGGCAGCTAAGAGCTTAAGGACAACCAAGGCAAGCGCTAAAGTTCGCCTGGTGCAGAAGCTCATGCTCGGTTACAAGGTCGGTACTTGTGAGACGGCCGACGATGCCCCTCCATGTGGGGGACCATCTTGGGGGCTGCGCCATTACTGTTGTTTCGAATCAGAGTGTCCCCGCCCCACTTAGCTTCTGAATCACACACCTTTTTTTGTATGGGCCTTTTCAGAACGCGTGTAGACCTTCGACAGCAACATAACAATAGCCATAATAACAGAAAACGAAACTTTCGTAATTGTTTCTTTTGCATAATTTAATTATTAATAACTTTTTTAAAAGCTTTTATTTTTGTTTTGCGTTCCGTACTACAAAAACCCGGCCAGCCTAACCGAATCCCTTTTAAGCCACTTGGCCGTACGTGTTTTTTTTTAAGGCTGATTCGAATTAACAAAACCGCAAATAAACATTTCGAAATATTTCCTTGGGTTAATTCCGCAATGGTTCCGAAATGGGTTTATAAACCGTTTACGAAAGTAGCTAAAGTTATTAAAAAAGGCCTAGTTATTTCTTTTAATATTCGGGTTAATAATATTTATAAAGCGGTTATTAATAAGCGATTAATTACTACGAAAACCGTTCCGAAAAACAAAAGGAAAAGCAGGTAGCCGATAGTTATTTCCGAAACTAAAAACCTTGAAAAACCCGAAATTAAGGTTGTTACGGATATAAAAGGGAATACGGGAAACGCCCTTGAAATTACGGATAACGAGCCTTCCGAAAATAAAGTTATTCGAAACGAGCCCTTTAAAAACGAGCCTTTCGAAAACGAGGCCAATTACGTCCAGCCTTCCAAAAACGAGGTTAATCATACTTAGCCTTCCGAAAATAAAGCTAATTACGTTTTAAATAAAGATATTTCTATTAATACTTTTAAGCCGAAACTTTTAAATATATGTACGTAATTTTTTAACGTTATTAAAGTTATTATTAACAGCAAACTTTTAAAAAAAATAACTTAACAAAATACGAAACTCTTTTTAAATTATTAATTCGTAACAATTTAAACGATATATTAATAATTATTATACGACGGTATTTAAAAAAATTCGCTTAATTTTATTAAGTAACGTATTATTAATTATATTAACGAAAAATTATAAAGCAAATATGAATATAACTTTCAGCGTACGTTCGTTTAAGTTAAAAAATTTATATAATACCGCAAACTTAATTACGAAATTATATTACAGCTTTTTAAAGTATTACTATACGGTATTTTCGACGTTAATGAATTTATTAAAGTTATTATTAATATCGTAAAACGTAATAATAAAAAAAGCATTTTTTTAAACTTTATATATAACTTTAGCTTTCGATTAAAAAAAACCCGATTTTAACCCAACTTTACCTTAAACGTTTTAATAACGTAATAAGCTAAAAAACTTTCTTTACATAACGTTAACGCTTATCGTTTTATATTTTGCAATAATTAACCCGTATTAACGATAATTCTTTTATTAAAACTTCCCAAGACCGTAACGTTACAAAAACGCCTACGTTTATAACCTTTAAGGACCCTTTATAAAAAGCCCTTATAATAATTCGAAAGCCTATTACGAAACATCTATTTATACTTATGCCCGGTATACAGGCCGAATTTGATAAAAACTTTAAGGTCTGTAAAGCTTTATCGAATACGTTTAAATATAAAAAAAGCAAAAATTGCTTTAATTTTAAAAGCGTTAATTCCCAGATATGTTAAGTTAAAAACGGCACTTATTACCATAATATAATACCCCAATAATTCGTTTGTTAATATAATAATATTAACCGATTCGACGTTATATATAAAACACCTTTTATTAAGTTATATAATAAGCTTTATAAAAAAAGAAACGCGGTAAACGCGGAATTCGGAAGCGTTAAAGAATAACGCAAAAAAAAAAACGCACTTTTAGGAATTTCTAAAACTAGGCTTTTAAAACGCAAAAATAACGGTAATAATAACAATACGAATATTATACATAATTACTTTGGAGAAGGCTTTTTAAATATGGTAACTAATAAATTTCAGGCTAACAAATAACAGCTTTTAACGGAATATATATAATAAAATCAATTAATTGCTTAAACGTTTTAAAGCTTTTCGAATTTAACGGTTACAGCAAGCAAATATTGCAATTAACAAAAATTACCTTCTATACCACCCTTTTTAACGCGAATATATAATAATTCCTTCGACCTACTTATTTGTAATTCGTCGCCTTTTATTTCCGAAAATATGGATACCGATAAATTGCTTTAAAACGTATGTAGAGAATTTGCAACAGCTTACGGTAATGGCGTAAAGAAAATCAAGCATTTATATAACGCTTTACGAAATAACAGTATTACTTTTTAATAGATACGCTACCTTTTTAACGAATAATTTATATCCTAAAGGATTAAATAGGAGGTTTTCAGGCTTTTTAAATTTTATGTTAATTCGTATATCCGAAACGCACTTAAATTCGAAAACGTTTTTTAAGATTTTAAGATGCTATTTAATTCGCAATTAAGTAAGTTGTTTTATAGAAATAGTAGTTAGAAGTAGGCGTTCTTTTGCGTTATCTTATATAGGCTTTAAAACCATTGATTTCGTTACGAAATTACAGGTTTTTAAAGCTTATATAAAAGGACGAAAAAGAACGCCTGCGTTTAGTTAATATTATTTATTAACAGTATATATAGAAAAACAAGGTGTTTTTTTATATAAATCTTTTTTATCCGTTAAATAACTGTATATTTTTTTTATTTAGCAAAACGTTAAGAAAATAACCTGTTTTAAGAGATTCTGCTATTTAATAAAAGAGTTGTAACAATGTTGTAACGTATATCATTATCCGTATCTTTATTTATTAACGTTTTTGTTAATAACTTAACCTTTTTACAGGTTCCTTAGCCCAATAGCCTTTCTTTAACGCCTACGTACGTAACAAAGCAGTTATTATCCGAAATTAAAGTTTGTTATCGTTACCGCCTTGGAATTATAGGTAATTGGGATAAAGAAAAATACGATAAACGGGATAATTGATGCCTTAAAACAATACTACCTGAAAAAAAAGTAACTTAAAAAAATACAGATATTAAAAAAATACGAATATTTAATACGCGAAAACTTTCCGTAACAGTTTAATACGTTGCTTTTCTGTATATATTAATTAATTAAATCCCAACTTGTCTGTACGGTTTTAAAATAACCTTTAATTTTTTTTAACCCGTTCATAATAATTTATAAAAAATAATCCGAATCGTTTGTTGTTAGGAAAATCGTTAAGCATATATTTAATATAACGACAGATATAAGTTTTGAAGTTATTAAAAAACGTTTTAATAAGATTAAAATTAGGTAAATATAAAAGGAAATATTGCAATTTCATTTTAGCTTTTTCGCATATTATATATATCTTGTCCGAATAATAAAAGTTAATGTTATTTATTATTAATACGGAACGTAACCCAAAAAATAGGTTTATTAACGGCAATACCTTTTTTTTTAGTTATAAAATAAAACTTTCGCGGTTAATAAATTTTTAATAAATAAAAATATTTAATAACCCGTTAACTGTAATCGCCGGCAATATATTAAAATAACGGTTACGCTTTAAAACTTGCTATATAAAAAAATAAAGCCTTTAAGTATTTAACCGTAACGACGGTTAATATTACGTTTATTAATACCCGATTTATTTAAAAAAATAAACATATCCGAAATATATTCAGTAACGGCATAAAAATATTACGTCCGTTAACCCGAATTCGTTTACGTAATTTTAATTTTTAACTTTTTATATTTTTAATTAATAACTTTTAAATATTTCGAAATTATAAAAATAGTTACGTATATATTGCAGTAATCGGCGAGGAATTATTACATTTCATCGAAATATAAATCGGGTTTATGAGTTAATTTTTTTAATAATTTTTACGTAATTAATTAATTAAGGTAACGCGTAACGAAATAACGGATAACAATATATAATACTTACGTTAAAAACTTAAAGAAATAACTTTAACGTTTTTTTATAATAATAATTAACGTTATTTATAAAAAATTGCTTAGTTGCTTTATATTAAGCTCGGTACCGTTTAATCGTACGTTTATCGACGTCGAAAATAATAATTAGGTTACCGTTAAAAAAGCTAGTTTCGGTTATATAAACTAATAGATTATATTTTTATACGGCTATAAAACGTTTGCCATATTTGGTTTTCGGATTAGGGCTAATTAACGCTTTAAACGTTTCGAAATATCGTATATCGTACGAATCGTCTATTAAAACAGCTTCAACGCGTTATTATTATGTTGCTGTCGAAGGTCTACACGCGTTATGAAGGGGCCCATACAAAAAAAGGTGTATGATTCAGAAGCTAAGTAGGGCGGGGACACTCTGATTCGAAACAACAGTACATCTACTAGTAAACGATTTGGGTACATCAGGGCGGTAGATTTGGTAGGTACCAGGGAGGTACTTACGAAAGCCAGATGCGGGATCGGAATAATAATTTTGCCCGGGGCGGAATTCAGGCCACCTGGGCAAGCACAACCCACCACGAATTGGCTGCTTTGCCTTTGACGAACTTGATTGAAGCTGTATTTTGTTACAGTAGTTAAGGTTAAGGACAGCAAGTGAGGACACTGGGTCTGCTTCTCACACAATAAAGCCTGCCTACAGAGCGTCGTAGCTCTTCCATCACCTCACCCAAGAACCTATTTCTCTCCACGACCGTTCCCGATCCCTTAGCATTGAACGAATGTCAACGGGCCTCATTAGTTCACCCTATATCCAATTGTAAATTCCCACCCACCCTTATTATTTCACAACCCCCTAAGCATAGGGGCTTCCTGCCGCCTCTCGTCAATTGTCGGTCAAGATGCAGGCTTCCTCGGGAATGTTAACCAAGGTATCTATATATTCTACCCCCATCTGCATGGCTACGCTTGGTCGCATAGCCACGGGGGCAGGCCTGCTAATCCCCATTGCTCCCTACAGTTCGAGTCCAAGTCTTCGCGGGCGAAGGGGATTGCCTTCCACCCAAAAAGGTCGATATCTGATATACCTCCCACATCTTAAGCTCTCCCATGGGCCCTACTCATATACCGCCGGCGATGGTGCTGACACTTCACCTACCTCTCCAGACCATGGATCCTCGTCTCCCTCCATTCCTCGACCATCCAGCTATGGGACTACCGCATGGGCACTCTGATCGACCGATTCGAAGAACACGACGGGCCTGTCCGGGGCATCGATTTCCACAAGACCCAGCCCCTCTTCGTCTCCGGAGGCGACGACTATAAGATCAAGGTGTGGTCGTATCAGACTAGGAGATGTCTTTTCACGTTAAACGGTCACTTGGACTATGTGCGAACTGTTTTCTTCCACCATGAGCTGCCCTGGATCATCTCATCCTCCGACGACCAGACCATCAGAATATGGAACTGGCAAAACCGCTCGCTAAGTATGGCCCGTTAGGGGGAGAGGCTGTGCGGTAGCAAGACGGGCTGACCCCGAATCTAGTTTGCACCATGACTGGCCACAATCACTATGTTATGTGTGCGCAGTTCCATCCCAAGGACGATCTGGTCGTGTCCGCCTCCCTCGACCAGTCCGTTCGTGTTTGGGATATTTCAGGTCTCCGGAAGAAGCACTCGGCGCCGACTTCCATGTCTTTCGAGGACCAGGTCGCCCGATCTAATGCACAGCAGGCCGACATGTTCGGTAACACAGATGCAGTCGTCAAGTTTGTGCTCGAAGGTCACGACCGCGGCGTCAACTGGGTCGCTTTCCACCCTACGGCTCCTCACATCGTATCGGCCGGTGACGACCGCCTTATCAAGCTCTGGCGCTTCAGCGAGACGAAAGCTTGGGAGGTGGACACTTGCAGGGGCCATTTCCAGAACGCGTCCGGCTGTCTTTTCCACCCCCATCAAGACCTGATCCTTTCTTGTGGCGAGGACAAGACCATTCGAGTATGGGATTTACAAAAGCGCACTGCTGTTCAATCCTTCAAGAGGGAAAACGATCGGTTCTGGGTCATCGCGGCTCATCCCGAGATCAATCTCTTTGCGGCCGGTCATGACAACGGCGTCATGGTCTTCAAGCTGGAGAGGGAGCGTCCCGCCTCGACCGTCCATCAGAATTCCCTCTTTTTCATAACCAAGGAGAAGCACGTGCGCTCCTTCGACTTCCAAAAGAACACCGAGAGCCCGACGTTGTTGTCCCTAAAGCGACTGGGCAACCCCTGGCTTCCTCCCCGAACGTTATCGTACAACCCTGCTGAGCGATCCATCCTTGTTACATCCCCCGCGGATGGTGGTTCGTACGAGCTTATAAACCTTCCCCGTGATGGATCGGGTGCGCTCGACGCGACGGATTCAAAGCGCGGTCAAGGAAACTCAGCCATCTTTGTCGCCCGAAACCGATTTGCCGTTCTTAATACTTCGTCCCAGACTGTCGATATCAAGGACCTGTCGAACAACACCGCACGATCCTTCAAGCCTCCGATTGGAACGACCGATATCTACTTTGGTGGAACTGGCAACCTGCTCATCATCACCCCAACTGCCGTCCACCTATACGACATTCAGCAGAAGAAGAGCATCGCCGAGCTCGCCGTAACTGGCGTCAAATATGTTGTCTGGTCCAACGACGGACTTCATGCGGCGCTCTTGAGCAAACATAATGTCACCATCGTCACCAAGACTCTAGAGCAAGTCAGCACCCTCCACGAGACTATCCGGATCAAGAGCGCGACCTGGGATGACGCGGGCGTTCTGCTATACTCCACTCTGAACCACATCAAATACACCCTCATGAACGGCGACAACGGCATTGTTAGGACTCTGGATCAGACGGTCTATCTGGTGAGAGTGAAGGGCAGGAATGTATACTGCCTTGACCGTGCCGCCAAGCCGAAGGTCCTCAACATCGACCCCACCGAATACCGCTTCAAGCTGTCTCTGGTAAAGCGAAACTACGAGGAGATGCTCCACATCATCCGCACTTCGAGTCTGGTCGGCCAGTCCATCATTTCGTACCTGCAGAAGAAAGGATACCCCGAGATTGCGTTGCAGTTCGTTCAAGATCCGGCGACCCGATTTGAATTAGCAATCGAATGCGGCAACCTCGATGTGGCGGTCGAGACGGCTAGGGAGCTGGATCGACCCAAGCTCTGGCAAAGACTAGGCGCCGAAGCCCTGGCGCACGGTAATCACCAGGTTGTGGAGATGGCCTATCAGAAACTCAAGCAGTTTGACAAACTCTCCTTCCTATACCTTTCGACTGGCGATCACTCGAAGTTAGCAAGGATGGCCAAGATCGCGGAGCACAGAGGTGACTTCACGGCGAGGTTCCAGAATGCCCTGTATCTAGGCGAGGTGGAGGACAGGATACAAATGTTCAAGGAGATCGACTTGTGTAAGTTTAGAGGCTATGTGATGGAAATACCAGCTAACGTACTCGCAGACCCTCTTGCCTATCTAACTGCCAAGGCCCATGGGCTTGAGGAAGAGTGCCAGTCCATCTTGGAGGCGACCGGCGTGACGGAAGACCAGTTGAAGATGCCCAGTTTCGGGGAGCCTCTTGCTCCGCCGAAGCCTGTTGTGCCGACCTACAAGGCAAACTGGCCAACGAAGGCGACGTCGCAGTCTTTCTTCGAAAAGGCACTTGCCGGTCAACTCGAAGGTCTCAACCTGGAGGACGAGCCTGCTGCAGGCACCAACGGATTCGGCGCGGATGAGGAAGCAGGTGAGGAGGTTGCTGGCAAGCGCACCGGCGCTCTTGAAGACGACGCGGATGAGGACGCGGCCGGATGGGACATGGGCGACGATATTGTCCCCGAAGCCGACAGCGACTTCGTCAATGTCGAGAGCACTGATGCTGGAGGCGCCGGTAGCAGCGAGGCCGACTTGTGGGCCCGCCACTCACCTCTAGCAGCGGATCACGTCGCAGGAGGGTCTTTCGAATCGGCTATGAACCTCCTGAGCCGCCAAGTTGGGGCTGTCAACTTTGCGCCGCTCAAACCTCGCTTCTTAGAAATCTACTCGGCATCCAAGACCTATCTTCCCGCGTCCGCCGGCCTGCCGCCTCTCATAAACTATGTCCGCCGGACCCTGGATGAGACGGATCCTAGAAAGGTCCTTCCGATCATTCCCCGAGATCTCGAGTACCTCGCGTCTAATGACCTCCAGAAAGGGTTTGAGTCGATGAAGGCCAATAGATTGGAGGACGGAGTACGGATTTTCAAGGGCATTCTGCATACCATCCTTGTGAATGCAGTAGCCAATGAAACCGAGGTAGCGGAGGCTAAGAAACTCATCACCTCCGCCAGCGAATATACCGTGGCCATGTCCATTGAGCTAGCACGAAGAGGACTGGGCACTCCGGACGCTATTAATGGCAACCCAGAGCTTCTCAAACGGAGTCTTGAACTGTCGGCATACTTTACCATCCCCAAGATCGAGGTCCCCCACCGGCAACTGGCTTTGCTAAGCGCCATGAATTTAGCGGCGAAGAGCAAGAACTTCAGCTCAGCGTTGAGCTTTGCAAACCGTATCCTAGCAAACGGAGGAGCCGCCAGATTCCTTGAAGCCGTAAGTCTATATCACTTATATCACCTGTCTAGACAGTGTTATGTTCTTCATAGATGATGACTAACCCCCTCCTAACAGGCTAGGAAGGTTAAGACCCAATGCGAGCGCAACCCGCACGACGCGGTGGAGATCGAGTACGACCAGTTCGCCGAGTTCGAGATCTGCGCTGCCAGCCACACGCCGATCTACAGCGGCACGGCCTACGAGGAGTGCGCGTTCGACGGGTCCAAGTACCACACCAAGTACAAGGGCACCGTGTGCGTCGTCTGCGAGGTCTGCGAGGTTGGAAAGCACGGTAGCGGGTTGAAGCTGTTCGCTTAAGAAGCTAGATGAATTGTAATCTTTGCGTGTGCGGAATGATTTTTCGGCCAGATGAGCGATGCTTTTTTAAAAGCGACCATCGGAGAGCTTTCCAGGGGTCCTCCATAGGTCACTTAAGTATTACTGTTACGTAAGCTGAGCGGGCAAGGGGAGGGGGAAGAAGCTCCGGGCGTAAGGAGGCTGGATGAGAGAACCCGGCGGCTAGAGAGGCGAACGGACAAGTACCAAAAACGCGAAGACTCGAGTTTTAGAACCTGGGAATCAGGGGCTATTCTATCTACACAGACTATGCCACAGAGACAGAGAGAGAGAGAAGAGAGAGAGGTATAGTACTACAGCGGTAGTGGCGGGAATAAAGAAAAAGCTAGACGTCTTTCCTCCGATCTTGCTCACGACGAGCTCGAACTGAGCCGTACCGAGTTTTAGTGGAGATCCGAAGATAGAGTGAGCATGTAGCAAGGAAAAAGACTAGGTAGCTCTATCTATGCACATAGAGTCTGTAATTATCAAGTTCGCTTCAACTTGCTTTTTAGGTACGTATCCCTCTAATAGCCTCGTTTCGTTGTCGTTGTAGTAATAGTAGTAGCGGTGGTGGTAGTAGTAGTAGTAGTAGTAGTAGTACATTATACGCATGCCTGCCTGCCTGCCTGACCTGTTCTGGCCTTTCCCGTTTGGGTCTCGCGTGCAAGCAGGATATACGCGCGATATCTTCACTCTCTATTTGCCGACGGTCCTCGCACTCGCTCCCCTTGGCTCTCTCGTTCTGGTCTTGAACTCCCGGATTCCAAGGTAATCGTGGTCTCCCGTCTGACAGACCCGCCGGCCAGGCACTCTCGGACTCGGATCCCTCAGTCTCTCACCATCCTCTCCACCACTTCGTTTCCCTTGCCTTCCCTTCAAGTTGGCAAGAAACCTGAAAACAGCCCCCGGGTCATACATCGGACCGGTGAAATAGACCGACCAGTCTAGACGATGGTCTCGAGCTCGCGCGCGTAGCCCAGCACGTTCCCGATGACGGCCTGGCTGAATTCCCTCTCGCCCTCCTCGTCGGCGTCGGCAGCGACGGCGGCAGCCGATGAGGAGGAGGAGAAGTAGATGTGGCCGTCGCGCACGGCCCAGCCGCGGCTCCGCGCGAACTCGACCACGGCGCCCTCCGAGTCCAGGAACAGCAGCGACTTGGTGCTGCTCAGCGGCAGCGACGGGTAGGCGCGCTCGCTGCTCGAGGCGATCTCGGAGCGGATCTGGGACGTGAGGATCTGTTGGTTTTGCGGGATATGGTTAGTTTTGAGATACACGGTGTGGTTTTGGTTAAGCTTGCAAAGAGGTAGGTGGAAAAAAACGAGAAGGGAAAGACGGTGGGTAGGTAGCGTGAACAATATGTGTAAGCAGGTTGGTGATGACAGGCACAGCACGTACCTCGGAGAAGACGCCGTACTCCTCACTCGGCACCTCCCGGCTCTTCATGGCCTTCCACACGCGGTCGTAGCTCCCCTCCATCAGCCACCGCTCGAGCTTGATCGGGTAGCCGAGGAAGCGGTCGTTCTCGATCTCGCCGCCGCCGCCCTGCTGCCCGCTACGGCAGGCGAGCGCCTCGAGCTCGCTGTGAAACTCGGCGTACGAGCCCTGCGTCAGCAGCAGCAGCAGGTACAGCCCCGTCACCTTGTTGCGCTCGCCGCCGTTATCGCCCGCCCGCGGCTGCAGCTCGTAGAACGGCTGCAGCTGCGCCACGTACCGCGTAAACCCGTCGGCGTCCTTCGCCCGGATGCTGAACAGCGCCCCGGCCTCGTACACGGCGCGCGCCAGCGAGAGCAGGTTCGCCGGCGTGTTCGGCGTCGGCGTCAGTGCGTTGAGCTTCAGCAGCGCGATCTTGGCCTTCGAGAGCAGAGAGGAGGTCTCTCCATACGGCATATGCGGGTTCGACTGTAGTTGCTTGAGGATGTTCTGCAGCGTTCTGTCGGCCATGTTGGCGGGCGGTTGTGGAGGAGATGGAGGTGGTGACGACGATGGTGGTGGTGGAGGCCTATAGGAGATTATTCGTTTTTCTGGTTTCGGTTCCGACGGGTGTGAGATGTCTCGTTTTGCGGTGTTAGGGTTGGTGGTGTTTTCTTGAGGGTGATGTGGTTGTTGGCGGTATCGTCGTGATATCAGGTTTGGTATGGCGAGCTTTAAGGTTAATAAGGCAAGCAATGACTGACGAAACAGCCCCAGCAATCGTTCGCCTATATGGGACCTGTGGCTGACGATAGCCTTGTGGCTCGTGCAGCCCAAGCTCTCCGCTTCTGTGGCTCGTGCTTTCGGTCTGGGCTCTTGCTCCATCCTGTTCTTCAGTTAAGCGCTAACCGACAAGTCCTCGTTGAAACGTGGATTCATGTGAGGCAAAAGTCAATAATCTATAATATATGGTATCAATTCTTTCTTTGTGGAATTTCGAATGCTATATCTGGCCAATGGTATAATACATGTATATTATGTCTTATCAAGTCAACGGAACCCACACGACACGAGGCGCTGTTCAAGTGGTAAGTAGGAGATGCTCATCGGCTATCATGAAAACGTGCGCGTGCCCCCACGAGACCATGATCACAAGTAAGCGGTCGGTCACGCACGAGTAGTGATAACATAAGCTTTCCGACATTTAAGAAATCGCCACGGTCTTTGATATCCGCCTATCTAGGCAGTGCCCTTGCCGAAGTCTATTAGGAGCATATATATGTCCTCAGCACTGAGCGATCAGATCGAGCTGGGGCTGCAGGGTCCTCCGGGGGCTGATAAACCAACGCTGTAGACCAGGTGGAGTCCAGCCCTCGCACCCTTGCTCCTTTTTAAGAGGCAGATAAAAAGCTTAAGGTGGCGGCAAGCCACCATATTACTAAATATTTTCGAAATGAAGGCTGCGTTGGGGTGCTGTAGGCGCTCTTGATATATGCGGCATTGGCAATCTCCCGCGCAGAGAGCTGCCTCGGCTGAGCAGCTGAAAGGAATTCTCCTAGGCTAGGATGCAGCCGAAAATAGAAACAAGGTGAGGCTGTGATGTGGTTGGACCCACATCTTCTTGCACTCGGCCCACAAGGTTGGCGATGGCTTCAAACGGTCAACATCCTCTCGCTACCTACTTAGGTATCTACCCATGTATCCAGGTAGGTGAAATTGTCCCGTTGAGGTTGATTTGGAGTGATCGGGCCACTCGAGTCCGTGCGTGTGAGACATGGGCCTGTGCCACCACCAAGCAGTATGAATAATCATGTAGGCACTACCTAGACAGGTAAAGTTAGTCGAGTTCAAGCAGCAAACAAGTTAGAGGGCATACAAAACGATGTAGCAATGGTAACTGAAAAGTTAAAATTCATCGTCTCGTTGGGTAGCAGAGTGGGAGCTGCGCCGTTCCTCTTCATTGCAAGTTACAACTGTAAGTTTCATGCTCACCTGCGCCTGGCTAGCAATAAACGATAAAAGGCAGCTCTACCGTTCCTCCCTGAGTTGACGGTAGTTGTCAGACATCAACTTCATATAAATCTAGGCACTTCAAGTAACCTTTGCAAAAGGGTTGATCTGCTCCCACTCCCATCTCCTTGCCAACCTTCTATTTGAGTTCGTTCTGTTTCCTGCCATGGTCTTTTCAATACGGTAATACCCCGTCCATTCCCACATTGTCCGGGTTCATGGATGCAATCCTAATTAAATTTAATACAACGCGCAACGAACGACGTACGGCTCACCGAGGAAGATGACGACGACACACTATGACAAGCCGTACACGCGGCCTGGGAACGGTTCCTCTCTGGGACAGCACGGAGTCCAAGGCTCCCGGGACTTGACATTCAAAGGTGAGTTTTAATATCATCTCCGATCTTGTTGCATACGCCGCCATCTCTATTTGGCCGCGCGAAAGTGGGCGGCCGTCTCTCTCCCCGTACAACGAATCTCGCGTCATCAGTCCCCAGTACCAATGCGACCAAATCCGACTCTTCCGATTCCCCCAACGCATGGAAGGTTGGAAATTTCCTAGAATAGGCAAGCGGCCACCAAGTGGAGCCGTGCACAGAATGGGAACCACCAGCAACCAGACGCACTGCCAAAAAGAATTCCCCCAAAATCTTTTAGGGAACAAGGGGTCCTTGTATCGCCCAACACAGAAGGCGCATAGGTGCAGCCAGGATACGACAGGAACCAAATTTGCCGGCTCTGTTCTCCTGTCATTCGGCTGCCAGCATGTGTTCGGGTAGCTTGCGGAGAGACACCCGCAAAGCGTATCTGTTAGGCATGAACCCTGTCATCCATCTGTCAGACGGATCGTATGTAACCAAATCAATGCGCCGGCCGCACTGCCTATTGCACCTCAGGCCTCCAGTCCCCCTTAGCTCTAAGCGTATTCCACACCCGCAATACGGCCGCGCCAGCACGACAAAGAGGGTCCTGGACTGCTTATATGTGTTCAGAGCTGCTTGTACCTGGCTGTCTAGTATCAATATGCGGGCGGTGCCAAACGTCATGCGCTGCACCAGTCCAACAAAGACACGGCGCAGCCCGTGCTCTGTTCAGGGGGAGCTTCATCCATGTTGGTTGGTCCCATGTACGAGCATGGCGGGGTCCCTGGCACCGCCATGGTGGAACGCGGATATCCACCAGATCAGACTTCCTATTCTAGAAAACTTCGCCCTGCGACCTGGAAACTCCCTACCTAACTATAACTGTCTTCCCAACCGAACCCGGAGACCAATAAGCTCCTGAGGCTCCGTTGCCGCAATCCCACGCATCATCGCCCTGCAAACGCTTTGCCTAGCCGCGTATAACGCTAGGCGCCTGAAACACTATTTCTTGTCAACTGGGCAGTGGTCGCCTCTGGAATTGTTCCGCCTTTGTTGATCCACTGTGTCGTACAGATCCTGCAAGAGCCAGAGAGAGACGAATATAGACCTGAGACTGAGGGGAGAGAGACGGCCCGCCTGTCAGCGGCCCCGCTACCACGATAGCACCACCGTACTTCCAGGGCCCTCCTGCAGCTGACCCAAGTGGATCGGTCTGTCCGAAACCATTGGTTCTGACGAGTTCTTGTTTCTCACTCTTTGATTATTATTATATACAGGTTCGCATCAGCTGCAAGATATCGAATCCAACGATATGCCTCAGTTTGCAGCGACGTTTGTCCCAGGCGGCATAGACGACTACTACCTCCCCGAGGTCATCGCGCCCGCCCCCCAGAGGTTAGTAGTTGCTTGGCCCCGTCCGCCCTTATTCCCCGTCGCAGATAAGCTGTCCCTCTGTTGCGCGTCCTTTTATGTAGTAGCACCGGCGAGAAAGCGACCAGTGCGGGGCCGAAATTAGCTGACGAACATAAAACCCCCCTACTTAAAGGGTGATGCCAGAAATTGACCAGAACATGCAACAAGGCCTTCAGCGTATGGAACTTGAAGCCCGTGAAGCCCGACCAGCCGAACAGAAAAATCAAAACGGCCAACCATCACGAGTCCCGGGTGGCTCGCCGCAACAGCCGAGTCGCGACGCTTCGTACCCCGCCCCTATAAACACTTCGGTCGGCAGCTTTGGGCATCAGTACCAGCCACAGCCACCGCAGATCAATTACAGCCCTGCATCTGGTTATAGCCCGTCCGTATACGACGATACCCCATCGGAACCTCGAAGTGCCAAGCCGAGTTTTGGCAAGATTCTGCGAGACATGCGTGACCTACCATCCTTCTCGCCTTTCCCTAAGGTGAAGGGGGACCACATCCCTCCTAGTGATGACGAAAAGGAAGCCGTTCTCGCCGAGAGTCGGCACCATGTCCTTCATTCCAACGACCCTAACATGCAAATCTGTTGGGCCCGCGATGTTTTGTCTTACGTCGAGATTGCCGCCGAAGCTGCCATGCGCGAGGCTGAAGCGATGCGATCACCGAATGACCGAGGACCGGCGATGCGGCCGGCGACCCCCAAAATCGAACATGAGCTGCGAGTCGATGCCATCAACATAGTGAGCTACCTGGCGGATCAGGGCCATCCGGAGGCTACCTTCATCAGAAGCAAATGGCTAGAGTTCGGCAAGTTCGGCAGGCGGCAGGACAAGAAAGAGGCGTATAGCGGGTACGCACTCGCTGCACAGCAAGGATGGGGCCGCGCGGATTATCGCATTGGTATGCTCTACGAGAACTCTAACGACATGGAAAATGCGATGAGACATTACAACTTGGGTTTGGCCGCGAACGACTCGGCAGCGTCGTACCGTCTGGGTATGATAAGCCTCATGGGGCAGCGCGGCCAGCCGAGGGATCTGGCTCGAGGAATAGAGCTGATACGCTCCGCTGCCGACACCGCCGACGAAGACGCGCCACAAGGGGCATTCGTATATGGTATGCTCATAGCTAGGGACTTGCCAGACGTCAATGTCCCCGGAGGCATGCTTCCCGAAGATACTGCCCTCGCCAGGCAGTACATTGAGAAGGCGGCCTATCTTGGATTTGCTAAGGCGCAGCTAAAGATGGGTCAAGCTTACGAATTGTGCCAACTCGGGTGTGACTTCGACCCGGCCCTATCTCTACATTACTATGGCTTAGCGGCAAGGCAAGGTCAACCTGAGGCCTGTCTTGGTGTTAGCAGATGGTTCCTGTTCGGCTACGAAGGCACATTCGCTAAGAACGAGCAGCTCGCCTTCAAGTATGCCCAGCTGGCAGCCAAGGCAAAGCTACCGACGGGTGAATTTGCTATGGGGTATTACCATGAGATCGGAATTCACGTAGAGAAGGATCTACGAGAGGCGAGGCGATGGTACGAGCTAGCTGCAGAACACGGCAATAAGGATGCGGTGGGGCGTCTGGAGAGCATGTCGCAAGCGAAGACACTGTCAAAGGAAGACCACGAAACGACTGCTTTCACAAGAATCAAGTCGATACATGGCTCCCAGCGGGGTCAGAGGCCAGAACGGTTCAGGCAGAAGGACAATCCGATGCCCGCACTATCGGAAGAAAGACAACCATCGCCAAGAGTATCTCCTCACCCATCCCCGCGAGCACAGGAATTTAACCACACCGGCTATCCCGACCCGTCTCGGAATAGTAACATGGACGGCCGTGCACCGGCTTTCATGGTCAACCTTCCCGAGCGTCCTCAATCAGCCGCCCCATACCCAGAAGATGACAGACCAGCACCTCTAACCGTCTCGAGACCAAAGTCGACGGCACCCTACCCCGAGGATGGCATGCTGTCCCAGCTGCCGGCCCAATACAACAACCCAAACATTCGGTCCTCCCCGGGGCCAACCAGCGCTGGAAGCGCCTTTGGAATTCGGGGACAGTCTCCGGGTTACCATGGGTCTCCCGGAGGCGCTATGCATCCGTCTCAATCCGCGGGCCAGCTTGGCATCCCTCCGGTGGGCACGGACCCCAACCGTGGTCGGGTAGCTTCCGCGAACTGGCAACCACCAGCTCCAGGCGACTATCGTCGCCCAAGTCCCGGTTCTAACCGGCCAGATATGCGGCCACCATCATCCGGCTATAACCAACGATTTGCCTCAGATGCTGCTCAAAATAACCCCGCTCATAGTCGATTCACAAAGCCCAATCCTAACGCACCTGGGCAATATCCGATGGGTGGGCACGACTACGCTCCCGGGCCACGGGTTTCTCCTCGGCCTCTATCTGGTGGCCGTACCTCTGCCGCTCTACCGAATATGGGCTCTCCAGTCATGAGTGGAGGTATGGGACCGCGTACGGATTCTATGCCTCAAGGCCTACCGCAGGGAGGTCCCGGCGGTCAGAGGATAGCTAGTGGCGGACCACCAGGCATGCCCCTAAAGGACCGCCCGGCGCCCATCGATCCGGGTCGTGCCAGTGCACCACCTGGCCAGGCACGGCCTGCGGTAGCAAGCCCTCCTCCCAGCGCGGGCACCACCACATCCGCACCCGGCGGCAATGTAGCCGATTCGAAGCCGAAGCCCAAGCCTAGTCCGGGGCCCGCTACCTTCGAGCAGATGGGTATCCCTACGGCAAAGAAAGAGGATGACTGTGTAAGTCTACCATTGCCCACCGTACCTCGCCGTTGTGCAAGAATGCTAACCTGCATCATAGGTCGTCATGTAAATCAAACTCGTATAGACAATCATTGGCATGAAGCGGTGGCGATTCTGATTTATTACTACTTATGGATGATGCCAATACTACGTTGAAGATCAACCAGAGTGATACTGGCTGAGCCGTTTTCTAGCCTTCAACTGCCGGCGGGGCGTGTGGCTGCAGTGATGCCCGTTTCGTGATGAGGTGAGAATAGGCGAGAAATAAATTGCATAGAGGCAGAACATGGATGTCTGAATATAGTATATACGTTGCAATTGTCTGGATGTAAAAAGCACCTTGGCTGTTCAAGTGTGCGGGTTCGACTAGGAATACGAATGCGCTATTATATTTTACTACCGAAAACCGAGTCCCCCAAGGGCTACATGGAATTGGATTTTCGTCTAAATATTTCACTGCGGAAGCTCAAAGACCCGGCGTACACGAAACCGCAGAATGTTGTCAAGCGACGAATGTTTTTTCAGGCTAGCATTCCAAAACGGTCTCCAGCAAATACTTCTTGGTGGTTTGGAGGCGACGTGGGGAATATTCAGGGGTGGTATCATTTGGAGTCACGCGAGATCTATTCTGATCCACGGAGCCTTCCAGAATAATGCCCGAAATAAGGAGTGACAAGACCAGCATGTCCTGTCCTGATGCATTCCCGACTAATCATGGTTTGTAGGTCCGTCCGTTCCCAATCCGCCGTTCGTCGCTGAGATGTTCCCGGCCAGAGTCCCGTATATTATTAGACGATCCCCAGGCAACCCAGACTTATCATGTGTGAGATGCCGCTTAGTGGCAGAGGCTAAACCTAGTATGCCAACGGTAGGATCCTAATAACGTACCATGTAGTTGGCCATGTCCAGTGCCCTCACCGGCGGTTGGAATATGGCACTGGCAGACACGGTGGTCCGACGGCCGGCTGTCAGCCTTTCTGAAGCTGAGGGGGATAGCCTCGTGTTGGTCTATGTACTCCCCTAGGTGCCGTACATATACTTCGTACCGTGTGCATAATACGCATCTTACTCCGACGGGCTGAATTAAACTATTGCGTGCTCACCGCCAACATAGAAGCCGAGAGGAGTGCGATACATGGACGACATGGCACTAGCTATATAAGCTGATGATTTGGCAACTATCGGACATAAAAGGCACTCTCCTGCGAGGTAATACCCGAAGCTGGGATCACGATGCGGTTGTCTCGACTCGTGAGCAATGGGTGGAAAATCCACGGTAGGGTCATCGGGCTATTATCGTAATCGTTGTCAATCTCAACAAAAATCCTTATGCTTCGTGGTCCGCATTTATAACTGCCAAACCAGGCCAGCTATCTCCGAGTTTGATGCTGCCGATCTCTTGATAATCGATCTTAGACACATGGGGTGTCTGGGCGCTGGTTTACTACAGTAGGTAGGGATCCGAGCCCCATGACGTAAAGCTGCCGTCAGTCAAATAGCAACTCATAACACAGCTACATATTCAGTCCCGACACATAACAGACGACGTACATAGCCCATCATTTACAACATATACCCACATCAACGCTATCGCCTGACTACCCACATACGAGCTCAGTACGCATTCAAAACTACAAATTCTCTTCAAAATGTCCGAGCAAGTCAGAGACAAGAACGGCGAGCCCATTAAGGAGGGCGACCACGTGTACACGCGGATCCGCGGCGGGCGCCACGAGGGTGAGGTCGAGAAGGTCGTGGCGACCGAGGCGGAGGCGAAGGAGGAGGGAGTCAAGAATCCCCCAAAGGTAAGTTACATATCTTTTCTTGGGCCACTGATAATGGATATCGTGCCGGGGCGTACGTAGCTAACACGTCCATCATAGGTTCTCTTCCAGGACCAGCACGGGCACAATGTGGCTCATAATCCGGGGACGCTTGAGCACAAGTAATGGATAGGAGTTTGCGAAGACGCTCATCGGCGTCTTGGTGCTTGACGGTGTCTTAGATAGCGCGATGAGGATCTCGTGTTAGGTTATCGGGATGGCTGCAAGCGCGCGTCGGTGTCAAATTTATCCTTACGTCCGCAAATCCGAAGCATTCTGTATGTTTGGGAACGGGACCAAGCAACTAGGCTGCCTGTTTATCTCTTCCTCTCCCATGTCCGAGTTCGAGCATTATCCATTCGTACACGGCCCACTGGACCGCATTCACGAAGAACGCTCTAATACTACAAACAGTTAACCCTCTGAAGAACACATGCAACCCCTCTTCCCTGTAGGTTTTCCTGGTGATCTCAATGGCACCTAAGCGTCCCGGTTGCGCTCCGTAACTTTCCAATAGAGGAGTCGCCACTGGGCCAAAAGCTTGTGTCTGAACCCGCGTCTTGATGAAGTCTAACGGGAATATACTAACCCAGGTCACTATGCCGGCAAGGCCACCGCAGAGCAGGACCTTGGTAGCGTCCTGGGCGAATGCCGAGTCCTGCCTCCTGGACTCAGCCCACTTGCTACTTAGCTCGTAGGACCAGAAGTAAAAGCCGTACCCGATGCTGTCTCTCATGGCGGTAACCACGCCGCCGAAATAGAGTCCTCTAACGCCCTCGCGCCTGAGCACGTCCCTCGCAATAATCCAACTCGACACGGGCGGCGAGGCAAGTTGCGCGCGACACTTTATCAACTCAGTGGGGGCGCTGACGATCCAGGTGGCCAGGCCGCCAATGGCACCGGCGAACCACGTGGTCCAGAGGTTCGGCGTTAGCCCGAGCACGCTGTTGATGGCGGCTTCGCTACGGTTATAGGAGACGAACAGCAGCGCGTTGAGCGCTCCGTACCCAACAACAGGGGCCGCGGTCCCGGTAATCAGAGAGGACTTGCTCTCGAACTGCCGCACGTAGGTTGAGGTGGTTTGCGCACCGATGGCATCCCGCGCTTGTAACCGGACCTTGATGAGGTCGAGAGGGTTTCCGATGAGGATACCGACGGCGCCGCTGATATACCCGGCCCAGAAATCGGCAGACATTGCGTTTGGTCCGGGTGCCCCTATGTTCAGATGCTCGGAGGAGGCCACGGCCGCTGTACAACGCTGTACTTGGATGAAGTGCTCCCCTCGGAATCTCCGTCACCTCCAAGATATGGAGGCGTTAGAGAATGCAGAAAACAACATGGACGGGTATGATTCTCTCATGACGTTGTCACGAGAGTAGATGTGATGTTGACATACAGGGCTCTATAATAGAAGAGATGGGTCGTCTGTTATTGGCCCGCTTGACAGAATGAGGAAGGTTCCAAAAGGGAATTGAGATTGTCTTTGAGGCCCTCGAATGCCCCGCCATTGTGCAATCACGGCGGGGTGAGCATGGAAGTAGGACTCCGCAACAAAGATGTTGCTATCTTGCTACATACAGCCGTCAGCTAAATCTAATCAATAGCTGGCAGTTGATTACCAATTGAGAGGAGCTGTGACAGCTGAAACGATTTATCCAGGCAGCATCACGTGATCTGGCGTTGGTGGTGCGCCACGACCGGGTCGCGTCGCGCGTACCAGATCAACAAACTGCCTAATTTTGATTTCAAATACTTTTCGACGTCCAAAAGAAAAAGTGGCAAAAACCCGAATCCTGCAAGTTATCACTCGCTGTCAAAACAACGACGCCCTTTTCTTTCACCGGAGATTCTGCCCGCTCGGGCTGCCAGGCGACGTTAATCCTGAGTGTACTCAACATCAGGCAAAATTAAAATGTACGTTATCTGCGTCATCCCCTCAATTGTCCGCATATGCGATTTGATAGTTGTCAATTAACATGCATTGTAGGGTAACAGCAGTGTCGACCCCGCAGCCCAAGGGTGACAACCCCCCCGGAAAACGTCTCTATTCCCAAGGCTCCGTCGAGAAGCTGTACAAGCCATTCAAATGTCCCGGATCCGCCATAAGGAGTCCAGCGACAGATCGCCCAGCTCGAAAGAAAAGAAGAGTCGACTATAAGGGCGCCGACGGCGACGACTCGGGAGACAAGCCATACTGTAATGCTGATCGTCTGGCCCTCGCGAATCGAGATGTCAACCGATTTCCAGTTTTCAAGCCGAAGGACAAGGATCAGGTCTTCAGAAAAGCCTTCATTGTCCCTCTAGTCAACAAGAACTCTACTGCATACAACCCAAACCGCCCGCCGCCATTATTAGGCTTAAGACAGGGCGCCACTTTCGTAGCGAAACCCCTGCACGACCCGAGTGGAGAGTTTGCCATTGTGTTGTATGACCCCACCATCGATGACAGGCCCAAGGAAGTTCCCAAGCCCAAGGGGAAGGAGGACAAGGCCGATGATGGATCCAAGCCAGAATTGGACGCTCCTCTTGTCCATAAGAGCTTGGCGGAGATCCTAGGAATCAAGAAGAAAGTCGAAGGAGAGCATCCCAGAGTCCCTGTTGTCATCGATCCCAGACTTGCCAAGGTACTGAGACCGCATCAGGTTGAGGGTGTCAAGTTTATGTACAGGTGTGTCACGGGCATGATTGACGAGAAGGCGAACGGGTGCATCATGGCCGACGAGATGGGTCTCGGAAAGACGCTCCAGTGTATCACGCTCTTGTGGACTTTGCTGAAGCAGTCGCCAGACGCCGGAAAGTCTACGATTCAGAAAGCCATCGTTGCATGCCCGTCTAGCTTGGTCCGAAACTGGGCTAACGAGCTCACGAAATGGCTCGGTGCCGATGCCATCACACCTTTTGCCATTGACGGCAAGGCTTCCAAGGAAGAGCTGACGCGGCAGCTGCGGCAATGGGCCATCTCTAGTGGTCGCTCTGTCACTCGCCCTGTCATCATTGTCTCGTACGAGACGCTCCGGTTGAATGTTGAAGAACTGAAGCACACTCAAATCGGTTTGATGCTCTGCGACGAAGGTCACCGGCTAAAAAACGGGGACAGCCAGACATTTGGCGCTTTAGACAGTCTCAACGTCACTCGAAGAGTCATCCTCTCCGGTACACCCATCCAAAACGATCTCTCGGAGTATTTTGCTCTGATCAGCTTCGCAAACCCCGGGTTACTCGGGAATCGTCTCGAATTCCGGAAGCGGTTCGAGCTTCCGATTCTACGAGGCCGAGATGCCGACGCCAGTGAAGCAGAGCGCAAACGAGGTGACGAGTGTCTCGGTGAGCTGCTCGGCATCGTCAATAAGTTCATCATACGCCGTACTAACGACATTCTCTCCAAATATCTTCCGGTCAAGTACGAACACGTCGTGTTCTGCAACCTTGCTCCCTTCCAGCTGGATCTGTACAACTACTTCATCAAGAGTCCGGATATCCAAGCACTGCTGCGTGGAAAGGGTAGCCAGCCGCTTAAGGCTATCAACATTCTCAAGAAGCTCTGCAACCACCCTGACCTACTTAACCTCTCGGAGGATTTACCAGGTAGCGAGGAGTACTGGCCTGAAGACTACGTTCCGAGGGAAGCACGCGGACGAGACCGCGATATCAAGCCTTGGTATTCTGGAAAGATGCAGGTGCTTGACCGAATGCTCGCCCGCATTCGACAGGATACAAACGACAAGATCGTGCTCATCAGTAACTACACCCAAACTTTAGATCTTTTTGAGCGGTTGTGTCGTAATCGCCAGTACGGCTGTCTCCGGCTCGACGGTACTATGAACGTCAATAAGCGTCAAAAGTTGGTCGACAGATTCAACGACCCTGACGGGGAAGAGTTTGTCTTCCTGCTTTCCAGCAAGGCCGGTGGTTGCGGTATCAACCTCATCGGTGCCAACCGCCTCGTGCTCTTCGACCCCGATTGGAATCCGGCCGCCGACCAGCAGGCTCTGGCCCGTGTCTGGCGTGACGGTCAAAAGAAGGACTGTTTCGTCTATCGCTTCATCACGACTGGCAGTATAGAGGAGAAGATCTTCCAGCGCCAAAGTCACAAGCAATCCCTGTCGTCGTGCGTTGTCGACTCGGCCGAGGATGTGGAGCGCCACTTCTCGCTAGACAGCCTGCGAGAATTGTTCCAGTATAGAGGCGATACGCGCTGTGATACGCACGATACCTTCAAGTGTAAGAGATGCAAGCCGGACGGCAAGCAATTCATCAAGGCGCCCGCGATGCTGTACGGTGACACGAGCACGTGGAACCACTTTGTCAATGATGGCTTGAAGTCTATACAGGATTTACTCCTGCGGCAGGAGTCCGGGGAGCAAGAGGTTTCCGCCGTCTTCCAGTATATCTCTCATTAGTCGCTTTGTGAATTTGAACCGTCTTAGGCTTTTGCTTGCTAGATATGGCGCCACGAGTTGGCATATGTATCGAAGACGCGGGGCTCGGGCATTTACAAGCATGGCGTTTCAAAGGGTGGTCAACTTGCTTTCTAGTTACCAGCACAGGGCGCGTTATATCACAGGGCTCCAATAAGTCATGCGAAGAAGCTTCACCGTCAGTTCCAGTCTGACTGCGCTTTGTTCTCTCCAATACTAACGATCTCGTTTCAAGATAATCCATGATGCCCTTTAATGTGATTTGCAAGCGAAGGTATCTATTATGGAACCCGTACGATATAAATCTCAGAGGATGGAAAATAAAGGAACAGAAAGGGGCTGCTAAACAAAACCAAATTAGGAATGTCACCCCACCGAAGATCTTCGACGTCTTACGCTCTTTCTACTTCTCGTTTAGACTCCCCACCTCCGTAAATTCGACTCATCGGTATATTCTTCTCATACCGTGTCCCCTATCCTTCACGTAGTTGATCTGGTGCTGCTTCTACGTCTCCGTCCTCCACCCCCTGACTATGGCTGCGGCTGCATGTATGAGGAACACGTCTGATGCAAGCATTCCTGGCAAGTCGCCGACTCGTGCAGACCCGCGATGGCCATGTCTAAACCTGCCCTCCCGGCGCGCCACGAGGCCGCAGTCCAGCGGCGGAGTGTCCGGTTCGCTCGGGGTACCCAGGTATCACCCCACACCGCTACACCGGATATCTGCCCGGGGCTTGGCTAAACACTTCCGAGCGGACTCGCTGCCGCCCTTGCCGAGGTGCGCCCGGGGCACCTCGATCTCGCTTCGTATGGGTCCCCCAAGTCGTGTCGCCTGAAGCAGTCCGCAATAGCGCGAGCCGTGCGGGTGGAATCTTGGCGCCCCGCCCGCGATGCTTTCAGGAGGTACGTATGCTCCGGCGGCGTCTTTAATCCGCTCGTACCTGGCGTCTTTTATGCGCTCCCATAGCTCGCCGAACACGCGCGGCTGGCCGTCGTCTGCGATGAGTATGGTCTCTACTCCTGCAGACTGTTCCGGCAGGACAGCTTGGTTGCTCATGTGCCGGATCCGGACTTCAAAGCGGCGTCGTAGTTGTCGCGGGTAGTGCGAGACGGCGCGGTTGGGGACTCCGCCCTAGCTGTTCGGCATAAGGACTGCGGGCTCTAGAAGATCCGCCTGCTCGAGACGCGGCCATTTCTTGCGTTGTTGGAGAAGCCCAGTTCCTCTATGGCTTTTCCGGTCACCAAACCCGGCGAGTGGTTCTAGGAACGCACTTGTCATCGGGGCCGGTGGCGGAAACGGCCATGCGTGTGGCGGTGGAATGGAGCGCTGTGGATATGTCGGCCTTTGGCTACTTGTCATTCCAGCCGCGAAGACTTACGGAATATACACATTTGCGTATGTACGGGTAGTCCGACACCCAAATATGGTGCCTGAATGATATGCGTTTGGAGATATAACGGAGGCGTATGCTGTGTGGAAGGCGAGTTGGAAAGACATTCGCCTGGCGTGCTGTCCAAACTGGCTTATTCTGTTGCCCTCGGCAGGTCCCCGTGGGGTCAAAAAGTGCGAGGAGCTGTCTGCCTTGCATGATATGCGAAGTCCGGACAATAGGGCAGATTAGCAGGGCAGGCATGATTATTCCCGGATAGTTCTGCGTCATGAGAGGGATCCAAGTGTCTCTGTTCGGAGAACATGCATAAAATGCTTCATCTTTTCTCAGTCGCTTGGCATAATCCGTGAAATGCTATCAGCCAGCTCCAGAACGCCTCAATAAGAGCACGCCGAGTAGACCTATCATCGGTCAAGCCAAGCCGTATCTCAACCGAGGCCTCCTTAGCGAACTTTGGTTATAAAGCACAAGGCAAGCTTACAGAATTTCCCAAACACCTTCACTTCTTATCCTTACAGGCTTTCTTCTCATCGCTCGCAAGCTTCGGTTACCATTACCTGCCTTAATGAATGCGACCGTCGCAAACACACCTGAACCTGAGTCTGAGCCAAGTTCGCCAGTAGAACAACGAATGCTTCCTGCCACATGGCCCCTCACAAAGGAAGTCGCTTAACAGGCATTCGCCAATGAGGGTGAGCTCACAGCATCGATCGTCGGGCCCCAAGCCGCAGGCACTTCTTTGCCAAAGAAAAGGAAAAGAGAATCTCTCCCGGACTCTAGTAGGCAGCTCTCGAACTTCGCCATCTATCCATAAACGGTAACTCACAGTCATAGACAAACGCGGCGGTATCGAAAACTGTTACGTGTTCACCACGGTAGGACATCAATCAGTAATAGCATACGAATAACGCTCATGGGAAGCCGTGCGTTGTATTGTGTGTCTGCGCGCTCCCGGCCCGCTTCTACCGAGAGCCTTTTTCCCTAACGCTCACACCCCTGTAGCTCAGGGTGATCGGTCCGAGGTTGTTCCGTACCGCGATGCCCCTGTATATCTGACACACCCCTTAGATGAGCCGGACCAGGTGAATCTATCCTCGCACTGGATATACAGCTGTCTCCTGATCACATACGGCCTTGTGATCTACTCCAGTACCCTGGTATGAGCCCTTCGTCGCGAGCGATCAGTGATGGAATAGGATCCCACGCTTCCCTGATCTCTTCAAGATCGATATCGCGGTCTGTAGAGCTCACCTCCTGCTGACGGAGCTTAGAGATATCCTCAATTCCCAACTGCACTCTGAAACGCGTAAACGCCGTGATTACAAGAACTTTCGTCAACCCATCCGCGATCATATCCTCCGTAGGAGTATAGCTCACTCTGATCGTGCCCCTACTCGTCTCCTGGCGCAGCCAATGGTTATAAATATCAACGTGACGGAGCTTGGTCTGTAAATGCTCAATATCTCTGTTCACAAGATTGATCGTCTGCGTATTACCGCAGTTGATCACGATGTGAGCGTCGTCAAGCGTGACGCCAAACTCGCTGATCAATCGCCCCATGAAGAGAGCTTCCTTCGCTGTCTGCGCCAGCGCGAGTAACTCGGCCTCGGTCGTAAAAGGTGGTTACTGTATCCTGTTATTGGCGCGCCAGCCAATCACTCCTCCGAAGAGCTTCATTACGTACGCGTGCGAGCTCTTGCGATCTTCTGAATTATCGGCGAAAGAGGCGTTACTTGCGGCTTCAAGAGCGTCTGGTCCTCCGAAACGTAGAGCGTGACTCTTTGTTGCCTCTAGGTATCCGATCACCTGGTCAACCGCTCGGTGGTGTTTGGGTGACGGATTAGTGTTGAATCGCAAGAGCCGCGAGCAGGCGAAGGCGATATCTGGGCGCGCAATTACTACTGCGTATAAGCTCGAGCCGATCTTCCGTTGATATTGCTGCGTTGATATTGCTGCGTTGATCCCGGATCTGCTGTTCCGGTATAGGGAAAGAGCTCCTCTTTGGTTATCGGGCTCGTAGGCGGTGATCGTGAGCTCTTGGGAACGAGCTTGGCGATCTTCTCAATATACTCTCGTTGGCTTAGCCAGAGCAAAGGGCGCTTACGATCCCTAACCACATGGATCCCTAGGAACCACTGGAGCTTCCCACCCCCTGAGAGCTGATATATCGCCTTCAGCTTCTCGATCAATGCTCGTGCAGTTGCTTGCTTGGTTGCTCGATAGGTAATTACGATATCGTCCACATAATAGAAGATCAGTACCCCATCTCGGGTGAGCACACAAGGCTCGTGAGGGACCGGCTTGAAACCGAGCTTGGTCAGTGTGCCAGTGAACTCCCGTTGCCATGGGAGCGGGGATTCGCGTAATCCGTAGAGCGCCTTCAAAAGGCGAAGCACGGTTCCTGGCCTTCTATATCCACATACAGCCAAGGACCTTCTTTTTGCTGTACGCTCGTCAATGGCTACTTCGATCCACGTACGCATCTCTTTATGGCTGTTCAAGTGAGCGCGTTCTGCTTCAAGGAACAACTCTCCCATACTGTGGGTGATTAACTGACCGTGGCGTTTCGGGGGCTCGGGGAGATCCATTCGGTGTATCTTCTTAAGTTGCCTAAGCATCCGTTTAACGCTTGCGCGATCTACACGCTTCCCATTGACGGATCCGAATTTCCCACAGATCTTCCCAGCGCAAAACGCTGCGCGCCAGGGTTCTATAGGTTTGTGATCAGGATCGTCTTGATTGCGATCTTCTGGGATTGGCGTGCCGAGCTCGACTACGTCCAGCTGAAGCTGAATGGCAGCTGCAAGCACACTGTCAGGGGGGCTCGAAGGCGGGGTGATCGGCGTAAAGAAGGATTCTACGTGCGGATGGCCAGCCTCGCTCATATCCTCATCACTGCTCTGATCTCCTGTCCCTTCACCTCCTGGTCCCAAGGATTGCTCGTCAACTCGGCGCTCCATGTGCTCGCGATTCATGCGATCTACTCCAGGCTGATCCTCTTGATCGCCCTTTGTCGCGAATCGTGGCCGCTCATTCGCGCCGCGGGGATCGTTCTCGGGCACTCGTACCCCGGATCCACCGACTCGAGCATGGAGACGAACGCGTTCTCGTGAACGAAGTAGTTGTACAGGCATCCGCGTATGAATTTATCCTCGCCGTTCGGAAGACCGTTTGTTGGCGCGGGACGCTTATAACTTGTCTTTTTCGCGCCAGATTCGGTTAAAGAGTTAAAATGGAATATTGTAGCGTTTGCGTTAGCCGTTGATCCCATAAATACGGGTTTGTTTAAATATTTTCGTACTTGCGTTTTGGTAAAGGGTTGTACTGGGATAAACGTAAACGAGTTGAAATAAAGGTAACGAAACGTCGGAATATCTGTAATAAAGAATAATGCAAACGGTTAAAGATGGAAATAATGAGTTACCAAAGTAATATAAAAGAAACCTGCTTAGTAGATAATTATTGGTTAATTATTAAGAATAATAAGATATTATTCAATAAGTTAATAAGGCAGGTTTTACTATTATAGCCTTAAAATTACAAAATAAATTAAACAATAAGTAATAAATAAAATATAAGTTATTTTTATATAAAAATTATTTTTATATCAATATTTATATTAATAATAATAATAATAATAAAAAGTTTACTTCGTTGTTTTTAATTTCGTATAAACTTATACATTATCGTTTTATTTTTAAATAGGTTTATTTTCTCAATTTACTATAAAAGCCGATAATTCGTTAATATTATAACCATGCTTGGCTTTTTTAAACGGTTAGAACCGCAAACAAAAGAACCTAATTAACAATTATGTAATCAATTTATAATCGAACGTAGTCGGTTCGATTATACTTTATTTTAAGATAGTTTTAAAAAATATCTACGTTTATTATTTTTCTAATTTTAAAAAACACTAATATATAACGCAAGGTAAAAATAAATCAAGCTTGAATGATAAGGCTAAGCCAATATACAGAAAATAATTCCACGATAAATTTCTACGATAAATACTATACCTAGTATGTTCGAATACGATAACTTTTTAAATGGTTTTTTACGGTTTAGATAGATTGTACATTTCAGTCCCGTCCTTACTCCAATTCCGACTGGTGGTTGCTGACAAGCTTCGGCCCTGGTAAACCTTATGCCCGCTGGGGTTTAACAGGGTCCTTAAAGGCCTTATAGAAAATAGCTTTGTACGGTAAACCTTGAAAATAAACCTTAAAGATAAACCTTAAAAGCTTGCGAAAGCTTTGCAAGCCCTCGCCAGTTTTACGAGTATAAAGTCCAACCTTAATTGTTTTTACGGCATTTTTTTAAGTTATTATTTTTAAAACAACAGCTAAAACAATATAATATACCCGAATACGAGATATTTATTATCCGTAACGGAAAGGCTTTAACAAAAACTATTTCGTTTATAGTACGCCAATCCAAAAAAACAATTAAACAAGCCAAAGTAATTAACGTTGCTATCGATTTAGGAAATATTTCTTAGCAAAATCGATTTTAACTTTTAATTTTCGGATACCGGTTAATATTCGATAATAAAAACAATCCATTTTCTGAATAAGTTATACTGAACAATTTCGAGTTGGCGGTAATATTATTAGCGAAATTAAAAAGGAATAATAATAATGAATTAAAAAATTCCGAAATCTAGTTATTAGAACATTATACGTTAAAAGATTACGAACGCTAATTTACTCGACTGCTTAAAACTACGAGGAACTTCTAGAATTCCGATAAAAATTAACGTCGATAAAAGCGAGACTAGGCAGTTTAAAGTTACCTTAAAGTAAAATATTTACAAAACGGAAAGGTGTTAATAAAGCATAGGAATTAAAGTAGCAATCTATTAATTTATTTAATTATATACACGGTTACATTGTTTCGAAAAAGCACATTAATATATAATATACTTTAATTATTTAAATTACTGTTAATTATTTATTATTATTAAAGATAATAAATTTATTCTATAGTACCTAATTTCTTATAATGTTATTGCTAATATAAACCTGGACGATTAAGCTTAATATTTAATAATATCGTTAAACTTTATATAATACTCGAACTATTAATACATCAACTAGTATTTAAGCAACGGTTATTTCGAAATCTACCGTATAGCAATTTTAAAACAAAATTTTAAAAAATTTAAAGTTACTATTTAACAACTTACTAATTAGATAAAACATATCCTAGCAAATATGAACAAATATTCGAAAAATAAAACCTAAAAAGCTTTAGTTTTATAACGGGAAAAAAAGTTTAGAATTTCTTAACTTGAGTTCGGGTTTACTTTTATTTTAAAAAACTTATTAACCCAGCAAATCAAATTCTTGTTATTGCAACTTTTGTTTAAAAAAACGCCATTGATTAGTTTAAACTTACTATAAAAGATTTTCTAGAAAACAGATAATCCGACAAAAGAAATTATTAAGAAAATCTTTTCCAGTTAACATACTATACGTACGAGCTATATACATGGGCAAGCTGTACACTTTGTAATGGCATCACTTAACAACCCATCCAAATAACTTAATTACAACATATTGAATTAGTTCAAATCAACTATATTTCTTTTTATTAATCGTATTTATAGCTTATTAACAATGGTACCTATTATAACAAGGCTTGTTGCAGAGGTTATATTGTTATCTTTTTTTTATTTACTGATATATAACCGATTTTCTTTAAACGTATCTAATTTAATATTATCCCTATTTCGTACGAATTAAAGCCGACAAACGGGAAAATTATTACGAACCGAATTCCTAATTCATATACGCGAACGTTTCTTGTCCGGCTTTAATATCTGGAAGATATTTGCAAATATATCGTATTAAAAAGATATAAAGCTTTATTATAAGGCGTATTTGTTATGTGTTGTTGAAGGTCAGAGTGGCAGGGCAACCTATGTATTTAGAACAGTCTGAAACCTGACCTTCTAGCTCTCTTTTTGGAGAAACTGGGAGAAACCACCCATATATATAAACCCCCCGCATCGGACTTTAGGCTTATCGCCGACCTCTGCATCTGCTTCTGGGTTCTTGGCCCTATAACACCTGACAGTATTATAAAGTTGTAACAAGGCTGTAAAACTTGTTATAAGCTACTTTAGCTAGCTTAGACCTTTCTGGTTTGTTTTTCAATTTCTTTAAAGTGATTTAAGTATCGCTTTATAATATCAAAAATTAACCAATCAAATCTCAAATCCCCGTAACGAACTAATAAGGCCTGAAATCATAGTATACAAAAAAAATATCCGTTTTATGAAAGGTAAAATATATAGGTCCAAGCCTAGAAAATAAGGCTGAGCTAATATACAGAAAATAATTTTACGATAAAATTTCTACGATAGATACTATACCCAGTATTTTCGAATACGATAACTTTTTAAATAGTTTTTTACGGTTTGGATAAATTGCATACCTTAGTCCCGTCTTTATTCCGATTCCGATTGATACGTCGTTGCCGACAAGTTTCGGCCCTGGTGAACCTTATGCCTGCTGGCCACGGTTCAGCAGGGTTATTGAAGGCCTTACAGAAAATAGCTTTTCACGGTAAACCTTAAAGATAAACCTTGAAAGCGCATGAAAAGCTTTGCAAACCCTCGCCAGTTTCACGATTAAAAAGTCCAACCTCAATCGTTCCCACGACACCTTCTCAAGTTTTCATCAATCAAGATACGAGCCGAAACAATATGTCCGTTTTATAGATTGTATTTTAAAGAAAAACATAAATCCATAATATTTTAACAACATAACAGTTTCTATAGATATATATTTTTATATAATTTCTTACATTATAGCTTGTTGTTAATATTAATTTAGTTTTAATCAAAACCAGATTGCTATTTTAAACCTAAAGGTATCCGTTAATTATAGCTCTAATATATCGAGGTATTATCGCCGCTTTCATAATACGATAAAATGAAATTATTTTAATTCTGCTATATAAATCTAATAAAATAGAATATAAATAAACGTACGTTAACAGTTTAATAAAAATAAAGGTTAAATATAATTTTCCAAAACATTTTTCGCGGCTAGAATTTTTACCACGATATATATCAAATTATTAATTTAACTATTCGGATTAACTAGTTAATTAAAATATTAAAAAAAGCAAATATATATCAGATTATTAATATATCAAAATTAATAAAAGTTCTTTATCTTTATTAATTAAAACTTCGTTATACGTAAATATTACAATATAGTATATAGTAAACTTATAACTTTTACAAAAAGACCTAAATTCCGCCGCTTACCGGAAAAACTATCTTTTGAAATAGAAATAATTTATATAACTTTAAACTAAAATTGACAATTTGTTAAAACGTTAATGCTTAATTAGTTTAAACTTTTAAACCAGGTAACTATATACTTAAAAAAAGGTAGCAATCGTATAATGTAAAACGGAAAATAAAACGGTTTTAATAATAACAACCCGGACGTTTCTACTTATCTTTTTTTATAGTTTTAACTAAATTAACGGCATTTACTTCTCTATTATATTAAGCAGGTTATTGTTATTCTCGGTTATATTACAGAATAAATTTAATATACTTAATAGTTTAAACATTCGCAAAAGTTATATTACATTTAATAATAATATTTACCAGTTATTAAAAAGAACTAAAATAACCGCCCTAGGTTTTTCATAATAATATAGTTTTATTTAAAACTATGAAATATTTCATAATTAAATAAAATAAGATAATATCGTATTTTGATAAGTAACTTAAATATTTAGATTTATGTTTATAATATAACTGTTACGGGCCAAGGGCCTGGTTAGGGGATTAGCTTGCGTTAATCCCATAGATTCTATGTATATATAACTGGCTATTCCTCCGTATCTGCTTCGTACCTTTCTAGCTGCTTCTTAAATTTAAATAGACCTGTTATGGCCTATATCTTTAATTTCTACGTATGCAGCCCTTAATAATAACGTTTTAATACGGTTTTGTTATACGCAACCTTATTACTGTTTTTACTTGTTTTTATAACCGTATTTTTTAAAAAAAAAAGGTAAAATAATTTTACAAAACGTTATAACAATATTTAATACCGCCTAATACTTTCTATTAATTTTTAATTTTGTTAATATATTTTATAAACGCAACAAACAAAAATTCCTCGGTTTTCTTAAAATACAACGTATACCATGTAATAAGTTCCGTTCGATTTCGTTAAATGCAATTAATAAAAACGAAAATACCATCGACGGTACTTATAACACCTATCGAAAATTTTTCCAGGGAATATAATAGATTTAAAAAAGCAATTCTATTAGTTAAAAACGTAAAGGTAGGGCTTAAAGCCTTTGCAAAAGAACGCTCTATTATTATTCGGAAAATTGATAGCAAGACGAGCTTTCCGAAAGCAGAGAAGACAATGATCCTTATTGCATTATTATACGTACCCGTTAGTATGGAGTCAATTAACTAAGTAGTTGTTGAGATAATATTATTTGCATTAAAGGGTTGTGGTGGCGACGGCTTCAAAAATAGGTGGCCCGTTAAGGGAGTGGCTCGTTGGTGGGTGGGTCACCTTGCTAACTTGCTGCAGCAATGATCTTCTGCGCTGCAATCTCCGCGATGCCGTATACCGCTGTCTGAATATGACCAGACATCTGGATAGGAATAATGCTGGCATCAACCACTCGCAAGTTCTTTGTGCCGTACACCTTCAAGTCCGAGTCGACGACGCCGCCATCCTTCTTGGGCAGCATCGCGCAGGTGCCGATGGGGTGGTAGAAGCTGTTGACCGTCTTGACGGCGAAGTCGCGGAACTGTTCTTGTGTCGTCACGTCTGGGCCCGGCTCCGTCTCGGTTTCCCATATGGACCGCAAGGGCTCCGTTTCGGCGACCTTACGGGCAAACTTGGCGCCTTCCATGACGGCGCGCACATCGTACCCGTTGGTGAAATACTTGAGATCAATAACTGGCTTGCCGCTCGGAGTGTCCGGGTTGATGTGAACACTGCCGCGGCTCATAGGATGCATGACCGCGGAGATGATGGTGATGAAGTTGCCGCCGGGATAGCCTGCGGCGCCGACGTAGTTGGCTTCCAGAATAAGCTCTAGCTGGGGAACGGAAGGATCGTTCAGGTACTCGAGCTTCTTCAAGTCCACGACGGTGCCATTGCTGGCGAAGTCGTCCTTGGCAAGGTCGACAAGATCCTTCTCCGTCTCTTTGCCGACCTGGGCCCAGTTGAGAAAGCTGTAGGCGCTGGTAGTGTAGTCATACCACGAAACCTCATTTCGAAGCCACAGGTTGAACTGCTCCGTCGCAAAGGCACCCCCACTCTCGAAGATCATAGGATCGAAGGATTCGTAGCCTGCCTTCAGTCGGTACGTGTTAGAGGTACGGAGGTGGTCCTGGTAATTCTCGCCGACACCGGGAAGATCTAGCAATTGCTTGACAGCGGCCTTCTTGAGGACGGCAGCCTGGCCAATGCCGGACAGCTCAAGCAGCCCAGGGCTCTGAATGGAACCTGCCGATAGGATAACCTCTTTGCGGGCCGTGATTGTATGGCCATCTTCCAGGGCCACGCCGGTGGCAACCAGACCGTTGCGCTTGGAGAATATGACCTTCGCGACGTGGGCGTCCGTCCTCACTGTGAGATTGTCCCCAGCCTTGGGCAGGTAGCTGTTGGCGCTGTATGACCGGCTGTAGTTGGTCACGTCAATGTTGGTGGGCTGGAACATGACTCCGACAGGGCTCCCTCCCAGGGAGCCTCCATCATTAACGAGGACGCCCAGCTTGCTGACCGTCGACTGCCATGGTTTCAAAGCCTCGGGGACGATCCGGTTGTAGGTGGTCTTGATGGGACCATAGCGACCGTGGACGTCGCCGTCGTCGCCGGTGAAGTTCTCCGACCTCGTCATAGCATAGATCATGGAGTCCCAGTTCCACCCGGAGCTGCCGAGCTCGGCCCAGGCGTCGTACTCGGCGGACGCGGCACGATCATAACACAGGTAGTTCATCGCCGACGAGCCGCCGAGGACCTTGCCGCGGTTGACGTCGATCGTGCGCCCATCGAGGCCAGGCTGCGCGATGGAAGTGAAGTTCCAGTCGTATGAGGATCCCAATATTGAACCCCGCATGCCGGGGACATTGATGCGCAGTTCATCGGGGGCTGCTGGGCCCGCTTCCAGAAGAAGGATCTTGAGCTTGGGAAGGCCGACACTCAGTCGGGCCGCGAGCGCACCTCCAGCGGTGCCGCCTCCAACGATGATCTACTTACCGACAAGACTTAGCCGCGCTCGGATAAATCCATTGTAAATTTATGGAGTGTGGTGGTGCGTTTCTGGGGGTGGGGAAGGGAGTAAGGGCGGAGAAGGGGGGAAGACTCACATAATCGTAGGATTCCGTGGCGGCCGTTGCACCGGCCACCAACGCTAATGTTGTCCAGGCGGAGAGGAGCATCATGATAGGCACAAAAATCTAGTGGCAGGCTGCCCGTCGCCGTTGAATCCGATGAGAAACAGAGTTCGCTGGGACGACATCCCAATAGGCGTGAGACATGTAAGCCATTTGTACCTGCAGACCCTCATTGCACATTTCATGCTGGCGTACTGGCGTCCCCGGCATCAGCCGCTAGATTGAGAACCCTGTCTGACTCAACTCTTATAAATATTTTCTATGGATTACGAACTGCCAACAACCTCCCCTAAACCATGGACTTCATCATACTATACCCGTGCCTGACTCGAACCGAGGAACAGCAGCAGTCATCGCGCTTCCCTCCAACCTCTCATGCTGGCCCAGAAGAAGCCTTTGGTAGCTGGCAGCTCATCATGCGAGGCCGGGGTAAAGGGGAAGGGCGGGGCCCCAAAGTCAGCCCCTCTAGAATAGCACCTTTGACAGGACGCTACTGCTTAGCAGCACAAAGTTTCGCAACGCTAGGTCGTGCCTGGTGCAAGTTTTGTCAGCTAGCCAGGTGTGGTAAAGCACCCTAACTAAAGAAGGATATATATTCCGTTGCTAGGCTACACAAAAGCAGTGCGTGTGCGAAGCACTTACGCAATTAGCTGAATACACACAACGCAACTGACATCCCTATATGTGACAAGTTTTCACCCCTGCCGGCTCACTAAGGGGCGCGCTAAAGAACCACACTATACTAAATACAGAAAGTCCACTGACGATCCCAGATAGTTACTTCGCTTTCTTCGTGCATTGTTAAAAGATATGGATAAGGTTAGCGAAAAGGAATATGGTTAATTTGAAATAATTGAATATATTGTAGTTGGGTTATTTGGATTAATCGTTGCGAGATGCCAAAAACCGTCCCGTAAGCTTGTGTGGTACGTTAATATAAATTTATTATAAACTATTATTACTTTAGTAAAAAAGTAATAAATGTCAGTATATTAAAACCGATAACCCTCTTAAGAGTGACTTTATTTCTCTCCGACTAACTATATCAAAAACATCCCAGTATTACTTATATCCTAACTAAAGTTACATTTAAACCACATTTAAATCGATTGGTTTCTGTTTATACCGGAGTAAACTGAAAATGTTTACTTTACTGCCAAATTGGAAAAATTATTTATTGTAATACGAAGCTAACTATAACGCGTTAAGAACTTATCGCGAAAAAAATATTATAAAGTTAAATAATTTTAATTTTCCTTTTTTTAATCTTTATTTTAACCTTTACTTATTATTATAAATTCGTTTTATTTTTTTTAAATTGTTTATTACTTTCGCGTTATAATAATATCGAAAATTAACGACGTCGTTTAAATGGTTTCGTTTCGAATTAGAAGCTTTTGTTATCGTTAATTTAATATTACAAATTGTTTTTTTTTCGTTAATAACGTCTAGTTCCATTACGATAAAAACATTAAAAATATATTTACCGTATATTAACTTTTTATATAATAAAAACATCGTTATAAGTTTATTAAAAATTGGAAAACTAAAAATAATAAAAGCGGCAAAAAATGATTACGAATATCCTTATTTGTAAAACTTCGTTAATTATTAAATTATAATTCAAAATAACGAATAACGCTACTGTTTTTAACGATATAATAGTAAGTAACTAGTTTCTAATTTATTTCTGATATAGTTTACTAATTTTTCCTACTTAAATTTAGGTAAATCTGTTAGCAAATGCGTTACAATTCTGAAGACTAGGAGGAGGTGGTTGCTTGCTCCGCTATCTAGGCTGGTGGTTGGGGAGAGGGGGAGCAGCTATATATAGGCTTCAGCTTCTTTGTCCTTGCAATCCTGGGGCTGTATCAAAGCCCGTTTGTTCCTTTTACCGCTCCTTCTAACAAATTACCTCAACTGCTGACAAAATCTGTATTTTAATAAGGTCTATATTTATAACTTAGTTTAATACACGTCGAAAAGATTAGCGAGCCGATTATTAACGCTTTTAAGTAATATATTTAATACGGTTATAACTACGATTTACAATTTGTTATACGTTAATAAAAAATTACCGTACTTTTTACGATATCTTAAAAAAAGTCGGGCTGGTAAAGAAAATTATATATACGTTTTTTAATACTATCTTAATTACAACTTTTTATTAAAAAATTATTAGCTATTTATGATAAACCTTTTTATAAGAAAATATATACATATATTATTAACGGCTTAATAATGATTTATAAAAACAAAACACTGTTGTTTATTAATAATAACTTTGTAATATTAATAGATTTAGTAACGTCCTATACCAACAACAATAAATTAATTTAAATCAATCGGATTCGTTTTTGTTAAACGTATTTAAAGCTTTTTTACAAATACGTATATTATGTTCCGGTTTGCCGTAAACGCTATACTTTCCTTTCTTTGTTTTAATTTTTTTATAACGATTACTTTCAGCTGTTATAAGTTGGTTTTTTTTACCATTTTTAGCTAAAAAGTTTTTTTTTAATATAATAAATATTTCTTTTTTTTCGAAAATATTTATATTTAGTTTTTCAGCATTTATTAAAAAGATAATTAGTTTTGTATAATTTAGCGGTTTTCTTTTAAAAAGAACGTTTTTGTACAAAAATATTAAGTTATTTTATATTAAAAAATTAACCGATTTAATTATTTTTATCAGTAAGTTTCTTTAGTAATTCTTTTTATAAATATCGTCCTCGTTTTTTAATTTTTTATATATTTCGAAAAGTTTTCGAAGATAAGAAAAGAATAGAACCGGCGGAGGTAAGCGGCGAAACGGTTGACGTAGATATAGCTAGAAAATTTTCCAAATCGAAAAAGACGTTATTAAGATCGAATGGAATAAATCCAGCTTTAGCAAAGCCGGATTTAATATTATTGGACGTTATAGCCGTTTTAAACGTATTATGAAAACCCGGCAAGAAAATCTTCTTTCGCGATATAAATATAGTAATATCGTATTAAATTTTCGATATAAAGCATATAAACGCGTTGTAAACCGGAAAAACGAGATATTTCGAAAGGTTAAAGCTGATAGAATAAATAAAAAAGTATATAAAACATAATAATATTGTTATTCGCGTAATACTTTTCGAATTTTATCGAATAATAACTTTTATAGCAGTTAAAAATGCAAGGTAAAATATAGGTCCAAGCCTGGAAAATACAGCTGAGCCAATACATAAAAATCATTTTACGGTTAATTTCTACGACAGATATTATACCCAGTATCTTCGAATACGATAACTTTCTAAATAGTTTTTTACGGTTTGGATAGATTGCATATTTCAGTTCCGTGTCTTACTCCGATTCCGACTAATACATGGTTGCTGACAAGCTTCGGCCCTGGTAAACTTTATACCTGCTGGCCATGGTTCAGCAGGGTCTTTGAAGGCAGAGAATAGTTTTGCACGGTAAACCTTAAAAATAAACCTTAAAAGCTTGCGAAAAGCTTTGCAAGCCCTCGGTGGCCGTTAAAGATAAGCAAACGTTTCGTTTTTTTTTACGCGTTCGAATATATTTATTAAACTGTTAAATTTATTTTAAACTTAATTCCTTCGTTACTTAGTTATTATAATTAATATCAACTTTTTAATTAATAGATAATAAATTATCGAAATATTAAAGTTTAAAATAAGTTTTTTTATTAAAATAATAAATAACAGTATAACTTAACTTTATATATTAACCACTTGTATAATTAATACTTATTCCTAATTAATTTATTACGTTTATTTAAGTTTTTATATTTTTCGGTATTTATAATTATTAGGCCGTATATTATTAGAAACTTTATCAAAAAATCTATTTTGTTAGAATTGTAAATATTCTTTTTTATAATATCGTATTTTGCGATTATAACTCGAATAAATTCGAATTACTTACGAAAGATTTCCAGATTTTCCAATAATGCCTTTTAATAAGCGGGTTTTTAATTTAAATACGTTTTAGATTTTTTTTATCGTCGAATAAATCTTATCGTTTAATTAATTCCGACGCGTTTTGTAACGCGTTAAGTTAATAACAAATTCGCTATATTTTTAACATGTTCAAGCCGGATAGGAAACGCTCGTATATCTAGGTTAAAAATTAGGTCGACAATAATTTCTTTTCGGTCTTGTAATTTCCAGAGATTAAAGATAATACCGATTTGAAAAGATTTACGAATATATCGTTCATGTAAATAAAAAAAGCAATATCATATATAAAACTAAATATCGTATAACTAAGTTTATTTTAGTTTCTTTAATAAGCTATGTTATATTACTGATATTAAAAAACATATAATTAAAGTTCGATAGTTAAATATACTAAAAACTATCCAGTAAGGTAGTACATCCGATAAGGTAATATAGAACGCTATATAACATATATCGGTAAAATTATTATTTATTTATCTTTTTAGAGTATAATAATTAATAAAACTAACGTTTAGAAACCTATTCGTTTTTGCTAATTTAATATACACTTATAATATAGGCGTATTTAATTACTTTTAAAAATATTATATATTTTTTAATATAATATATATAGTTAATACTAACTTAACAACTAAATAAAAAGAATTTCGTAATTTTTCAACGCTAAAAGTAGAAACTCGACGTCTATTATATAAAAACTATAAGAAAGATATTATTTAGAAATATTTTTTAAGCAAGTTATTACGTATTATTTATAAATACGCATAAAAAGCTATATATTTTATAATAAGATAAATAAATAGCTTTTTTATATATAACTACCGAATTATATATCACTATTTTAATATTTTAAAGGTGTATATTTTCTTTTTTAATTGCTTTTATGCAAGGTAAAATAAAGGTTTAAGCCTGGAAAATAAAGCTGAACCAATATAGAGAAATCATTCTACGATAATTCTTTAAATAGTTTTTCACGGTTTGGATAGATTACATACCTTAATCCTATGCCTTATTCCGATTCCGAGTAATTGCCGACAAGTTTCGGTCCTGGTAAACCTTATACCCGCTAGCCACGGTTCAGCAGGGTCCTTGATAGCTTTATAAAAAATAGCTTTATACGGTAAACCTTAAAAGTTTGTAAAAAACTTTACAAACCTTCGCCAGTTTTACGACTATAAAGTCCAACCTGGATTATTTCTACGGCTAAAAAGGAAATGTTAATACGATAACTAAGAAAAAAATACTTAATATTAAACTACCTTTTTAAACCATTATTAATTAAAATACGAACCGAAACAATACAACATACCAGGCAACCCCAAGTACCAGATACCTATCATCCGCTACGGGAAAATTTCGACAGAAACCGTCCTTTTCCCAGCTATCTATTTAAAAAAGATAACTTCACAATCCAAAACGGTCGATATTACTATCAATCTAGAAAACTTTTCCCAAACAAACCGATTGCAACTTTTAATTTTCGGTTACCGTTTAATTACTAAATATAATAATAACCGATTTTCCAAATAATAATAACTTATACGGAACAATCTTACTTCGGCGGAGGTACTATTAACGAAACTAAAAAGGAACAATAATAACAAATTGGATAATTCCGAAATCTAACTATTAAAATATTATACGTTGGAAAGTTACAAGCAATAGTTTACCCGGTTGCTCAAAATAACGAAAAGCTTCTAGAATTACAAAAGGAATCGTAAATAAGAACTTGTTCCGAAATCGTTAACAATCTGCGAAACGAAAAGGGGTAATAAAGCTAAAAGTTAAGATAGCAATTTATCATTTTATCTAAATGCATATACGGTCACGTCTTCTTGAAGGAGATTAATTACTTTTATAAGGTATTAATTCTTTTTCGAAAAAACGTAACCGTATAACGTTTTATACCAGTAAACGGCCTAAACCATTAAACGGATCAATTTTGCGATTATTTTAATTACTTAACTTTATTGATTTTTTATTTCTTTATTAACGTTATAAAACGTTTTATAAAGAAAATTAAAATAAACATAATTATTTAAGTTAAAAAATAAAATTAAAAATTTAATTATAAAAAGTTTAGTTTCATTTACGATATTACTGAAATTACCTTAAAGGCCCGATATGGTAATAAATACGTCTAAATCGATATTATTTTTCCTTTACGAAAATTAACGCCGACCGAAAAAAAAACGATTATCAACCGAATTTTTAATTTAAATATGCAAGCGTTTTTTACCCAGTTTTAACATGTTGAAAATATAACGAATTTGTTATTCGCTTAATGCGTTACAGAATACGTTAAGGTTAACTGAATGTCGAGATTTGTTTGACGGCAAAAAAAATTTCAAATACGTTTAAATCGGAAAATCGATTATTAAAAAGTATTATGCGAAAATTCGGAAAGATTTCATAAATAATTCGAATTAGTTCGGATTATAATTGGAAAATACGGTATCGTAAAAAAGGATATTTATAATTTCGACGAAACGGGTTTTTTAATAAAGTTTTTGATAATATACGGCATAGTAACTAAAAGTACCAAAAAACATAGGAAATTTAAATAAATATAATAAAATAATCGGGAATAAGTTGTAGTTATATAAACTATTAATTTGTAAAATTGAGTTATATCGTTATTTATTATTTTAACGGGGAAAACTTATTTTAAATTCTAATATTATGATAATTTATTACTTGTTAATTAAAAAGTCGAAATTGATTATAATAATTAAATAATAAACGAATTAAGTTTAAAATAAATTTAATATTTTGATAAATATATTTAAATACGTACGAAAAGAACGAAATGTTTTTTTATCGGTTTTAAAATTTCGATATATATATTTTTTTAAAATACGTTTATACGTTTTATATCGAAAATTTAATACGATGTTATTATATTTATATCGTTAAGGAAAACTTTTTCGCGTGTTGTTTCGACGTCTTTAAAACTGCTATAACGTTCGATAATATTAAATCCGGTTTTGTAAAAGCTAGATTTATTTTATTCGATCTTAATAATGTTTTTTCCGATTTGGAAATTTCTTTAGTTATACCTACGCGGACCGGTTTGCCGTTTACTTCCGCCGATTTCATTTTTTCCCTACTGTCGAAAATGTTTCGAAATATTTAAGAAATAAAAAAACGGAGATAATATTTGTAAAGAAAGATTAAAAATTATTAAGGGAATTTACCGATAAGATTCATTAAATCGGTTGATTTTTTAATAAAAAGTGATTTAATATTTTTTGTACGAATTTTTTTTTAAAAACTGCCAAATTACGCGAAATTAATTATTTTTTTAACAAACACTAAAAAATTAAAAACAAACGTTTTTAAAAAACAGAAATATTTATTATATAAAAAGGATAAATTTTTCTGGCCGAAAAAAAGAGCAATAAAAAAATCCAGTTAATAATTATTAAAAATAATCGTTATAAAAAGGCTAAAACGAAAAAACGAAAGTATGGCGTTTGCGGCAAGCCCGGATATAATACGCGTACTTATAAAAAAGTTGTAAATACGTTTAGCAACGAAAAATCCGATTAATTTAAATTAATTTATCACGTTATAGTTATTTTATTTGGATTTATTATTACAGAGTACCAAAAAACAGTCCGTTTATTAGTTTGGGCCGCTTACTGGTATGGTACGTTATATAAAATTAGATAAAATGATAAATTGTTATCTTAATTCCTATGCTTTACTAACACTCTTCCGTTTCGCAGATATCTTATTTAAGGCGATTCCAAACTGCCTAATTCTGCTTTTATCCACGCCGATTTTTGTAAGAATTTTAGAACTTTCTTATAATTTTAAGTAGCCAAATAAACTACCGTTCGTAATCCTTTAACTTATAATATATTAACAACTGAATCTTGGAATTATTTAACTTATTATCCTTATTATCCTTATCCCTTTATATCTTCGCTAGCAATTTTTTCGTTAAATCGAAATTATTTATAATAAGTTTGTAAAAAGGTATTTTTCTTTTTCGAAAATTACGTAATATCCGAATATTAAAAAACGTAATCAATTTTTTCAAAAATAATTTCCAAATCGGTAATTACGTTAACTATTTTGGATTATGCGGTAATTTTTCTTCAATAAATTACTGTAAACGGAACGGTTTTTATCGAAACCTTCTGTAACGATTAAGGGGTTCCCAATTATTAAACCCTAGGCGTACGGTTTATATTAGCAGATAAATCGTAAATACTGAATAATAAGGTTTAGGCTATTACGTTTAATAATAGCAAAGTACGTCTTGCATAATTAAATATTATTATAAGCTGTTATTTTTAAGTTTAGGAAATAAAAAGCGATTGTAGCTATATATTTAAACCGTACTTTGGATGGCTTTATATAGCTATCCAGGGCTATACTGCATAACTAAATAACTATGCCTTAATATTTAAGGCTATATTGCTTTATTAAATCTTGCTTTATTTTAACATCCAAAATAATCACGATTATTTTATCTTGGTAAATAAAGCTGTTCCGATTATAGCGTAGTCCTTTAGTTATCTGTAACGTTATTGTAACCGTATCTTTAAATTACCGAAACGTCCGAAACGTTAAGTTATAATACGATTTTCCTTTTTTTAAAATTTTCGTTTTCGAAAATTTATCTGTAATTCTTATAATAAATATATTTCTTTCCTTTTTTCTTAATTATGCTATTATAAAGGAACGCCCGATTAAGTTTCGCAAACGTAATCGCAAAAAGGAACGTATTGAATTTACTTTTTATATTTAACAATTAAGTTTCGAAATTATACCTTATTTTTTTTCGTAATTATGCGATATATGTTATATTTAAAAGTTTATCGCGTTATAATAATTGTATTTTTTATTAACGTATTTGCAATAGATCTGGCATACCCGTTTTTTCTTTACGTAACATTATTCGAAAATCCGAACGTTTGAAACGTAAGAAAACTTTAGTTAAGTAACAACTTTTACGTTTTTAGCAGGAAATAAATAAAGCGATTAATCGTTTTTAATATTTAAAACGTTAAAAAGAATAACTTCGCATACGAAATATTGAAATAGTTCGTCGTAGCTTATAATTACTTAACGAATTAAAGGAATAGGAAAAATAAAAGCAAGAACGTGCGGGATCGGGTACGTTTGCGCTTATCTTAACGTTAATTCCGGTTCTAGATTAGTCAGGTATCGAAAATACCGATTGGCCGTTTATCGACCAATTTAATTAAGGTTTTTTAGCTAATGCTTCCGGCGTTACTAGTGAAAGTTCCGTAATAGCTGCTGGGCGTTTACAAGGTATTTAGCAAGTTCCTATGTATTTTCCGAATCTAGGTAATTTTTTTATTTGATAAGATATTAGGTAAGTCCGTTTTTCTTTCGTATATCTAGTATTTTTTCTGCTTTATAAGCTAACGTATCTTTTTGGATTTTTCTGTTAAATCCTATATTAACTTTAATAATATTTGTTACTAATTCGAGTAGGAAAACGTGGAAAACTGGGTATATCTTAACTTTAAGAGGTAACTTTAATTCGTAATTATTGTTTAAAATTTTTCTAATTATTTTATATAGACCGATATACTTATAATTTAGCTTTTGGCTTAATCGTTTAGTTTAGATATTTTTTGTAATTAAGTAAACCATCTTTTCTTTTTGGAAAGTTAGTTTTTTTAACCTTTTTTGGTTATAATACTTTTGTATTTGTTATCGTACGAATTTTAATTTTATCTTTATTTCGTAATGTAATTATTTAAATACGTTCGTTATAAGGATAACTTTTATATTAACTGGTTCGTTATGTACGTTTTTGTAAATATTTAGTATAAATCCGAAATTAATATTCGCTAAAGTAATTTTGATACTTTCGTAATAAGTTATGTTATAATTAAGCTATATAATAAGTAACTTATTAACTTAATTATCTTGTTCGTAATTAATATAATATCGTAAATAAATTTTTAATATTTAATTTATTCTTTTTATTTAACCGTCCGTTTAAGGTTTAAATACGTTTAATAACTAATAGTTCAATTTTAGTTATACCATTAAGCCTTGCCAGAATTTCGATATAAATATAACTTTTTTGTCCGAAATAATTTTTATAAATAATCCGTATATGCTGACGATATGTTTAAAGAAAATGTATGTTATTTATTCGGTATTTGTATTTTCGTTATATAATAAAAAATAAGAAAACTTTGTAAATCGATTAACGATTACAAATATGTTATTATAACTTATTTTTATAACAGGAATTTTTGAAAATGGTAGTTTCGTAATAAAGTTAAATGTGATTAAGTTGTATAGTCGTTTTGTAACTAATAAAGGTTGTAATTTTTCGTAAAGTCGATATCGTCACAACTTAACTTTATTGCATATATGGCATTATTGTAATATTTTTTTATTTGTTTTTTTATATAAGAGAATATATATATTTTTTGTAAACGTTTAAGTATTTTGTTTATTTTTAAGTAACCGTAAACCTGATATTCGTATATATGTCGTAATAATTTTTATTGGTATTTTTTTAGTATTTATTATTTTTTGTCGTTGTTTTGTTGGTAATTTTTTATTATATTATTATATTTTTGTGTAAAAATTGTTAAATTGCTGTTATTTTATTGTTGTAATTTGTTATGTCTTAAGATATTTTTTTGTTATAATATTAAAAATCGTAGGTTAAATTTTAGTAAGCTTTTTTTCCAAGTCGGGTCGTCGACTTAAAATATTTGCTTTGTTATTTTTCAAATCCTTTTAGTAAATAATAACGAAATCGTAATTAATAAAATTTTTTATGTAACGTAATTGTTATTTTATTAATTTTTTGGTTATCGTAAACCGTAAAAGATTTTTGTAATCCGTATAAATTTTGATTTAATATATATTACTTCGTAACATGTATTTAAATTTTCGAAATACGTATATTATAACCATAAATTCTTTATCGGGTATAGCATAATTTAATTCCGTTCTTTTCAACTTATAGAAATAAAATGTTATAAAATGTAATATTCCGTTATCATTTTTATATCCGATAATTACTTTTAAGATATAATTTGATGCGTTAGTTTTAAGTTTAATAAGTCGTCGTAGGTTATATATAATTAATATTGGTTATTTAATAATAACTTCCTTAATTTTTTAAAAAAGTTACTTTAATACTTTTATTTATTTAAATTATTTTTTTTTGGTAAAGTTTATCAGTAATACAGTAATTCCGTTAAAATTTCTAAAAAACTTTTTATAATAATTAGTAAATCCAAAAAAGGCTTGTATTTCCTTAATAATATTAGATCTTTTTTATTTTATAATTACCGTAATTTTTTTAAAATCTATTATAATATGACTTAAAGTAATAATATATTTAAAATATTTAATTTTTATATATAAAATTAACTTTTTTTGCGTTAACTAATAAATTAACATTTTATAAGGCCTATAAAACTATATAAACATATTTTTCATATTGTTTTTCTATTTTTAAGAAAATCAAGATGTCGTCGAGATAACAAATAACAAAGATATCTAGATATTCTCGAAATACGTAATTAATTATTCGATAAAACGTCGCTGGGGTATTTGTTAGTTTTATAAGCGTAACCAGGTATTTATATAATCCGTATTTCGTTTTAAATACCGTTTTTCATTTATATCTTTTTTTTAATATAAATAAAGTTATATCCATTTTACAGATCTAATATAATAAACTACTTAACTCCTTATAAACGATTTTTTATTTTTATAATTAAAGGCAATAATATTTTATTTTTTAAAATGATATTATTTAAATATTAATAATCTATAATTAAACATAGCTTTCTGTTCTTTTTAGGTATAAAAAACATGGGGTATTCGGCGGAAAATATCGATTAACGTATCTATCCTTTTTAAAATCTGTTGTTTAAGTATTTTCGTAACGTATATAACTTTTTTTTGTTTAAATTATAAATAAAGTAGAATTTTGGTAATATGCCTTTTTTAAGAACTATCTTATAATCCCATTCATTATATTCGGGTAACTTTATATTTAGTTCCTTTTTAAATAATCGCTTGTATTTGCGATATTGTAATAATACATTAACCATATTTTCTTATTTTGGTTTTTTAAATTAATCTTTTAAAAATTCATTTATGTCGCATAATTATACCCGGATAATAGCGATAATATATTAAATACGTTTATTATGCCCTTTTTTTTTACGTTTTGTTTTTTTAAGTAATAAAATTTTTATCGTATTTTCATATCTATATTCGTCTTTTTTTTAATCCGATTAAATATAAAAATCTTTCCTTTTTCTTTTTCTTGCTAATAAAATATAAAAAAAACTTTACCTAACCAATATTCCAATTAATTAAAAGGTTATACTGGTACAACCATGGTTTTCCAAAAATTATGTCGTAATTCCTTAATTGGATTATATCGAAATTAACGGTTTGGATTTTTCCTTATATGAAATTCTAAAAATAATTAATTTTTTATGCGATTTTTCCATTATCGTAAACAAATACCTATCTTTCGGCGTTTTTAATAATATAAAAGTTTTTTTTATCCTTTTATAACAATTTAAAAACGTTTACCAACTTCGGTACGATATAATTAACGCCTAATATTCCGCAATCTACTATTACGATATACCAATATGTCCCAATTCGTACTTATAACGTTACAAGGTTATTTGTTACTTTTATTGCTATACTTAAAGCTATTTTAAGAAATTCTTGCTGTTTTTTTCGGCTTTTGCTATTTTAAGGCTTTTTTATAAGTAACGTCCCTTTTTTAAGAACTTAGTTTATATTGTAATTTCGTTACAGTTAATTAGTATGTCGTCGATGTATTTAATAATCCTTATAAACTTCTTAATTCGATCCGTTAACTATTTATTAGCTTTTCGTAAATAAGCAATTTATTTATCTTACATTTTAATCTATACCTCCATTTTTATAATACGTATTTCGTAATCTTAACTAATTACCTCCCGTCCGGATGCTACCTACTTAACCTAATGCTACATATCGTACTAAACTAACTTTTCTGCCAATCTTTAAACCTCCTTTTTAAATTCTTGTTATTTTTTAAGGTCCGTAATAAATATTAAATTAAACCGTAAATTACTAATTATTCGCTATATTACTTTTATTACCGTATAATATATTAATTCCTTTAATATTTAATAATTACATTACAAATAATAATATAAAAATCGTCGTATAAATAATACTTCCCTTTTAACTAACTTTATTTAATTACGAATACATTCATCTCATTTTATAATACGAAGGTACGAAAATATAAATATTATCGTTAGTTATTTTTATTTTTTTTATCTTAAAAAAGTTAAAACTTTTTTTTTACATTTTGTTAATACGTCGCGCGATATATCGTTATTATTTTCCGTAAATTACGCAGTTACGTTATATATAATTTACTAGGTAAATTAACTTATAATACCGGAACTTTCTTAGTAATAAATCTTTTACTTATCCTTAATAATTTTAAATTTATTAATTAAAAGCTTATCGTTTTTTTAGGTTTTAAAAAATTACTAAATTAATACTAACTAAACTTCCTTATCCCGTTTATTCCGTAATTTGTTATCGGATCGTTAATTATGTTAATACTTTAATTATCTTTATTCCTTATCGGATCTTTTCGTTTAAATTTAAACCCTTTTAAAGGCGCATTATAATAATTACTTTCCTTAATCCATTATTTTATAAGGTTTCTTTAAATATTAACTATTAATGTATATGCTTTTTAGGTTGCTTTAGTACCTTATATTTATATACCAAATATCTTTTTTTGTTATAATTATAACATTAAACCTAATTTAAGTTTCGTAATTCTATAGATCCTAATTACGTATCATAAAACGTAAAAAACGTTTTGCGTTTCTTCTCCTAATTAAACTTATGTTATCCTGTTCGTAAAATAAAAAAAATTTTCGCGACGTTATTTATATTATCGGTTATCGATTTTAACGGCTTTCGTAATATACCTATTAAAAATATTAAATCGCTTAAATTTAATAATTTCGTCCTTAATATTTTCCTTTAAACAGTTATAAAATATAGTAATTAAATTGTTATTATTATCGTTTATTTAATTAACCTTAACTATAAAGCTTTAAAATGCTATTACGTACTTATATATTAATCCGGTTTGTCGTAAATATAAAATTTATTATATTGCTATGCGTTTTTTATCGGAATTATCGAAATTTACTTTAAACTTATGTTTAAAATTAACGTAAGTGGCAAAAAGTTACTTTATAAACGTTGTTTTATTGGCGTTTATATTTTCCAGGTAATTTCTTATTACGGATTTAAATTAATTAAAGGCAATTTTTTATAAGAAAAATTATAACAACAAAAGTCTTTTTGTTAAATTATCGATTCTGGAAAAATATAAATAAACTCGAACTTAAGTTAAAAAACTTCAAACGTTTCTTTTCCTGTTATACGGCTAAAGCTTATTTATTTTAATTCGTAAAATTTAAACGCATGCCGTAATATCCGTAATTATAGTAAATTATTAAATAATAAATTCCAATTAATTAATCCAGTTTTAAAGTTATTAAGTAATATCGTTTTGGTTATTAGTTAATATAATATCTAAAATATTACTTAAAACTTAATAATTCCTTTAAACAAAAACTTATAACGTATAACGATTAAAAAGTTTTTAATTATTAAATCTTAAACGTACGGTTTATGTTAATAAATAAATCGTAAACATTAAGTAATAAAATTTGGATTATTACGTTTAATAATAATAAAGTACGTTTTATGTAATTAAATGTTATTACAAACTGTTATTTTTAAATTTAAAAAATAAAAAACGATCGTAACTATATATTTAAACCGTGCTTTAAATAGCTTTATATAACTATCCAAAATTATACCGCATAACTAAATAGCCATACCTTAGCATCCAGGGCCATACTGCTTTACTAAATCTTGCTCTATCTTGGCATCCAAAGCAATCCCGATTGCTTTATCTCGGCAAAAAAAGCCGTTCCGACTGTGACGTAGTCCTCCAGCCATCTATGGCGCTGTTGCGACCGTATCTTTAAATCACCGAGACGTCCGAAACGTTAGGTCGTAACACCTTCCCGTTCCGGATAATTGGTATTACGTATTCGTATAGCATATTATATTATTTTAGCTCGTATTTTAATTAATAAAAACTTTAAAAGCCGTAAAAACAATTAATGTTGGATTTTTTAATCGTAAAACTAACAAAGACTTACAAAGCTTATTATACGTTTTTAAGGTTTATTTTTAAAGTTTACCGTATAAAACTATTATCTGCTTTTAAAAATCCTGCTAAACCGTAACTAACAGGCATAAAGTTTACCAGGGCCAAAGCTTATCGGCAACCACTCGAAATCGAAATAAGGTACGGGACTAAAATATGCAATCTATCTTAACTATCAAAACCGTTTAAACAGTTACCGTATTCGAAAATACTAGGTATAATATTTATTGTAAAAATCTTATCGTGAAACTATTTTCTATATATTGGCTCAGCTGGCAACTAAAGCTTAAATCTAACTTTTACCTTTTATAAGTTATTAGTTTATTTTATTAAAATTATGATATAAAAAAACCTCTATTTAATTTATTAATAAATTAAATAGTAAGTATAAATAGTAAGTAATATATATACGCTTTTATATACTATTTCTTTCTTAGAGTTTTATAATATCGCGGTTTAATATTTTTTATTTATAATTATAAAATAAAAGCTTTAAAAATTAAGATGTTTTTCGTTGATTAAAATTATTCAGCGTACTGTTAAAGTAGGTGTCCGTTATTGCGAAAACGTTAATTTGTACTATATTTTAAATTGGATAAAAAATTTGCCCGGGGTAAAGATATATAGCTATAAATTCGTAAGTTTACCTGCCTTTTTTAAAAAGCTTACAATAGCTAAATATTTAAAGGCAAAGTAATTGTTAGATAATAACATTAACTTATAGTATTAGATTAATTATAAGCATTTTCGTTGCTTTTGTAGATTTTGGCATAAATAGCGCTTATTTTATAGGTATTTTTAAGTAGAATATTTTGAAAGTAATAAAATAATTAAAATCTGATTTAAGAAAATCGTTAATGCTTATTTAAAAAACAGAAAAGTTATTAACGCGGATTTAACGATTTTTTAAATAAAGACCTTATAGCAGAAAAATTTACAAAAGGCTTAAAGTAAATAGCTTAACAATTATAACATATAATTGAAGTAAAGTTAATTTTTATTACTTTAAGCAAAATAACAAATTTATTTTTATTTTTGTTATTTTGTTATTATTAAAGAGGAAATATGCGATTTTGCGGAATAATTATAACAACGTTTTAACGATGCAAAAAAAGGTGCAAATCGTTTATTTATTAAAGCTACAAAAAACTTTATAAATAACTTTTTTCGAAAGATATTTTCGGTTTTTATTATAAAAACTATTATACTGAACGTCAAATTATTGCTTTTTCCGCTATTTAAATCCGACTTTTTTACGAATTTTTTATTCGAAATAATTTTTATTTTTTGCTATATTTTCAATTGTACGTATAGCAGCTTTTATATTATTACGGCTTATAATTCCAGTAATGCTTTCGGCGTTTATAATACTTTTAATTAATACTAAATTTTTTCTTTACAATAGTAATTTAATTATTTGTATTACGTAATATATATATATATATTTCAAAGCAGCCCGGATGCGTTTATTTAATACTATTACAATAATCATTATTTATACATTTTTTACAGACGGAATAGTAATATAACTATTACGATATATTTTCAAGGCTTTAAAATAAATACAAAGACAATAAAAACATATATAAGGTAGATATTACGCTTTTTAAACTTTTAATATATTTTTTATATTTACCAAAAACATACACATTTAATAATTAAAGAAGTAAAGCCCGTAATACTCTTTAAGTTACTATTAATGCGAAAAATTATAAGGCTATAAAGTATATCGTGTGTATGTCGTGGTGGGTGGGACGGTTATTATCGCAACCGGTAGATTTGGGTAGGTTTAGGGGGGTGCTAATAGGTAAGTGGAACCCCAAGCCCCCCTGTGGAGACATCGGACTGGCTGTCTGAATAGGGAAGGTTGGGGAGGAATAGAGCCAGCCCCCTTTTAAATCTTTAGATCTAGCTAAATTTATTGCCGTAATTTTCCTAAACAAGAGGGCTCGCCGCCTTGGCGCACTCCGCTTGCTCCCAAGTGCTGGCGTATTGGATCGCGTACGTCGGCTTCGAAGGCGTCGTAGCATAATAACCCTCGTTTAAGGCCGGTTACCAGGTTCCAGGGTCTTAGGGCATTGCCGCGTGTCGTACGCACTATATAAATTGACAGGGGTCTTGGAAGATGGGGCCTATCTCGATACGTACGGATCGCATGGTGCGTTACCTTTACTCTCTTAATTAGGACGCGTTAAAATTCCAAATTAGGAAATCGATTTTAAAGGAGCGGAGGTCGACATAATGACCCTTCGTTCTACTATTTTCGCAAGTTCAGTACGTTAAAATGAGGGCATTCGACAATCTTTCCAGATCCCATATTGCATTAATCCCCGTGGATCCGGGAACCCAACCGGATCTGGATTACGTGATCCACAAGTTAGTTATGGCGTGCCGTGGTGTGCCGTAGCGCATTGCGACCGTTTCCTTCAATCATTAAGATGCTGGGTCGTAATACGTAACACGCATATAAGGTAGCCCGTTAAGGGGATGGGGCGTTGGTAGGGGGGTCGACTTTGTTTAAGCCCTACACTTGCTTATACATAAGCGACTATTCCAACCGGAAGCAATGCAAGAACTGATTACAAAGCAGAGCTATTGGTATATGCAGGAATTATCTCCTTAAGAGTTATGTTAAGCAGGCTAGGGATGCCCTTACTACATCACGCGAGCACAAAGTTTAGTCGGCGGCATCTCTCTTAAACTGCGCATGATACGTCCCTACACCCTTGCAGACTGCAGTAATTAAAGGATCAATGTGCTCGACCTCAAGGCCGACGGAGATTCGAAGGAACGGGTCTGAATCTTTGGCCATGGAAGACGCAGAGGATATGCGCGATGTAGAGAATCCAAAGCTGACGCCCTTGATCATGGGTACTCCGAGCATCTCTGCGGTGCGTAAGATGGTGTCAATTGATGCCTCTAATCCTTCCTTATTGTTCATGCCTTCACGGAGAAAGCGTATGGTCACCAACGCTCCTCCATGTCTCCAACCAAAGGCCCGCCATGTTGCCGGAAACTGCACGTCGGCTATTGCGGACAGTTCATGGTGTAAGCTAAGATAGATCTTCTCAGCATTTGCGGTGAGCACCGACATGCGTGACTGATACACCAAGGAGTCGACAGGCGGTAACAGTGAGGCACCACGAGAGTACATGACTGCTCCAAGATTTCTACGTATTGTGCGCATTGCTTCGTCCAAAGCCGTGGGGTACAGCACCACTCCTCCCATCTGCACATCGAGACCCAGTTGAAGATATTTGCTGGCACTCTCATAATAAAGCAGGGTTGGAGCATGTGGCCCCTGGAACCAATCATACACAGGCATTGCGCCTGAGATCATTGTGCCATCAATGACCACAATACGGCTCTCCCAACCTGGCCGCTGCGATGTGAGTAGAGCAAACTGGCGAATGTTTGTCATCGGTAGACCAACAACATTCGCTACCGGGTCAATGAAAACGACGCTTGCGTTGCAGCTTTCAGCCGTGTCGAGAATGTCTTTCTCCGCGTAAGATGAGCTGTAGCATAGCCGGATGTGCTGAAGGCCCTGCAGCTGCTCCATTGCCTCAAAGTAAATGTACGGAGGAAGAACCACAGTGCTACCGACGGCCATGTTCTGCAGCAAATATTGTTGAATGACGTTGTAGGCAGCCATCCCACTTGATGTGAGAAGCAGCTCAATCGATTGCTTCCCCGGTCTGATGACATCAAGAAGTCGTAATTCCGCCGCTCGAACCACGGCAAGGCCATACCGATCGTAGTTGACAGCCGCAGCGTTCTGCGTAACCGGGTTGAAAAACCAATCCCTCTGTGACTGATCATACGCAGCGCTGGCTCGCTCGAAGAATTGAGACAAATTTGCCTGCAGCTGGAGAAGAACACGATACCGCTCCTCTAGCTTCCAAACTGGTAGTTCTGAGCGAGTTTTTAAAATCAAGTCCGCCTTGAGTTCGGCGGCCAGGTGTTGTGCTTGTTGGTGCATTCCCACAAATACAGAGATGCACCATTGATCGCTTTGCAATGCTAACGTTCGATTTAGGCCTTGTTTCTGATCGAATCGCTTCCAAAGATCGTCCAAATAACTAATTGTACGTGATAGCATTATTTCCCAGTATTCGATAACACCTACGGTGGAACTGTCTGTCGCAATCATTTTCCGGTGTGAATCGTGTCCGTTGACGGCTCCGTGGCGTTCGAGGGGATCCATGATATGGCGTAGCCCAAGCTTCTGGCGGACGCTGGACTCGTTTACATCCGTCACCAATGCTTTGGCGACGTTGCTAGACGAGATGTTTCCTCCAGTGAGGAGCACCAACACACGCCCCGTGCAATCCGCAAGAGGTTTACTCTGATCTATAAGAGCCCCTATAGTTGTTGCGGAAGCTCCTTCCACAAGAAGAGACTGTAATCGTAAGAGGTATGCTATGGCAGCGGCGGTAATATGTTCTGAAACTTGCACCACTCGATCGATGGTTTGGTCAAGGATTGCCGCGAACGGAGTTTGCTCGGTGAGTTGAACTCCCAACCCGTCTGAGTATGTGGCTGATGTCGGCCTATGGAGTTGCTCTGCAGTCGAGCGAGAGTTATCAAACGCCCGCCCGAAAATCTCTGGGTGAGTGCAAATAACCTTAGTCGTTGGTGATCTCACAGAGCACCAAGCCCCTACAGCTGCTGCAAGTCCGCCCCCGCCTAGGGGCAGGATGACGCTGTCAAAGTGTCCAGCATCCTCGACCGCTTCGACAATTGCTGTACCGGCACCCGCAGCAACATCTATGTTTGCATACGGAGATACGAAATACAGGCCGTCTTTGACGTCATGCGGCGAGTCCTTTGCAATCTGCGTTGCCGATTTGGTTGCTTCGAAGAGATCTTGACCGAGTAGCGTTATGTCTGCGTCGACGAGCAGACGATTGATCTTGAGCTCGGATGCAGTTGTTGGCGCAACCACTCTCACATTTTTTCTTAGTTGCTTGCCAGCTGCGGCGACTGCTAAAGCATGGTTTCCAGCGGAGGCGGCAATGATATTGCAGAATTTAGTGTTGCTAAGGGCGTAATAGGCCCCCCGATACTTGAAGGACCCTGAGTGCTGCTGAGACTCTAGCTTGGCCCAGACTTCCCGTCCTTGCTCATCTAGGAAAGGCAAACGAATAGTTGGCGTACGAATGACGTGCCCAGCGAGACGAGTATGAGCCCTTTCAATAGCGCGTGTGAGAGTGTGGGCGCTTATGGAGCACGTTGACATGCCACTCTCAGAGACATCAGACCCTAACGGCGATTGCATGTTGTAGGATGGAGCGGCGGCGAAAGAATTTCTTAGAGGCAGTTTCATTGATAACGATGTCAAAGGTCTAATAATAGGAATGAGGCGGAAATGGGATATGATTTATAGAGTTGCTTTCAAGCTTACGTTTTTATTAGCGCACCTTTTAGGATAAAAATATGAACTGGGAAAGGTTGCGGTATTTCTACTTGGTATATTGCGACAAATAAAGGCTTCAAAATTAGTATATTTCCGTTTTAATTTCAGCGTTAAAAAGTAATATATTAAATTAAAACAGTTGGCAAAATAATAATGCTTATTTATATATTTTAAAAGAATGGTTTTATATTCTTTTTAAACTAAACTTTATTAAACGTTTAATATATTATATACAATACCAAAAAAGCTTGGTATATATAAGTTCTACTATTCGATAAAAATTCCTATTATAAAAGTTATAACGCCCGGTTTTATATTACGAACCGGGTTAAATTAAGAGGTCGGGTTATAATGGCTCGAAGCTTTAGATAGAACTTTGTTAAAGCTTTCGATATTAGCAATCTGTTTTAAAATTCCTTCCTTTGTTTGTCGTATATCGTTAGGTTAATAGGTGTACATTCGAATATCTTGATTTTTTAATTATACTGGCTGTAATACAATGTAGATCAAAGGTTTAAGTTTTATGTTCCAGGCTGAGCCAATATACAGAAAATCATTACACGATATAATTTCCACGATAGATATTATATCTAATTTCTTCGAATACGATAACTTTTTAAATAGTTTGCATGGTTAATACTGGCTGTAATAAATGTAATTCCCAAATACTCTGCGTTTTTTTCATTATAATAATAATTATAATTGAAAGTATTTTACTAATTTAATTATAATAATCTCTGGTCATAATAAATATAGGATATACACTTACGAAAATAATGGCAAAACAATTTATAGTTCCTAGCTGCCGTAGTAATTGAGGCCTAGGTGGACAGTTGTATTTCTACAAAGTATAGTGCAGCTGTGCCGAAACAAGAGCATGACAATAATTACAACCAAGGCTTACCCGTATACCAGGACTCCCTGCATGCTTTATTACAGATTTAATATTCAACCTTCTGTTGTATTAAAGCCCGTATACGAAGAGTTCGGTGCCGATATAAAAACACCGATTAGGAATTAGTTACAAGAGGTTAATAATAATAAAAAGCCGTATATAAAATAGAAAACGCGGCGGTAACAATATATAGCTATAGTTTCTTTTTAAACAAATAGTGATAGAAAAATCGAAAAAGTCATTTGACCTTTATTAGCGAAAAATTAAAGATTATTATGAAAAAGAACTTTATAGTATTTTTTTAAAAAAAAGGCCTATCGATAATAAAGATGTATATCGCGTAGTTATATAAAAAGAGTTTATTTTAAAAAAGATTATTAGAAAAAACAGCGATTAATATAACCTATAAAATAAGAATAACAAGAATAATAATAGCGAAAATCCAATAAAAACAAAAGCGAATTTAATTAAAGGCTGGAATTTCTTCAAACCGTATAAAAAACACGTATTCGACTTTAATTTAAACTTACATTCATTAAAAAACAAGCTGTATGATTTTTAGCCGCGGCGATTCCGTCGTAACCGTCGTAACCGTTATAATTATTACAATAAATGGTAATAGGTTGCTGCTATTAGCTAAACGGCTAAGAATTTAAAAAAAAGGTACGATGATAAAATATTATCTTTTATTAAAACTTTCGCCGTATATAGGGTTTTGAAAACGCTGGAAAGGTAATAGGATACTTTGTTAATAACTTTTAGATAATATTATAGCGTTCGAGTTCTCGATCGTCGGCATTGTTTGTAAGCGCGGGGATAATTTTGTAATATATAACAGCTTAAAATAAAAAAACTAAAACGTGATATTTCTAACAACGCTTATTAACAGGGCTTAATAACTGTGCTTTTTGGTTGTTATATAAATTTATATATATGAAACAGTGGAAATACGAGTGGTAGTAGTTTTAAAAGTTTGATAAAATGATTTTTTTTTTAAAAGGTAAAAGTTATAGTATATTTTAACCGAAGGCATTTTATATAGTTCTAAATATAAACTTCGTTAAGTTTAACATATAATATTTTTATTACTTTAGAAAGTAACCGTAAAACCCATGTAATCAGTTATCGTATTCGAAGATACTGGGTATAATATCTATCGTAGAAATGTTATCGTGTAATCATTTTCTGTATATTGGCTCAGCCTGGCAACTAAGGCTTAGACCTAATTCCATCTTGCATTACTTTTAAAAAGTCGCGATTAGAGATCTCGAATATGATTGCTTCCGGAAAGCAAATTAATTAATATAAAAATTATTATATATTTCTTATTACGTTATTAAGTTATATCTTTTAATAGTTTATAACTAATTATATTATACATTAATAATAAAAAAGCTTAGTTAATCTATAGTAAACGCTTAATAACTTGAAAATAGTATATATAAAAATAATGTAAGATAAAAAGCCTTTTTACACCAGTTTGTAAAATATTTGATTTTTTTAAATTTGAAAAAACTTAACTAAACTGTTACAAACTATTTTTTAAATCCTAATACCCCCTTTCTTAACGTGTATATTTTTGATACGCAATGTACGTTGTTATAAAACCGCGTTCTTTTTTAAGGTAAGAGATATTTCTGTAATCTTACTACTAAATTAACGTTATATAACTTTAATAATTTCGCTATTACTACGGTGTTATTCGGAAACGTCTTAAATGCCGTATTTTTACTATTAGTTAAAAAGCAGCTTGTAGGAGTCTTTCTTTAAAATACGCTCTTTGAAATACATGAGTTTTTGTTTTGCATTTACAATTGGGGTGTAAAAGTCTCGGTAGATGCCGTTTTCCTATACAAACATATATATTTCCACTGTAAATATTTCCACAACTTTATAAGATAACAATATAATAAAATATGGTATATTATTCATATATATATAATGTTCAATTTCGTCTATATTTTTTTAAGAAAATTACGCTAGTCTGCTTTAATAATATTTAAAGCGTAAAATAAAAAACGGGGAAAATATAAAAACTTGGAAAACTTACGTAGTATAATATATAATTAAGTTATTATCTAGTTTTCGAACTGCGATATATAAGCCAATAACTAGTAAAATTTGCTTATTTTATATATACGCTATTGTGCTTCGTTCTGGTATTTAAAAGGCTACTTAAATCCATTTAATTTTTAACTGTTTATAATTAAACAAACATATCGCCGATTTATCATCATTTCAAAGATGTTAAAAGGCGCTAATACTTACATAGTAATCAGATTGGTAAGTTTCATTTTCTACAAAATGAATATATAAACTTATTATAAAATATTGTAAACTAAAAACTTCAAATTTTAATTTTTTAATTGATATCACCTTTATAATATACAATTATACAATGTAATTACTTATAAGGCTATAATTGAATTTTAAAATAACTAAACTTTTTAAACTCTAAATTGTTTTTTATTCCAGATAAAAACCGTGGAGCTATTTATAATCAAATTTAATAAGTGCTGGTAGAGAACATGCGATGCGGAGACTAAACCGTGACTTTTGCACCCCGATTGTACCTTTTCGTTGTCGGCTTTTATTTTTTTCGCTCAAGTTTTATAGAGCATAAGTAGCATATACAAAGCGGATTTGCGTTCCGGGACGATATTTAAGTGGGAATTGCTGTATGATTTTGAGCTTTTTTTAATATTTCTAATATTTGTTTTACGATAATCTTAACTTTCCAGTAATATAGGTTATATTTTCTTTTGGCAGTTTAGAACTTTTATTTGCCGAATTGCTATTTCGAAATAGTATCTAACCGGTGTGAAAGGTAGGGTAAAAGCTGTTCGGCTAATGAAATTATTGTTTGCTATATAAAAGCGATCAGATAATACCTTCAAACTTGTTACGAAAAAGCAAGTAAAAAGACGCGAATTATGTATATACTTTTATATTCTAGTTAATATATAATTTACGATTCTATTATACTGTACCGCTGCTAATATATTTTATAGAATACAGACTTTGTACTTTGGTTATTCATATTATCGTTATTATAAAATAAAACCGTAGAACTAACTTTTGTTAATAATTTTAATATATTATTAACGTTTTACATTAATAAAGGGCCTAAAGAAGTAAGCAGATAAACTTTTTAAATATTTCAACTTTTTAACTTTATATATATATTACTTAACACTAATATTATAAAAGGTTTTATGAAAGAATTTAAAATAAACTTAGTTATTTAAAATAAGAAACAAAACCAAAATTAAGTTATAAAAAAGTTAGTTTTATATACGATGTTGCCGAAATTACGTCAAAGGCTTGATGTAATAGTAAATACGCTCGAACCTATATTATTTTTCTTTTATAAAAGCTAACGTTAACCGAAAAGAAATCTATTGTTAAAAAAAATTTAACCTAAATACGCAAGCGTTTCCTGTTTGATTTTAGCATGTTAAAGATATGGCGAATTTACTGCTGGCCTAACGCGTTACGACACGTGTTAGTATTAACTGAATATCGAACTTTGTCTTAGGACAAACAACTTTAAAACGCGTTTAAATCGAAAAATCGATTATTGCAAGGTATTATGCGAAATCCAAAAGTGTTTCGTAAATATTTTAAGCTTGTCCCGGTTACAACGACAAAATACGGTATTATAAAATATATATATAATTTCAACAAAACGGGCTTTTTAATATGATCTTTTATAATATTAAGTATAATAATTACAAATATCGAAAAACGTAGAATGCCTAAATAAGCGTAATACAGTAACCAGGAATACATTACAGTTATACAAGCTATTAATTCGCAAAATCAAGCTATACCGCTACTTATTATTTTGATTGAAAAAACTTATTTTAACTTTTAATATTGCGATAACTTATTATTAATCGATTAAAAACTCGATACCAGTTTTAATGGTTAAATAATTAACAATTTAAAATTGAAATAGATTTATTATTTTAATAAATATATACGAACGCATACGAAACAAATCGAAATATCTCTTTATTTTTAACGATTACAAAAACTATTATTCGGTCGAATTCGAAAAACATTACGCGAATAACGGTATTATTACTGTTTATATACCCGCGTATTTTTTATCGGTTTTAACCTTTTAACGTATCTTACTTTTTTATTTTAAAACGCGTTTATTTATTTTATATTAAAAATTTAATGCGATGTTATTATATCTATATCGTAAAAGAAGATTTCCTCGCCTCTTTTTACAACGCGTTTAAAACTGCTATAACGTTTAATAATATTAAATCCTGATTTGCAAATATTGGATTTATTTTATTCAATTTTAATAATATCCTTCCCGAATTAAACGTTCTTCCAGTTATACCTACATCGACGGTTTTCCCGCTTACCTCCGCCGGTTTTATTTCTTCTCATTCCGTAAAAACCTTAAACATATCCGTAAATAACGAAATAATAAAGTTATTTGCGAAAGAGAATTAAAAATGATCAAATAACTCGTTAATAAAAATTTTCAAAGAGGTCAATTTTTAATAAAAAGTAATTTATTACCTTTATACGAAGTTACTTTTCTTCGAGATATACGCGCCTAATTACGTAAAACGAACTATATTTTAACCCAATATTTAAAAAACTAAAAATAAACGTTTTCAGAAAAAGATATTTATTATAAAAAAACTAAGTATTTCTGGTCGACCAAAAGAGATAATAAAGAAATACAGTTGATAACGGCTAAAAATAGTTGTAATAAAAGAATTAAAATTAAGAAAAAAATATCGTTTGTAATAAGCCCGTATATAATGCGCATACTTATAAAAAACCTATAAATACGTTTAGCGAAAACAGATACGATTAATTTAAATTGATTTATTATGTTATAATTGCTTTATTCGAATATATTATTACGAAATGCTAAAAAATGATACTCTTAGTTAAATAGGCCTTTTATTTATATAAAAATTTAATCGTTTTTTATTTTAAATTTAATTTGATTAAAAGTATTAAGTACCGATTATTCGAATAGGTTCGCTATATTTCGATTATATATTGAAGAAATATTATAGCCTAATCAATTTAACAAGCTTTCACCCGGATGAAAAAACGATAAAACTAGCGCGCGATCAAAAGGTCAAGCTTATATAACCAGCTCAAAGGACTCGAAAGCCAAGACCTTGAAGCTAATCGAGTTAGAAAAAAACGCGACAGACTTAAAGGATTCGAAAGTTCGAATTAATCGAAGCCATCAAACCGGGCATAAAAGATATACGTTTATTAACTTTATATTTTAACTAATACGAAGTTATAATACAACTTAATTATCCAAATTTCTTTTATTGATTTAATATAATTAAACGTAACAAATATATCAAGTTCTTGTTTTAATTTCCTATAAAATTACTGATAATACAAACCGCACAACTAAGTTTAATAAATAAATAATCAAACCCGCCGTTATAGAGTACAAGTTATTATTTAAAAATATTATTAAATTTCAAACAATACTTAGCCGTTAATATATCGACTAGTATATAATTTACTACGATATAGCAACCGACGAATTAATAACTTTAAAACAAAATTACGGCAGTAAAAGTTACTATTTAACAACGTATTAACGGGATAACAGCAACTTAATAAATACCAACAAACACTTATAAGATCAAATTTAAAAAGCCTTAGCTTTATACTGAAAAAAGAAACGTTTAAAGTTTTCTAACCCAAATTCGGATTTATCTTTAATTTAAACGCTTACCGACCCGGCAGATAGAACTTTTACCGTTACCGCTTTTTTAATCGATAATACTTTTAATTAGTTCAAACTGTTATAACCTAGCAGGCTTGGCTTTTCCAAAAACGGTCATGGCCTTAGAAGAACAAAATTCGATTATGGCTCCAGATTACATAACTGGCTTAAAAGTTTAAAACGCTTAGCAGCTTAAGCTATTTAAGCTAAAAAGGCGTTTATAGGCCTTAATAGATTGAAAGGTTTACGTTATTTAAATATCTTAAGTTAAAAGTAAGATATATGCAAGGTAACATATAGGTCCAAGCCTGGAAAACAAAGCTAAACCAATATATAGAAATCATGCCACGATTAATTTTTACGATAAATATTATACCCAGTATTTTTAAATACGATAATTTTTCAAATAGTTTTTTACGGTTTGGATAAATTGCATACCTTAGTTCCGTTTTATTCCGATTTTAACTAGTAGTTGCCGATAAGCTTCGGCCTTAATAAACCTTATACCCGCTAACCACGGTTAAATAAGGTTTTTAAAGGCAGATAATAACTTTATACGGTACACCTTAAAGATAAACCTTAAAAACGCATAAAAAGCTTTGCAAACCCTTGCCAGTTTTACGGTTAAAAATTCTAACTTTAATCGCTTTTACAGCACCTTTTCAAGTTCTCATTTATTAAAACAACAACCGAACATAATATATTACGTAACCTTTAATATACAATGCCGGTTTTCCGTAATAAAAAAGCTTACGTAAAAACCATTACGGTTATAACAATTAATCTCGATAAAAATACCGGATTTTCCAAGGCCGTCGACGTTACTGTTAACTTAAAAGAACTTTTATAAAAAAAATCGAATTCGGTTTTTTATTTTCGGATATTATATAAATTTCTAAAATAAAAATAACTGACTTTCCGAATAATTTATATATCGCAATTTTATTTCGGCAAAAGTACTATTAGTAAAACTGCAAACGGATAATTATTATAGCCCAACAAGGCTTGGCTTTTCCAAAACGGTCGGAGGCTGTAAAAGGGCGAATTCCGACCATAAACTTAGGTTACGTAATTTGTGATTACGGTAGATCCGGTAATCAAAAGTAATTACAGTAATTTAATTGCTAATAATTACCTTTATAACAATAATTAATCGTAATCCAAAGTAATTAATAGTAATTACTGTAAATTAATAAAAAGTATATATACGTTTATTATTTCCCATAACCTTAAATAATACCAGCTTGTAATATAACTTGGTTACTCAAATTACTTTTAGTTATTTGTTATTATCAAACGTAACTAATTTTCCCGTTATTACTTAATTTCCCATAGTACTACTGTTAATATAAACCTGTACGATTAAGTTTAATAATTGGTTAATTAACCCAGCCGTTACATATTATAAGCTTTTATTTAATGGTATAGTTAAATTCTAAGCAATACTCGAACCGCCAACATATCAACTAATACATGAATAACAGTTATTTTTAAGTTTACGGCTTAGTAACTTTAAAACAAAATTTAAAAACTTAAAGCTATTATTTAATAACTTACTAATTAAGTAATAGCAGTTTAATTAATACCGGTTAGCACCCGTAAAATAAAGGTTAAAAAACCTTAGCTGTATAACGGAAAAAGGAACGTTTAAAGTTTTTTAACCTAGGTTTGGGTTTATTTTTATCTCGAAAAACTTACTAACCCAGCAAACCAAATTCTTACTATTGAAGTTTATTTAAAAGGAAATATTTTCGATTAATTTAAACTTATTATAAAGGACTTCCTGGAAAAAAAATTCGATTAGGAAAAAACTACTAAGGAAATTTTTTCCAATTACGTTAATTTCGAAAATAAGCTTAAACGTAATTTCGAGAACCCGGATAAGGAACGAATTACAGCCTAACAAATCTTTTAATTACGCTAGAAAAAACCAGTTTCTAAATATGTTATAAAATTCAGGAACTTTATAGCAAAAACAGGATAGACGGATAAAAAAACAATATTTTAATCGACATATTTTATAAAGGATTAAAAAAACGTTAAAAATAAAATTATCAAATTTCCACGACCTACGACATTTAACAAATACATTACAGAAACAATAAAAATCGATAATCGGCAATTTGAAAAACGACAAAAAAAACCATTTCACTTTATAAGTTAAACATTCCAAAACTAATTAAAGAAAAAACGCGAAATACCTCCTACCTCCTATGAAATAGTTCTAGGATTTATAAAATTTAGCACTATTTAACGATGAAATATAAACCAGGTATAATATTATAATTACGGCAAAATGGAACATGTTGCTAAACGATATAAGTTATTACCAAAAACCGATAAAAAAATATATTAAATCCCGGTACCCGAAAAACTACCGAAAGGTCGGAATAACAGTAAATAAATCAACATAATCCGAATTTAAAACAATTATTAGCCTATTACGGAAATATGACAAAAGTTTAAAAAAACTAAAGCCCTTTTTTAAACAGTAATTAAACGGAATTCCTTAACTTTTACCTAGTAATTGCAAAACTACTAGGAATAACAGAAACTCCCAAAAGCCCTTTTACAGGTAACGGTAGAAAAATAAATTTAGGAAACGTAATATACGAATTTCTACCCTATTAATTATAATTGGTTTCGATACCTTATCTACACAAAAAAAATTACGAATTTACAACCGAATTACCCGTATATATAAAAAAAGTTTTAACTTTTATACCCAAACAGGATATAACCAAAACAATCAATAGTAATATCGAAAGTTACGAACCTTTATTATATAAAAAAAAAATCGAAAATATAATACCAATCTTAACCTAACTATAAGGCGAAAAATACTTCCAAAAAAACCCCACGTACTATTTCGGATAATGCAACTATTAAACCTAGAAAAAACTAATTTAAAAAATTATTGATAAATATTATCAACAAGCTATTACAGAAATTTAGTTACAATTAGCCTTCGAAACGGATCCTCGAAAAAAAAAGGAATTATAAAAAAATTAGTAAAATTTTCTAATAAAAGCTAACTAACCTTAAATGCAGGATAGAAAGTTATTGGAAGACTTGAAAACAACTTTTATAAGGTTTCCGATAAACTGTATCAATAAAAAAAAAGATTTTCCAACTTAAAGCTTAATTACGCCACCAGAAAGGCCAGATGAAGTAAATATAAAAAATATGTAAGCGACTTACGGAACAAATCCAATAACTTATAAAGTTCCCAAAAAAGGGACGTTATCTGTAAAAAAAACCTCAGGATAACGAGAGTTGGAAGTGGTAACAAGAACTTTCTAAAAAGGCTCTAAATATAACAACAGGATCTAACAACAACCCTGTTATTTTGAAAATACAAATTAGAATATATTGGTACATCGCAATAGTGGATTGCGGAGCTTTAGGTACCAACTACATCACCCCGGAATTGGTAAATCAGCTTAGACTATTATAGAAGGATAAAAAGGACCCTTACATCGCTGAAAACGCCGAAAGTTAGATATTTACTTACGATAACGGAAAAATCATACGCGAAATTAATCACCTTAAGATTTTTGTTAAAAAACGAATCCAAACAGTTAATTTTGATATTATTCTGTTAAGAAACTACGACATAATCTTAAAAAGATTATGGTTATATTAATACAACCCCTTAATCGATTGGAATACTGGCTAGGTAAAATTCGTTTTACACCTTATCGATAAGCAAAAAAAACGAACGAGATCTTTACATTCGATTAGCAGCAAGAAAAGTAATAAGTGCAAATATAAGGATACGATAAAAACTTTACTATCTAAAGAAATAAAACGTAAAAAAAAAGCATAATAAATATATTCAACGCATTATAACCACTATCCGGACATAACTTTATAACATAAACGAAGTTTTAAAATATTAACCCGAAAAGTTAAAAAAAGATATAATTAATATACCATCACAATATCGTAAATACAAGCAATTATTTCAAAAAAAGCTCGAAACGAAATTATTAAAATATAACAAATAGAACCATAGAATAATTTTTAAAAAAAGTACCTTACCTAAGTTTTACCCTATCTATAATTTAAATAAAGCAAAGCTTTATATCTTACGTACGTACCTGGAAGACAAATTCTAAAAAAAAAAAAAGAATTTAATAATTTATATCTTTAACCGGCTATTTTATATTCTTCGTACTAAAAAAAAATAGCAAACTACGGTTGGTAATAAATTATCGATATCTTAATAATATCACCGTTAAAAATAAGATATTTTTATTATTAATTACCGAAATAAAGAATTATTTACAAAAAACTAAATAATTTACCGCTTTAAATTTTAAAAATAAGTACAATTTAATTCGAATTAAGCTAAGATATAAATGGAAAATAGTTTTTAAAACGAAATACGGATTATACGAATATTTAATTACGTTAATAAAATTAACAAACGTACTAGTAACCTTTCAATAAATAATTAACCACGTATTCCGAAAATACCTAGATATCTTTATTATATACTATCTCGATAATATTCTGATTTTTTTAAAATTAAAAAAAGCATATATAAGATATGTTTATCAAGTTTTTTAAATTTTACAAAACGTTAATATATTAATTAACGTAAAAAAAATCAGTTCCACATATAAGAAATAAAATATTTAAAACATATCATTACTTCAAAATAAACCTTAAAAAAATTGCAATAATAACAAAATAGCCTATACCTATTACCGTTACAAAAATACAGGTATTTATTAAATTCGCTAATTATTACCGGAAATTTATTAAGTACTTTAATAAAATCATAACATCCTTATCCAATCTTACCAGAAAAAAACGAATTCTAATAAATAACGAAAATAAAAAAGGGTTTTTAACAAATTAAAAACGTAATTATTAATAAATTAATACTAATTATATACGATTTAAAACGCCTAATTAAGCTAAAAACCGACTTTTCAGATTATATATTAAACGTAATTATCGAATACCGAAACGATTAAGGAATATTTTACCCGATTACCTTTTATTTATATAAGTTAAAAAAACAAAATTATATTATATTATTCTCGATAAAAAATTTATGGCTATCGTTAAAGCTTTTCGAAAATTTATATTTATATTTAAGGGAAACTTTTATTAAACTAAAATTTACACCGATTACAAAAATCTTACCCGCTTTACTATTATACGAAAATTTACAAAACGATAATTACGTTACGCAAAAAAATTAACGGAATATAATTTCGTTATTATCCACCAAAAAGGTTCTAAAAACGGCAAAACAAACGCCTTTAATAAACGGCCTAACCTAAAAAGAATTAATTAAAGTCAACCATAAAATCTTCGATATTACTCCAAAAAAACATCTAAAATTACGACAAATTACAACAATTAAAGCAGTACCCCCTAACCTATATCAGAAAATATAACAATACAACGATAACCTACCCGATAATCAAAAAATAAACAAAATTCAAATACTAAAAAAATATCAACAAAATTTAATATAAAATATACACCAACATTCATTTTATGGATATCTAAAAATCTACAAAACCTTAAAATAATTATAACGTACTTATTACTTTCCTAAGATAAAAACAGCAATACAGAAAATTAAAAAAAATGCAACATTTACGCTAAAACAAAAACTCCAAAATACAAACCCTACGGAAAACTGCAACCACTTTCAGTTTCACAGCAACTATAGAATTTAATTACCATAAATTTCATTACCAAACTTCCCTTATCCGAAAATCCAGCAATAAAAATATATTACGACAATATCTTCATCATTATCGACAGATTTACGAAATTTTCTTATTTCTTACCTTACAATAAAAATACCGACGCGGAACAAATAACATACATCTTTTTTCGATATATTTTTAACGTATATAAACTACTAACAAAAATTATTTCAAATAAAAACATTACGTTTACTTCCAAATTTTAGCAAGGTCTTATAATACGAATCGGTTTAAACCACGAATTATCCAGCGTATTTAAACCTTAAATAAATAAATAAACAAAACGGTTAAATTAAACTCTCGAAACTTACTTACGATATTATATTAATTACGAACAAAACAATTAAGTTAAAAAGTTATTAATAACTTAATTAACTTATAATACCAGTTATTATAAAAACATCAAAATAACCCTAACAAATGCTAATTTCGGTTTTACACTAAAAATTTACAAGAAAATACGCAATAACAATCCAATTAATATCAAAACTATTTTAATAACGGAATAATTTATATAATTACACGCAAAAATAAAAACAGAACTCAAATTTGTATGTAATCAAATAAAGAAATATTACAACCAAAAAAAGTTAAAAAAGCTAACTTTTTCAAAAGGAAACATGGTTTACCTAACCACCAAAAACATCAAAACTAAACATTTAAATTAAAAGCTTAATTTTAAATACATCGGCTTATACAAGGTTATCAAGACAATTTCAAAAAACAACTACGAATTAAAATTACTCCCAAAAATTAAACTTTATTTAATTTTTTATATTTCCTTACTTAAATTAACAGCAAATATTATTAAAGTTAATACAAAACAAGAAAATAAAGCAAAAAAAGATATACTAATATACGAAACGGAAAGATTTTTAAACATACACAAAAAAAACGGACTTATTAAATACTTAATTAAATAAAAAAACTATCCAAACTCCGAAAACACCTAAAAACCCGCCAAAAATTTTATAAATACCTAAGGCCTCTTAAAAAACTTTTACTAATAACGCCGGAATTACCGGCCATAACACCTTAGTTAATACTATCAATAATAAACTAATTAATATTTTCAATACCCGACCAGTCCATTAAACCAAAAACTTATATTAACGCGGCAACATTAATTTCCAAGCCTACTTATTCCCGTTTTTCTTTTTTTTTCTAGCTTATTTAACAATTAAAAATTACGCTAAACCATAATTACCTCTTTTAAACGCGTTAAAGCCTTTTGCTTACGCAACCGAATTAAATAAGCTAAAACTTTATTCATTTCCTTTTAATATCGACGTTATATCTTTAAATAATATTATTAAAACTTTAAAAAACGCTCTTCTGCAAGTATCTCTTCCCGTTTAAAACGTTAATATTCTCGACAAATACTTTGTAAAAAAAATACCGGTACCCTAGTATTATCACAAAAACGATTTCGGGAAATACATTCCTTATATCGCGACATATTTTCCATCATCTTATACTTTAATCCTTTCAAAAAACACCAAAAACAAAACATAACTTCAAAACCAAAATCGTCAAAAACTTCCATAAATTTAACACGACAAATGGTAAAAAAACGTAACTTACGACAAATCTTATCTTTTCGATTAGACATATTGGTTACCAAAAAAAATAATAATAATAAAAGTTACTTACCAAAAGTTACAAACAAACAAATTAATCTTTAAAAGCAAAAATCTTAAAAAAAAAGATCGTATTATAACCTAACAAAACTTAACCTTTCTAAAACGGTCGGAAGTTATAAAAAAGTAAACTCCGATTATAAGTTTAAGTTACGTAATTTGTAATTACGGTAAATCCGATAATTAAAAATAATTACAGTAATTTAATTACTAATAATTACCTTTATAACAATAATTAATTATAATTTAAAGTAATTAATAATAATTACTATAAATTAACAAAAAGAATATATACGCTTTTTACTTTTTATAGTTTTAAATAATACCAGCTTGTAATACAACTTAAATATTTAGATTACTCTTAGTTATTTATTATTACCAGATGTAACTAGTTTTCCTGTTATTGCTCAGTTTTCCACAATACCACTGCCAACATAAACCCGTACGACTAGATTTAATAGTTGGTTAATTAGCCCAGCCGTTATAATAATAACGAAATATTAAGGGATTTCGAAATATAATTATTAAAACAATATACGTTAGAACAATATAAACGGTAATTTACCAGGTTACATAAAGCAACAAAGGGCTTTAGGATTCGGACAGGAATCGACGTAAATAAAAGCTGCAAAACGGAAAGGGGTAATAAAGCTAGAAGTTAAGTAATAATTTATTATTTTATTTAAATGTATACACGGTTACGTTTTCTCGAAAAAGAAAAAGTAAGATATATACGCTTATTACTTTTATAAATTTAAATAACACCAGCTTATAATATATTATCCTTATTTAAATTACTTTTAATTATTTGTTATTATTAAACGTAATTAGTTTATTCGTTATTACATAATTTTTTTATAATACTTTTATTAACTTAAACATATATAACTAGGTTTAATAATTAATTAACCAGCCTAGCCGTTATATATTATAAGTTCTTATTTAGTAATAACGTTAAATTTTAAATAATGTCCTAAATCGCCAATATATGGACCAGTATTAAAGTAATAATTATTCCGGAACCTACGGCTTAGCAATTCCATGATAAAATTAAAACACTCGAGATTACCGTTTAATAACTTACTAATTAGGTAATAATAGCTTAATGTCTTCGTTTTAATCGGAGGATATATGTTCCGTTACTAGGTTATATAAAAGCAGTGCGTATGCGAAGCACTTACGCAATTAGCTAATATAATAACGCAACTGACATCCCTTATATCCGACAAGAACTGATGCTTATAGCTTTGCTTACGAGGAGGATTCCCGGTACGACGTTATGATACCTTCGACTCGTAACAATCATCGCCTGGCAGCCTTAATTTGACTTGTTAAGAATGATGTTGCCGCCCTAGTGGCCCCAAGCAATACAACCCATTTCCTAACGTCAGGGCCCGAAATTTCAACGCCGCGGTACTGCGTGTCACTGCCACCACCACTCTAACGTATTGGGTGACGGCTACTGCTGTGTCACGTAAGGCGGAGGCCTTACGGATGGCTGTTGTCGCATTTCTTTGAAACATTCTCAGATCTGAACGAGCGACTTCTCCAGTGCATGGGATCGGGAGCAAGAATCCGTCTGGCTTGGCTTTGTCATCTCACGTCCCTGCCCGGTCTCAAGTGAGAACTACACGCAATATCCTTCCATTTTTCTACCGAGCTGACATTCCTAACCGCTTCCAGCGGCCGCTTCTAGCGCATCCAGATGTAGAGGCTTCACCGAATGGTGTTTCATATGCCCGTTCCAACGATATGGTTAACAGCAACCTTGTGCATGCATTGCTACATAGCAGTATGGGTTTTCCTGTCGAAATTACGGTCCCTTAATCAGTAGTGCATGCAAGACTTTAATATCCGAGATACCCAACCTATCCATAGCCAGAGTGGAGGATGGTTCGGTGATTCTGCATGCGAAAGAGATCCAGAGAGCTCTGCAACGGTCTGTTATTGGCACGTTTACTCTCGTAACCCTCCTCAGTTGGTTGGGACTGCGTGGATTTGGTAGATCTGTGTGTAAAAGACGACACTCACCCGAGTAGCTTTTTGGATATATCACATTCTATCGGTTCTATTCTTCTTATATAGGCGGTCCGTTCGGCCGCGTGTTTCTACCGGAGGTCATCATGGGATTGGACCTTTCTGCGGTAGACGTGCGATACGTCAAGAAGAGGCGGGGTCAGATAATCAGGATTCTCCTTCCGCACAAGCTGCCTTATGGACTTACCTCAGCTAGCTTAGGCCTCCCTGGCTCGTTCTCCAATTTCTTTAAAGTTACTAAAATGCCGTTCCATAACGTTAAAAATCAACCAATTAAATCCCAAATCCCCGTAACAAGCTAAAGAGGCCTAAGATCTAGTTTGGGAAAAAGGGGTCCGTTTTGTATATTTAATTTTTTTTTTAAAAACGAAAATCTTTGATAATTTAATAATAAAACGTTTTTTAAATTATATATATATACAAGGTAGAAGTTAGGTCCAAGTCTTCTTTTCCAGGCTGAGCCAATATATAGAAAATTATTCCACGATATAATTTCCACGATAGATATTATACCCAGTATTTTCGAACATGATAATTTTTAAACAGTTTTCATAATTAGAATTATATATATATAAGATTTTTTTATCATAGCTTATTATTAATACTATATTAATTTTAATTCAAACCTTTTTAATATGATTAAATACTAACGCGTTTATTAACTGGAGCCCGAATATATTATGTTACTATTTTCCTTTTTAAAATACGATAAATTTGAATTTTCTTACTTTTATTAAGTTACGTTTTTAAATAAAATGTACGTAGGTATATAATAATTTTTAATATTGATATTAAAAAGTTAATATAACGTTTAAAAACTTTGGTCGTAATTGGGTTTTTTATAACGATACTAGCCGGGTTATTAATTAACTATTCGAATTAACCGGTTAATTAACGTTTTGCAAAAGAAATCATATACGTAATAAACTATTAATATACGAGAATTAATAAAAGTATATAATCTTTTTTAATTAAAACCCTGTTATACGTAAATCTCATAATATATTATATAGTAATTTGTAATTTCCTCAACAAGAAACTTAGGTTTTACTATTTATCGAAAAAGCCCTTTTTTTAAAATAAAACTATCTAATACAACTTTAAATTAAAATTGACAATTTGTTAAAAGATAAATTTCAAACTAGTTTAAATCTTTATATAAAGTAATTATATATATATTTTAAAAAAAGAGATAACAGTTATATAATATAAAACGAAAAACGAAACTGTTGTATAATAATAGCAACCTGTATGTTTTTACTTCTTTTTTTTATCATTTTAATTATTTTAACTAAAATTATTTGCAAGATAACTGTAATTATTAACTCTATTTATTAAGAAAGGTTTGTTTCTTTGGGTATATTATAAAACGAATTAATATGTTAAAATGTTTATGGATTTCGAGGTTATATTATATTAAATAAAGATGTAAACCGGTTATTGTAAATAGTTAAAATAATCGTACTAGGTGTTTTTAATAATTTAATTTTAGTTAAACGCAAAGAACGTTTTAAAATTAAATATAATAGGATAAAATCACAATTTGATACCATAAATTTAATATTTGAAATTATATTCGCAATATAATATTTTCATACGGTTTCGTTATACGCAATACTATCACTGTTTTTATTACTATTATAATCGTATCTTTAAAAAAATGTAAAATAATTCATATACCGCTTTAATTAATATTAAAAACTAAAATAGTTTTATAAAATGTTTTAATAATATTTAATACATTTTAATATTTCTTATTAATTCTGAATTAACATTTTCTGGATTATGTTTTTTAATTTTGTTAATATGTTTTATAAATGTAACAAGTAGAAATTCCCCGGTTATGTTAAACAAAACCTATACCGTATAATAAGCGCCGTTCGATTTCGTTAAATATAGTTAATAAAAACGAAGGCACCGTTGACGATACTTACGGCGTTTATTGAGAACTTTTCTAAATAATATATAAAAATAAAAGTTTTATAAGTTGTTGAAACGTTTTTATTTTATTTACGGAAAAAATAAAAATGACCAGTTATATTCAGAAAATACAGGTTAACTGAACCGTAATAACCGATTTATGTTATAAAAACGAGAACTTTTTTCTATTTCTGTTTCGTTCCATATATAACGTCGGATAATATAATCGGAATGGATTTCCGTTTTTATTTTTCTAAATACTCTTATATATAGTATATAATATTATTCGTTTTCTTTATAATACCAAAATATAACCAGCAAATTAGCTTACAAAAAACTACGGAGTATTAAATAATAAGTTTTTAAAGTTATAAATAATTATTTTCTATATTATAGATTTAATTACCGCATTCTTTTTAGAAATACACGTAATTTAAGCCGTTAATCATTGTATATTATTTATAAACGACAACAATTTGTATAATATAAATAATATTAAAGATATAACAGTTATATAATCCCGATTAAAAAAATAAAACCGCGATATTTTATTCGATATATATTATATAAATACTCCTTTTATAATATTAAATGAAAAGAAAATCTGCCTTTATACGCAATTATTGTTATAACCCAACATATCTTGGCCTCCGGAAACAGTTAAAAAACAAGGATTTTCCAACAAAAAGTCACGTGCTATTACGTACAATAATTTAAGGATTATTAGAATTATTCTCGAATACAATAATTTAAAAAGTTATAACAAAACAATTCCAATATAGAAATATATTTATTTACCTTTTATAATTCTAAAAATCACCAGCTTATAATATAATTTAATTACTTAAATTACCTTTAATTATCTGTTATTACCAAACGTAATTAATTTATTTTTTATTATTTAATTTTCTATAATACTATTACTAATATAAACCTGCACGACTAAGTTTAATAATTAGTTAACTAACTTAACCGTTATAACGTGCCAGATAAGCTTACCGGATGGATAAGCTTACCGGATAGATAAGCTTACCGGATGGATAAGCTTACCGGATGGATTTTGACATATTCTAACTACCCAACTTTATTAATCTATTTCTTAACACCAACAACATAAAACGGCTTACAAAAGAAACAAAAATGAACCTAGCTATTCAAGCTAAAAAACGAAACCCAAAACTTAATTATGCGACACTTAGTTCTATATACGAAATCCCCCATTTTACTTTATACGAACGATATACCGGTAAACCTTCTAAAACCGATATTATCCTTAAATCGCGAAAATTGACGCCGACCGAAAAGAAATCGATCGTCGACCGCATCCTTAATTTAAATACGCAAACGTTTCCTGTCCGGTTTTAGCATGTTAAAAATATGGCGAATTTACTTCTAACCCAACGCGTTACAAAACGCGTCGGAATAAAATAGGTGTCGAATTTTATATAACGGTAACAAAAATTCAAAATACGTTTAAACCGAAAAATCGATTATTAAAAGGTATTATGCGAAAATCCAGAAATATTTCGCAAATAGTTTAAGCTTATTCGGGTTACAATTACAAAATACGGCATCGTAAAAGAAGATATTTACAATTTCGATAAGACGGATTTTTTGATAAGGCTTTTGATAACATGCGGTATAGTAATTATAAGTACCGAAAAACGTAAAAAACCTAAATAAACGTAACAAGGCAATCGAGAATAAGTTATAATTATATAAGTTATTAATTCGTAAAGTTAAATTATATTACTATTTATTATTTTAACGGGAAAAACTTACCTTAGTTTTTAATATCGCGATAACTTATTACCAGCCGATTAAAAGGTTAATACTAGTTATAATAATTAAATAACAAACGAATTAAGTTTAGAATAAATCCAGCATTTCGATAAATATATACGAACGTGTACGAAAGGAACGAAACGCCTTTTTATTTTTAACGGCTACGAAAGTTACTATTCGATAAAATTCGAAAAATATTACGCAAATAACGATATTATTACGCTTTACATGCCTCCTTATTCTTCTTATCGGCTTTAACCTTTCGACGTATCTTGCTTTTCCGTTTTAAAACGCGCGTATGCGCTTTATATCGAAAATTTAATGCGACGTTACCATACCCATATTGCCAAAGAAAATTTTCTCGCCGATTTCTTCGACGCGTTTAAAGCCGCTATGACGTCCGACAATATTAAGTCCGGCTTTGCAAAAGCTGGACTTGTTCCATTCGATTTTAATAACGTTCTTTCCGATTTGGAAATTCCTTCAGCTGTACCTACGCCGACCGTCTCGCCGCTTACCTTTACCGGTTCCATTTTTTCCCCTTCCGCGAAAACCCCTAGAAATATCCGTAAAACAACAAAATAAGGACGTTATTTATAAAGAAAAATTAAAAATTACCAAGGTAACTTACCGACAAAAATGGTTAAATCGGTTAATTTTTTAACCAAAAGTAACTTGTTACTTTTATACGAAATTGCACTTTTTCGGAAAAAAACCGCCCAATTACGCGAAACGAACTATCTTCTTAGCAAACGCCGAAAAATTAAAAATAAACGTTTTTAAAAAAAAAAGAACATTTATTATACAAAAAAAACAAGCTTTTCTGGCCGCGAAAAAAGGGGGTGGTAAAAAAATACAGCTAACAACAGCTAAAAGTAATCGTTATAAAAGGGTTAAAACGAAAAAACGGAAATGTGGCGTTTGCGGCAAACCCGGACATAATGCGCGCACTTGTGAAAAAGTTGTAGATACGTCTAGCGATAAAGAATCCGATTAATTTGAATTGATGTATTGCGTTGTGGTTGTTTTATTTGAATTTGTTATCGCGAGGTGCTAAAAGCCATCCGGTGAGCTTGTCCATCCGGTGAGCTTGTCCATCCGGTGAGCTTGTCCGGTACGTTATATTACAAACTTTTATTTAATAATATAATTAAACTTTAAGCAATACTTAAATTATTAATATATCGATTAATGTACGAACAACAACTATTCCGGAACCCACGGCTTAACAACTTTAAAACAAAATTAAAAAACTCGAAACTACTGTCCAACAACTTACTAACGAAATAATAACAACTTAACAAGTAAGTTTTTACAAAATAAAACCCAAAAACCCTCAATTTTATAATAAAAAAAGAAACGTTTAAAGCCTTTTAATCCAGGTTCGGGTTTACCTTTACCTTAAGGAACTTACCGACCTAACGGATTAAATTTTTGCTATCGCCGCTTACTTTAAAAAAAACGCCCTTAATTGGTTCGAACTTACTATAAAGGACTTTTTGGAAAACGGAAATTCTAATTAGGAAAATACCACATGGAAGGTCTTTTCCAGCTATATCAATTTCGAAAATCCAAATAAAAAACGAATTATAACCTAAAAAATCCTCCAATTACGTTAAAAAACCAGTTTTTACGTACGCTATAAAATTCAAAAACCTTATAGCAAAAACAAAGTAAACGGATAACAAAAACAATACCTTAATCGATATATTTTATAAAATTTTAATAAAAAAAAAGGTTAAAAATAAAATTATTAAATTCCCACGACTTACGATATTTAACAAATACATTATAAAAACAGTAAAAATCGAGTTGATGACATTTGCCGCTCTGGTGCTTTCGTCGACTGGATGCGACCGCTGGAAGACTACATCGGCCCCAATGTCGTTAGTACACACGAGACTCTGCGCCTAGCCTCGCGCGGCTGTGCCAAGGCAGTCCACCTGGTATCTACGATCTCTACATTACCTAAGCATATGGGCCTAGACCTCACCGAAGGAAACCAAGAATACGGTTATGGAACCTCAAAACACGTTACAGAAAGGATGGTGGCAGCCGCTCGTGGGCGTGGCGCCAGGGCATCTGTTTACCGCTTACCCTACGTTACTGCCTCAACTACGACTGGTTACTTTCGCCGCGATCGCGGCGACTTCTTGCACAACTTCATTGTCGGAAGCCTTGAGATGGGAGCGTTCCCGTCATTGGATGCTGATATGTCCGCGGTGCTACCCATCGACTATCTGAGTAGAACAATCGTTGCCGTAATGACACAAAACCTGGATCGAATAGGCCGGGACTTTGACTTTTTGAACACGCCTGCACCGACCTGCGATGACTTCTTCAAGCTGATAGGTGCCGTTAGTGGTGGGAAGGAGATCGTAACCTTCAGTACATGGAAGCAACGGGCACTGGACCATGCTACCGCACATCCGACAAGCCCACTAGCCCGCATCGCTAGTGTCTTCGACAGCTATACAGACGAAACCGCGGCTGGTATGTTTAAGGGTTCACCTGTCGCAAAACACGTCTTTGGAGGCAATGATTATCCCACGCCGTTAATGAACGAGTCAGTTCATATGTGCATATCTAAATCGTATCAAGACTGTACGCATCAGTCAGCTCCCTAACGGGACTTGGCCATAGCCAGGCGTGAACAGCTTTTCCATCATTAGTAACAGTAACTGTTCGTACATTCGCAATAGACAAAACCAAGGATGCAGAGAGCTGTGATGTGAAAGGCAGTTGTAGGGGTGGCCGAGAGTTGTATACCCTGTTGGGCGACAACACTCGGCGTAGGCCGAGCTGGGTTGCTCGCTTCAAAACGGTTTCTCGTGTGGAGCATGGGCGGCTAACAGCCTAGGCGGCCGGAGCTGGCAGAATCAGGGGAAGAAGGCGGGTCTCCACACCGGGGGCCGAGTCACTAGAGACGCCTGCGCCGTTGTTGATAAGAATGGGATCGATAACTTTTAAGGGGCATAATGGCCTGTTGCCATGCTACTTTGCACGGGCCATCAAATAGTTGGTCCATGGCTCAAAGTCACTTGAAAATAGTTGATGGCGCTTCCTACTATGCAAGCGACTGTTCATCAGCTCGTCTTATGTACTCGCCATCGATCCACTATTTGCCTTTTGGAGGTAAATAGTCGAGCCTTGGCAGCGATCCACCAAAAAGCTACATCGTAAGTCGGCCCCTTCTTTCCGGGGAGCAACGGCTAAGGATTTGTCAAAGCGAATATTCTTCGGAGCGGGCGTGGCGGCGTCGACACCGGTGTCATTAAGCCGTTTGTCCCATTATTCGTGCCCCGAAAAGCGGTGTCGATCACGCTCTGAGTTTGCGCTTATTATGATTTGACGCTCGCAAGTTCTCGCCACTCGCCTCTGCGACCTCTCGTCTGACATGTTCCGAGTCACCTTCCACACTCTGGTCTGTTGGATTCTCCGTCCCCTGGCTTATATTAGCAGGGGATAACAAAGTCCCTTTGCTTAAAGGAAGGGAATACCTGACTCGCAAATAGCTGGGTTGAATAAAAGGACATATGTATGGGGTCGTCGTCATCTCTCTCTGTCCTTATTCGCTTCAGCAAGTGTCCTTCCGACTGATCTGAATCACTTTCCCCGAACTCGTCGCCAGCCACTTGCGTGGTACTAGGAGTTGCATAAGGTTGACGGACAAGTTGTTCTGACTGCAATTCTTCGTACTCCCAATCAACTCTATGCCCGTTGCCAGCCAGTACGTGGATGAACCATAGCGCTAGATTCACTGTCAAGCCTTCGTAATTCTTGGGGTCACCCTTGCTGTCATTGGTCCAGGGGATAGAGGCATATTCCATCAAGCCATCCCTGATCAACGCTTTCTTCAACTCTGCGCTACTAGAAGATTCACCATTGGATCCTGGGGGCAGGGAGTCAGCAAGGACGTATCTAGTTTTGAGAATACCCACTTCTTTTTCCAGCTATTGGCTTGATTCGAAAGACGAAAACCTCGTGTGTTGTCAAGATGCAGCCATACCGACACTCATAGTTAACGCAGTAAGTGTAGACCTGCTTGAGTGGCTGCGCTTCAATACTCTTCTGGGCGCCTCTTATCCAAAGGCCATTCTGATCGAGCAGCAGGTTCGGAGATAGCGCCTGCTCACTCTTCCACTTGGACGCGGTCTTGTAGTCCTTGGGTAGCATCTGTACTGGTAATGATGATGAGCTTGATACACCCGACGCACAAGATGAGTGGACGGCGCCGGAGTCTTGACTGGGCTTATAAGTGGCTGGAGATTGTTTGTTTTTTATGCCTTGTATAGAGCCCCGCTTGCCCGGTATCCAAATACAAGGATAGAATTGATGTTTTATGACGTCGAGAGCCGCAGCCACAATCGTGTGGTTCCACTTTGTCATGATGTGGACCGTTGAGGGCTCGTCCTCCACGACACAGTCGGCCTCCGACACAATGTGAGGGTAATGCGGAAGTGGATAGTCCTCGCTGCGTGCCTCTCGAAACAGGGCGCCTCCATATATACCCTCCAGGGTCGCATAGCTGAACTCGTTCCACTCCACGATTTGTTTTGGCTTATACCATTCCCGTCTAGAACTTTGGGTTTTACTTTTGGGTGGCGGGTAGTCAATCTTAGGGTTTTCTGCCGTTAGGATTTCGAAAATAGACTTGGCTTTGTCTGCTGGTGGCATAGTTTGCTCGTTTCCTCGAAGTATTAATTATTATTATTCCAATATTGACATCGGACAAGAGTGACCAGGGACGAAGATCAATGCCTTTGTACAGAAGACTGTAATATCTTCACTGAGAAAAGTTGATCGTCGTTCTTATTCAATGCTGAAGCTTTGTCGACTGTCGACAATGTCCATGGTGTTCACACCACGGATAATGCAGGTTGGCCCAACTGCATATTCCGTATGCAAACAAGCAATAAACGGATGCATATTGAACACGATGACACGGCACCTGTGTGCTGGTTGGCTAATACCCCATTTTCTGAAGGCACGTATGCGCGGGGTAGACAGTCTCGTATGGGTATTGGTATGATATAACACACAACCTTCAAGATAAGATGGCAGATGACACTGGACGATAGATCCCAAACGATGGTCTGAGCTACGCAAGTTGAGTCGTAAAGTCCTCTTGAGGTTGTGTCTCAGTCTCGCAGTGCATTATATGCGATCCGGAAATGCCTAGAGTTGGGAAATCACGAGGCCGACGCGAACAATCTCTCATTGACGTGCGAGAACTACCACCATGCTCCGGCCCAAAGCTAAATGCCTTTAAACACCAGAATGCTTCGATACAATGGCTTGAAAGACTTGATGATAGCAAGACACGCGAGGGTCAGTCTGAAACACAGGGCTTTGTGTTTAAGGTTAAGATCATGTCTCGAACCTATGCCTTGAAAGTTGTAAGAAATCATACAACGTGCCACAAGACCCTAATGAGAGAACTAACATCAGAACGGACAGTTCAAATTCTTTGATCCCCTGCCCCGGTATGAGTTTTGGAGCCCCCTTCTAGAGGGGTTACTTACCCCCGAGATGGTGGCGCTGCACACGGACCCATTCTATGCGGAATGCAGGGCTTACGGTCGAATCAAAGAGGCTAAAGAGCAAGGAAAATTGAAAAGGCAGATTGCGATACCTTGCCATGGTTTTCTTTTCCTTCAGAGCCAGGATGAGCAGGTACTCATAAGTCGAGGCATCGACCTTGAGCGAAAAAGGGGTGACACGCAACCAGCCCGCGCGATACTGAAAGATCTTGCTACTGTAAATCCCAAAATCGTCCCGAAGAAGGCTTTGGGTGATATTCGCCTTTTGAACGCCCAGAAGATTTACAACAGGGATATTCGGATCGAAAACTTTCGAGATGGTCAGCTCGTCGACTTCGGTTCCGCCTGGACAGAGCCACACTGTATTCTGGACGGTCTAGAGAAAGAGCATGAAGATGAGGCCAGGGATACGAAGGTAGAAGATCTAGTAATGTTCGATGACATGATCAAAGACGAGGGCATTAAGACACGGGTCAGGGCCATGCCTGATTCGCAATGCCTTGGGAAATTACGATCATGGACGAAAATGTAAGGGTAACTGTACAGGTACAAACAGATTCAAAAATAATTGCCATCTGTCGCTTTCAAATCTCTTAGAGATGCAACTGGGCTGGGAGCATTCTTGGTTATAGCTTAAATGTTAAGTGATAAAGGAGGGCTATCCATCAGACTTGCTCACTGGTACTAGGACTAATGGGGCCTTTATTTCTCGATCTCAGAACCCTGGAGAAATTCGGAGCGTCTTAGAAAGAATTATTGCCGTATGAGTGAGGATAATATCACGATCGGCTTCTTGTTGGCGCAGCGAGGTTTGGAATTAGGGGATCAACTTCGGAGAAATCCACGGAGTCCAAGTATGATCAGCTCTTAAACAAACTATATCAATTGCATTGACGCTCTAGGAAGTTGGACGAAAGGTGAGGCTCCCTGGAATACGAATTGAGGTTACACTGGAAGGATTTATAATGTGGAAATGTATAAGGTAGGCTCAATGAAGAATGGAGGGATTCTCAAGGTATGTCGCAGGTGTATGTTTTCTGCTACATCGAAGCTATTGACTTCCTGCAAATGCTCAGGGATATTAGGCTATATATCCGTGAATAACCGTATTATTAAGGAAGTCAATCATTTATCAATTGCTTATTTTCATTCTGAAACAAGGGATAAATATTATACAGGTATAGAAAGGTATGGAAGGATAAGGAAGAATTTTTCTAGCCTTTACCACCTCGAATAGGGGTAGCCCCACTTTTCCCCCAGGAAACCTCCGGATTCCTAGAGACACTCTCAGTGGATTGGTGTAGGTATTCACACTGACACTCCCTGTTTAGTGGACGAGTGAAGCTCGCGATGTGGTGGAATTGGGTGGGATAAAATTGCGGATTAGTGTTGAGCTCCCTTCGCCGTTATTTCATCCCTGAACCTTTGTGAGGCTATTTTCATCCTGGTGATCTTCAGTATCTCCTCTTTTCCGGCGGTTGACTGCAGAGGACGGTCAAGGTCCTTGATAACGCCGGCTCGCAGCCACGATCGAAGTACTTAGCAAATTCCGATGATGAAGGCATCAAGGCAGTTGTGCAGAGGGTATTACCATCTTCCCTACCGTCGAGAAGAGGCATTCATACTCTCTGTTGACATTGGCGGTACTGTGGGGGCATTGAGGACCATCTTAGAAAGCCGGGGGATATTTGAAGCGTTTGGCGTACCAATAAGCAAGCGGGTCATCAAGGTTAAGGTCATCGTCAAATAAGGCTTGCTGAGTCCGGTATTCATTCTTGATCGTTCATTTCTTGGTGTTATGCTCGCTTGTTGTTAAATAACGACATTGAAACGGTTCGGATTGGGCTTTTGTTGCTTTCAGGTTGTTCCTTAACAGCCTTAAATTCCTTAACCCGAGATTACGGTATACGTTCCCAAAGTTGTTCCACTAATTTTAGTACGAATCATTCAGAGTAGTTACCCCAATATCTTGGAACTACTTCTAACGAAACTTAAGGTGGGCGGCTAAGGCGGCGTGGTAAGTTGGTATCTTGTCAAGCTTTTTTGTAATAGTCATCGAGCTTCGATCACCCGAGGTTTATACTAGCCTTGAAATGTTCGCAATAGGCTCGTATTTCTGAGCTTTACAAGAAGGAGTTTGAAGCCCAAAATAATTTCCCAAAATTGCTGTATGATCCAGCCCAGCATCGGCATGACGGGTGGTTGGTTTCATAACTATTAAACCTCAGACGTGCGGTTTATGTTAGCAGGAGTGCTGGGGTTTCTGAGCAATAGGTCACTAGTCATGTCTGGGGATATCAAGAGGATGTCTCGAGTAACCAAGTTGCATTAATTATAAGCTGACGAGGTGTTTACACTATAGAAGAGGTAGCGAGCGCACTTTGTAGTGTCTTCTATCCTTGCGACCTGTAACTTACTCAGTGCTGCTTAACTGAGCACTGGCTTATTGCTTAGGTAATTCCCCTATTTCGTGTTGTTATTATTTAGTTCCGTACGTCCTCCTCCTGAGTTTGTCTTATCTACTCCGTCCCTAACCTTTGTTAACTTGCTTGTTGATTCATGACATTATGGCTAATTTGACCCGCTTGCCGATTTTGACTGCGTTAACCAATGTCTGACCGTTTCTCTTGATAGCCTCTGAATTCATTTTGGCTTGTATGATCCCGGATTCCACCTGAACTATGTATTATATTTTGTTCGCCGAAAAATATGGATCGGGACACGAACCTGTCTCCTGGATCCGGGTCTCCCGACTCTGGGCGCACTGGGTGGGTAAGCAGGCCTGAATACCGATTACTATATGGGCGTGCCTTGATACACTCTCGGGTATGCTGCCGTTTCAACTATAAGGGAACCAAGAAGTTTCAATGACTGATCGGACAAAGCCTCTTCCTAGCTATATGAGGTCTGTCCTAATGGAAGAATTAATCAAGCCAGACATATTCTAAATAAGGCCAGTCCAAACCAGGGATAGTTCGCTTACTTTTAGAGCCTTGTTAGGTTTACCCCTTAGTGCATAGGTGTTTGTAGGCCGGCTTTATTTAACGGAGCCGCTTATTTGTTCCGTCGTAGAGATCGTAATCTCCGTTAATGTCCGTTTCCTTGTTAGACCCATATTTATGGATTTTGCCCCTTTTACTATTGATTGATGTATGCCATGGATTATTTATAGTAAATAAACGGTATATCAAGAAGACATTGAAGCTTTAGTTCATTAAGCCCTCTAAAATTTTCATTATTTTTATGCCTTAGGGGAAGCGAGTGCCTCGGACATATTTCTGATTCCGCAGGGTCACTCCAGCATGATGAGGCAACAGTTAATTACGTGGAGGGGCCTGTTTTGGGGTTGCTAGTCTGGCATAGAGGCTGCCATTTCTGTATCCCAAAACCTCCGGTCCTGGGTGCTTCTATGCCGCGTAGGCATCATTTATATGCAAGAAGCCTCGTGTCGGCGCCCGACTCTCAACATGAGTTTCGCTCATTCTTGCGCTCTGCAACGTGTCGATTCACTTGCTTGCCTCTCCGCGACGTGCTTGCTGCCGCCCTGCGGGGTGGAGATGCAAGTGCCTTGTCTAAGGGATGGTCACTGTAACTGTATTCTGCACTCTGCACCTGTATCCGTTCTTCTCGTCAGCCGGCCCGCTGCTGCGGCGTAGCGGACGAGCTGGACCTCGACGACGACCGCTCCGTTGCCGAGCCCGAGGGCGTGTGGCGCGGTCAAAGATCCATCGGCGAGTGCGGGCCCGTGCTGCTGCTGGCCTCAGTCGGATGAACTATCGTTCCCGGGGCTCGCACACTTAGCGAGACGACGCCAGGAGGGGACGCCGCGACCGGGATCCCCGTGGGAGTGGACCGGAGTGTACCGCGTACCCCGGTTTGCCGCCGCCGCACCTACAGAAAACGGCCGGTGGAGAGCGGCCCCGCATGCTGTGCCGCCTGAGAGTCCTTGATCACCGGCTACGTCGGCATCATTGGGTCGGCCGCGCGACGAAGTGCACCGAGAACCCGTGAACATCGCGTCGTGGCTGCAGGGGCTATTATAGCTCCGTGGATGCCAGGATCAAGTATAGGTCGGTTGGTCAGAGCATCGTACTAAATATTTCTCCTTTTTGTCTCTTAAGAATTATCGGATATATGCGGTGATCATGAGTTGAAGAATCAACAGACATCATCCCTTTTTTTCTGTTTTCAATTATCGTCTCTAATTAAGTTTTTGACTGCTCTCGTTGCGATTCTTTCTCTTTTCCTTGTTCTTTTCTTCTCTGTTCACTTTCCCTAAGCCGTTTGGGATATAAAACGGCACCTTCATTGTTAGTGGACCGGATTTCGCGAGCTCGCTATGGCGCTGGATTGGCAATTGGGTAGTAGGCCTGCAAGCTTGTGGAATGGCTTCTTCAGAGTGCGTGCACATGCGCCGTAGCCCAAGACCGTAGTAGTTAAGGCGGTCGGACGCCTTAAGCTGTGGCGGGCACGGGTAAAACGTACATCAGGAAGCGCAGGGTATAAAGGGTTGGTTGCCAGTTACCCCTATACCGGAACGATGACTTAATCCATAGCCACCTCGTCTGTAGTCAGGCCAATGCGTAACTAACTACACCTTCTCAAAGTTTTAATAAAAAGGCGTATCCAGTATGGCGCAATAGACTGCGACGGAACATGTTAGACAGGCCGTCGTGCTTGTTTCTGTGTTAAGGTTGTCTAAAATCGGCATTTAAAATCTGGAGGTTGGCCACCTTTTGATATCTACGCTGCAGAGTAACTATTCCTAGCTGGCAAGTAATGAGCCCTTACTATAAGACCTAGAGGAATCGTTGCTTCGCTGAATAGTACGGACCGCGCCAAGTAATACCGGCCATGCTCTTGGACGTTACCCTTATCAGACAGCATTGGTAACATATACGTACTACTTGCTATGCGGTTCACTTAGAACCAGCTCGATTAACATATCAGGAGGACCACAAATAAGCAGACGAAGATCCGGTACGAAGCAGATTGCCTGCGTAAGGGGTAACCGGTAAACGAGACCAACGATGCTCGTCCACTGAACGGGCCCCCGGATCGAAATACGTAAGATGGCGCGTACGCCCTAGAGCAACCAAGGGTGGAAAACAAACAACCGACAACGCCATGGGGGATGATGCTCTATGTAACACCTGTTCTAGCCCAACACATGTATGCTTTTGGTCAACATTAATAAAGGGACATTCGCTTTCCGTAACCGTGTAAATGCTGGACTCGATTTGATCGCCTTTCGTTCGCGCATCCCCTTCTCTGGACCACCCTTTTGAGGCTGGTCATTGGCATGACCGGCTGATGTAGAAGAGTAGGTAGGCTTGGGATCCGAGGACGTCTGATTTCTTTGCCAACTCGACCTTGTGGTCATTGAAGGAGAACCACTAAGTGAATGAGGTCAGCCGACGGCGTCCGTGTCTTGAGATGTCCTCTTTGCTTACCTGATCCTGGACTTTGCAATACGATACGTAGTGCCCTAGCTCCTGTTCAGACTTGACCGTGCTACAGAGTTTCAAATTAAGACATACCTGTGTCCATCTCTCCCACATGTTCTACGACACTGAGAAGATCATACGTACACGACCGGCTGAGCTCTGGGTTATCTTTCGCCTCGGGGCTCCTGCCACGCGTCGTGTATGGAAGCATATTCAGCTGCAAAGGAAACTGGACCTTCGTGTCGATTTTGGAGGCGACCCGGTCCCGAGCCCCCTGCTTGAACTCAAATCTCTATGCACCTTCCGTCAGCATTCGGCCCGCTAGGATGGCGAGGTTACAGCGTCAAACCTTAAGTTGTATTGAGAGCACGTTCGGTAGGAGTTTTATGCTGTGATCCCTCCGCGCCTGCGAGGTCTCGTTGCAGTTTCGACAGCGGTACTCGCACCTGTCGGATTTGATATACTCCTCGTCGAGGCAGTCCTGCAACGTAAGCGACGAGGCTCCTTTAGGCGCCTTCTTGCCGCGTTTCTGCGGCAGATTCTCGAGTCCTAGGCTCAGGTCAAGAAACGATTCAGTTGCGTTCGTAATGCCTCTGCAGTTCTGACATGTTGTTTGGCTGTTGAGCTTCCCATAAAACGTCTGATGGATGATACAGTTGCATGTGTGTTCGCTGCCGACCTCGGGCTTCCTGCCGTCTCCGTTCCTCTCGTGTAGTTCCTCGGCTAGGAACTGGAAAAATTCATGTGCGTCCTGTTCTTTCGTCGTGACTAGGTTCTCGAAGGCCTTCTTCTCGGATATCCAAAAGCCAGACAGGATGTTAGCGGCAGTGTAGCCGTTAGTGTTTTCCAGGGCGTAGAAGTCCTGGAACATGTCTTCCATGGAGCAGCTCAGGCAGTGGGGGACTTCGCAGTTGCCGCTCTGGTGTCCGTCGCCGAGATAGAAATTTCGGAGCAGGGGGTTGTGCAAAAAGCTCTGGAGAACCACATTCTGGTAGCAAGTTGCGCCGGCATTATATATGCCACGGAGGCCATCCGCGCGGCACGACGCTGCTCCGGTGTTTGTGGATATGTAGCGAGGATCGTCCTTAGCGTCCTTCACGGAATCCGAAAACATCTCCTCATGTTTCCTCTTGCGACCTGGGCCCGTCAGTCAAGCTCGAGGCCCCAACCCTGGAAGATTCCGTTTGCATAACAGGGGATGCATGTGATGTAGTCTTACCCGAAAATGAGCCAGTCCCCATCTTTCTCACCCTGAGCTCCTCCAGAGTCGGGTCCCAGACAAAGTCCTGGCAGAATTGGCAAAAGAGGGCACCACTTCTTGAATCGACGTCTGTCACATGTCAATAACCGCCAGGAACTAAAGCGTGGTTTCGCAACTCACAAAACCGATGGCTTTTCTTCTGTCCATGCTTCTCACGATCTTCCTCGGGGACAATGGTGCTACATTGTAAGCACAAGTAATTAGATGTTAAAGTAGTTGCGATTATGCCGTCCGGACTCTTGAAGGTCTGAGGTATAGCCGGGGTTTTGTCGAAGATGACGCGCAGCAACATCTTGTAATACTGGATGGAGCTATTCATGACATCTTGGCTATTAGAGAGTAGCAGTTGGACGTGCTCTGAGTCCATGTCAGCATAACCCACTATATTACAACCAGCCTTCCATCTTTCTGTAATAGCAACTGACCGCAGCCAAACAAAGGCGTCCCAGGGACAGGCGACTTTATCTTGACATCTTTCGGTGATGCCGGTGTGGCAGGTCGTGCGGCCATATTGGCAGAGTACGATGGTGTTTCCCGGGGCACAGGGTATGTATGAAGCTTTCCTGGTTGGGCAGCAGACGGTTTTATATCTGTAAGGCCGAGGGAGCGAGCTGAGCCCTTGGGTTGACCCTGCTGGAAAATACGGGTGCCACGGAATCCCAAACCGGAGCCTTTCCCAGCCTTGAACCTTACGACGCACTGCGATGCGACCGACCTAGGTAGGCAGCGGAAAAGGACGGGGGAAAGTCTCGGGGACTTGAAGCCTCGCAGAAGGCGCCCTGTAGGAGGTGTCGCGTAGCTATCGGGGGACGAGGGAGAGAGACGTGTAGATGGAGAGCAGCTTTGAAGCTTGGCTGTTCGGTAAGCTACTGTACTCGGTAATTCCTGACTATGCGTTCTACCTAGATGCGCATTAGTAAAGAAGAGGTGGAAATCATCCTGGAAGAACAGGAATCAGAGGGTCTTCTTACGAGGAACTAGCGCAAATAACTGCTAATTGAGTCCTGTAAAATTGAAACGAGAGGCGATTCAATTGAAACGAAAGGACTTCCTCAGTCTCTGAAGGTTACTTGTTACGTTGTACGTACAGCCAACTGAGGCAATCGGCAGTCGCTGGAAATCCTTATCGGTCGTCTAGTGCTGCTGATTTTACTACAGTTGGGCACCTTATCCCTTATCTAAACGCGCTAATGGGGGGTTGTAATCAGGGGTTCAGCCGAATGCTGCTACGGTAAGTTAGGAGCTAAATTTGTGCGAGGACCGACCTGCCGCTCCACTACAGCTGAGCGCCTCATTGACGACATCCTCCCTAAAATAGATCAACGAACCCTCCCAAATTGGGTTGGCCCGCATCGTTTTCGTATCATTTAGTATGTGCTCAGATAGATTGATGATTGGCAGCGCCGGTTGCATGTCATACAGTTAAGTGCTTAGGTTAAGTCAGCATAAAATGACTTGGGTGGGCTCGGTTTGATGATCGCCTCGGTTAAACGAGAGAATCGCCATCTTGATTGCTTCATTTCTTTGAAAGACGAAGCGAAATCCCACATATCTATGTGATACTGGAACTGCGAAACCGTCTACACGTGTGGTCCAACTCTCCTCGTATGAGAGGCTCTCGGGTTGGAATTGGAATCAGAATGGCATCGCAGCTTGTACAACTCCCTGAGGTGGAGCGTCTGAGTCCTATATGTATCCGCATCCTCGGCGGGAACCCCGGAAAATTCACCCTGCAAGGGACGAACACCTACCTGATCGGCAGAGGGCCCAGCAGGCTGCTCATCGACACTGGCGAGGGGAAGCCTTCCTGGATCTCCGCCTTGAAGCGAACGCTCGAGGAGGAGAAGGCAACCGTCCAGAAAGCTCTCATCACGCACTGGCATCACGATCATGTGGGAGGGATCGCGCAGCTCTTGGAACACTCTCCCGAGACGGTCATCTACAAATGCGACCCCAGCGGAGGCCAGCAGGTAGACATCAAAGACGGGCAGACGTTCGAGGTCGAAGGGGCCACCCTAACGGCCGTGCATACGCCCGGCCACACGGCGGACCATATGGCTTTTGTCCTACGAGAGGAGAGCGCCCTCTTCACGGGCGACAATGTCTTAGGGCAGGGAACGGCCGTCTTCGAGGACCTCGGAACCTACCTCGAGAGCTTGGCGCGGATGGAGAACCTCGTGCCGGGCCGGGCCTATCCCGGCCACGGCCCCGTGCTGCCGGAGGCCAGGACCAAGATATCGGAGTATATACAGCACAGGCACCAAAGGGAGAAGCAAGTACTGCAGGCGCTAGGTTCCGCCAAAGAACGCGGGGGCTCTTCTACTGGTGCGGAGCGTATTGATGGCTGGAGTTCCATGGAACTGGTGAAGGTAATCTACCGCGAAGTCCCCGAGAATCTTCATTTGCCCGCCCAAGGCGGCGTTATTCAAATCCTACGAAAGCTCAGGAATGAAGACAAAGTTATATTAGATGGGGAGGACAACTGGCGGCTCAAGGATCGATCAAATATATAAGAGGCATGGAGACGGCTGGGATCAAGCGGGCAACGGAATTGGCGTTGGTTCCGAGGAGCTGATACGGAGGCTAGATAGAGGCCGTCGTATGCCCTCCTCAGTTTATCAAGACGAAAGTCACACTCCGTTTTTCCTACAAGACGGCGAGGCCGATGGATACCAGGTTGTCAAGTATATCTTACCTAACCCATCCTAAGTCAATGTACTGCTATCGTGTGGAGCAGGGCCATGATGACGAATCCCGGCAACCTGGTTCGCGTCGCCCCGTTTTGCAAGAGCGGATTTGTAAGGAAATTCCTTCACGAGTCAACTAGCGTAGGACAGCAGAGCATCCGATCTTTCATGCCAAAGGGCTATGCATGTAAGGGAGGTAGGCACCCTATCCTAGGTTGATGTCGGGGGGTAATATGACCTAAGCCATTGGTCACTGACCAGTAGGACCTCGTGAGAAATTTCCTTCTCATCAAACCAGTTCATAAGTCAGCGCTCGGCATTATCGGAGTTGAGGCAGACGACCGTCTTCGGCTGTAGCAGAATCGGCTTTTATGTGGAGACAAGACTTTGCAGAGATCGTCGATGTCATGCAAGCTCAGGACCGTCAGTCCCAGCCTTGCCGAACTGGGTTGGTGGCAGAGCAGCTCATCTCCTTCTCTATTTTCCCCACTCATGGGCCATTATTAATGTCGTATTTCTATCTACTTCCACTTGCGCCGCTCGGTATGCAAGGCTTCGTTCATGGTCGAGTTTGTGGACGAATTAGCGGATCCTATTTCGCTCGCCTTGCCGCTTTGGGCATCAGCAGGGTAGAACCGAGCTGCATCTGTCACATTGCCCGCTAATGGGTCCCACCTGAACCCGGTCTCCTTTCGATGATCTCGGGGCCACGATATAGTCCGGGAGCTAAGTTATCGGCCCCCTCCGGACATTGACCCAGGTACGAAACCGCTCGGTAGCATATCCGCTTGACGGCGACAAGGCATTAGCCCTAACAATTTTTCAGAAGGTGCTAGGCCTAAAACGGAAGCCATTCACCGTGAAGCCTACTGTAGCCTCCTAGAAAGCCCTGTACAGCTTTTCCTGCGGAACCTGATTGGGTCAATGTGTGCGAATTAAAAAAGAGTGCCACCTACCTTCAGAAAATTGTTAACGCTAACGCCTTGTCGCCGTCAAGCGGATAAGTGGAGCGAGCTCTCCAGCTTCCTTTGCGGGCAAGGGACAGAAGTATTCCGAGTGTAATGAATATGAAAGGCTTTGATACAAATGTAAAGCCGTATATGCGTCCATGGATGAACATGGTCAATGGTTTGGGCGAGAATAACGGGCCGGCGTTGGCGGTCTTCATAATAAATCCCCATACCATTGTCCTGTGGGCCCAGCATGCGGAAGAGGTCATCAGACCATCCATTAATCATTAGCTAGTGCACGCAATTATCTACTAAGCAGTATAGCGCCGCCAGTATGCATCGGGATTTGGATTTGTCATCAGGTTTGTTGTCGCTATTCCCGGGCGTGTTCGAGGTCAAAAGGTCAGGAATTTCAACGTGGTCCCTAGAAGATACGCAAGAAGACCAAGAAGGGGCCCGTTTCCTGGAGTGGTTGGCATTTCTTGCAGACCACATGCGGTCAGTCACACGCCGCCCTCGACTGAGACAAACTGATGCACAGCCGCAAAACTACAAAATCGGTATGCATTTTGCAAATTTGAGCTGAGGTGACATCGCCGCCAGTCGTCTGGTTCGGGCCGCCGGTACTTGGTGTAGCGCCGGCGCTATGCCCTTCACCCCATGTGTCTTGCGCTTCAACCTTGTCACCGCGTTACCCGATCCACATCACAAATAACCGTGTCTCCATGCGTGAACATCTGTCTGTACGTTACTATTACGTAGATCTAGTGTAATCCCTTCGTCCTAGCTATTCGCGATGGGGCCGCCTGAGTATTGAGTGATGATAACGAACTCACGATTATAATCGTCATTACCTCTTCATAGGGTTTGGGATTCATCGAACGCTTGACTTCAACTCTGATGTTGGGTAATTTATAACTGCGCCTTTGCAGAGCTGACCACTACAAAGTCATGCGATGCGATAAATAGAGCGTTTCAACGGAGTTAATCTTGTTTAGACGAGAGAGGCAAAATATTACAAGGGTGGGGAGGATAGCAGGTCTATCGATCCCTATTGAATCAGAGTTAGGAGCCGAGCTGCAGGACTGGGGCTCACTTTGAAGTAAAGTGACTGGATGCAGTCATCAGGAAACTGTCACGGATGTGGGGCGGCTAGTGGTCTGGCAGTAAGTGACAGGGGGGGCTTTCCCGCGCTATGCTGCCCTTGCAAAGCTCGCTCTCTACTTTACTCATCATATGTTTAACTGTATTATTTCCACTGCCTTCAGAAAGTCGCCGAAACTGACAGAGCACCGAACAGCAGGTTCTCATGTGATACCTGTAGAGCTTCGGTACCGTACCATACCGTACCGTCGAAATCCGGCCCTCGGGATTCCCGGTGTCGCGCTCTTGACTCTTGTATTTCGCGCACTTATTACAATGTGATATCTCAACTCATCGAACGGTCCCGGACTCCATTTCATGACGGCGCCGCTCACACAAAAGTCATGTCGGGGTTGCACAGATCGCGTTGCGTGACTCCTTGAAACGAGTCCACCGTCGGTCGAGGTTCCTCTAAACCAAGTGGATAGGTGGATGATTCCACTCCTACTGTACAGTACCTTGCGTCCAAACATGGGTTAATAACCTCGCCGGCGTCTTAATCCCGAGCCCGAGCATTCCGCAAGGGAGGTAGCTACCACATATATTACTCATCCCTACGTGCGTACCTACCATGGGATGTATTTTATAATTCCCTAGACGGCCTGTACCTTTTCCTTCCTTTCTCCTTTCTCGTATAGTGGAGCTTGGAGGCCGCATGTTTAGTTCCTTGTGCTGGTGGTAGCATCCCTGCCTTCAGCTACACAAGTCTGGTTTCCAATCAAGACGTCTCGAGCATCTGGTCTCTAGAACTACAGTCCCGGTGACTACCTGCGTGAGTGAACAAGCAGGCATACGGTATGATTAGAGTTAACCTTTCGGCGCAGCACAACTAGCGCTCTCTAGAGCTACTCCCCGACTTCCAAGACTTCAGAGTGTCTGCCGAAAGGAGCAGCGCGCACCTTCGAGACGTCCGGGAGCCCGGTTACACTTGTGAACTACCTTTTGGTTACAGCCGACGATAGGGAATCCTTCTAAATCGCATGGGCCGCGGCGACATGAGGTCGATGACAAAGTCTGTCTTCCAATTCCTGGCGCTCGCGGCTATTGTCGCAGCCCTACCTACGGTTCTCGCACACGGCGGTCACGATGACGGCGGCGCAACGGAAATGGACATGGGCGGGGATATGAAAACGGGTGCGGGAGAGGCCGATGGTGCCGCCAAGCCGGAAACGGACCCGTCGAAGCTGACTTACTTCACGTACCCGGAACATAATATGGCAATCTATGCGCACATTGCGCTGATGATTCTAGGATGGGTCGTCGTATTGCCGATGGGTAAGGGATTAGACTCTCAAAGAATGCGCCGCCCGCAAAACTAATAGTTGTGTCTGTAGCTGTCATGTTCTCCATTGCGCGGTCACGATATACTCTCCCGACTCAGTTTGCGTTCCTCGCGACGAATGCGATCGGTGTGGCTATAGGCGTAGTCTATAACGCGAACACGCCCGACTTATACCCCAATAACGCTCATCACAAACTCGGCTGGCTGGTTACCTGGGTTGTGAGTGCGCAGGTTTTGGTCGGTCTGGCTGGTCGGGTCGCAGGCGTCATGGGTCGAAATGCGGGAGGCTTTAGTAAAGAGGAGCGGCAGGGCTTCATTCCCGTCTCGACGGCAGCCATGGCTGAGCATCACCGCATGAACGATGCGCTGTACTCGTCGGCGCACCGCCGTTCGGACGACAGCGCGCACGGCACGGAGCCGAGGAGTGATTCGTTGTCGACGATGGTCGGTCTGGAATCGCCAATGGAGCGCAACGAGCATAGGGTACACTTCGAAGATGACGACGATTTGGACTTCGAGAAGGCGGATATGATGCCCTCCAAGCTGTCTAATTCTACAATCGGGAAGCTTGCCGGAAAGATATCCTCCAGGGCGTGGGTTTTCCTAACCTTCGGCTACAACTTTGTGGAGAGGACCATTCTCATTATTGGGTCTATCACGCTTTGTACCGGTATTGTAACTTATGCGCGATTCTTCGTAAGTCAGCCTGAAATCATTTGTACGGCAAATGAGAGTTGGAGGCTAACTCCCGTCTTAAGGAGGGACACGCCATTTTCAGCGGTCTGGCTCATTGGATCAAGGGCGGTGTCTTCTTTTGGTACGGCATATTGACTCTCGGGAGATGGTCTGGTAGTTTCGCCGAGCTGGGCTGGGTAAGTTCTGTTGTGCCACCGTAATCCGTCGACATGATCCGCTAACTGGAGCCGAAGGCGTGGAATGTTCGACCGAAGCAGAGTTCTCAGAAATGGAGACCCACGGCCGAATTTGTCGAGGGTTTCCTCATTTTCTTGTATGGATCTACCAACATCTTCCTCGAGCACCTGGGCAACGCGGGGAAGGCCTTCAGCTCTCAAGATCTCGAGCATGTGTCCATCACGGTGCTCTTCATTGGAGGTGGTGCGGTAAGTGTGCTGTTCGCTTTAAGCCCATCTTCGGAAATGGCTGACCAGGGCTGATAGCTGTCGATGCTGATCGAGTCAGCGCGCATCCGTGAGCTTCTCAACACGACGGTGACGGAGGCTGTTCTTGCGCACCCCGACCATACGTACAGCGACGAGGAACGGGAGACCTTGCGGGTGCCGAAGGAGTACGAATTCTCGTGCAACCCGATTCCGGCCCTCGTGATCCTGTTGCTCGGCATCATGATGAGCTCCCATACGCAGCAGGAGATGATCTCGGCTATGGTGCACAAGCAATGGGGCAACCTCCTTGCGGGTGCGTCGTTTGCTCGTGGCCTCACCTACACCATCACGTACCTAAAGCCGCCGAAGTCCGTCCTGCCTTCGCGGCCGCCCACTGAGCTGTTGACCGCTTTCAGTCTCATCGCTGGCGGTATCATCTTCATGGCTAGTGTGAGTGAACAGTCGCCAGTCTGAACTGATCGCCGATAGGCCGGCTTTCTAATATCTCGATAGGCCCATGACACGGTGCAGGGGATGATCCACTACGAACTAGACGAGATGTTCATGTACACGGTGACGATGGGCTTCGTCGGCCTGCTCATGGCATGGGTGGTGTTCCTGCTAGCCCTGAAAGGCTGGGCCGTCCGCAAGGAATCTGGCGGGTCGGCGAAGGCGTGGAACTTGACATCGAAGGTCTAAACGATCGATCTCACTGTCGAAAACCATTCAAGCATCTTACATTGGAAACGAGCCCGTCGGGTTCGTGGCTAAAAGGGGTTGGCGGTAAACTATCATGGGACTGGCGTTCCCCGTTGTGAAATACCCCATACCCATACCCTTCCATCGGTCAACCGATGGCGTAATTTCCCCTCTCTTCCATGTGTTTTACATTCTGTACTTTCCTTGCATCGCATGATACCCATTGGGATACCACGGGCCAGATAGGAGGGGGACAATTGTTGGCTGACGAATGGGCGCATGCACCCGGACGGACGCACCCAAATCACGGGAAAGGGATAGACCCCCGTATGGTTTATGTATGAATTGGCGAGCGGGTCAGGTCCGACAATGGGTGTCGGCGCTGGGTTCGCTTTCAACATCAGGACTACCGAGATCATGACTTGCTGCGTCTGTATGTATCTGAGAAGCTGTTAACGAACTGGTCGAATAAGCATGATGGCCTGCAGTGGGGAGTTATCATGTCTTTCGTGTGGCGTAAATATGTACGGCATAGGGCTAGTCATCTCAGTTACCCTGGGATCCTCCACTACACCCCATGTCATAAACAGCAAGGTAACTGCACTGGTTTGCTGGGCTACTGACAAACGGCACATATCCTTATAGCCTACTTGAGTCATTCTATGACCCATAGCCCTACCTCACCTGATGGGGCTATGTGATGAATGAGCATGTGCGCCTCTTAAAGAGCTCAATAATCGTTCGAAGATTCACCTCCAGCGAACGTATCCTCCATTCTAAATGCGAGGATGCTTTCTCCTGGGCCTGCCTTGTCTCCACGCATAGGACTTAAGACTTTCGCGATACACTTAACTTGCAACGATAGGATACCGCTTGAGTGGATATACAAAGCAGAATAGAGGTTTGACGTCCCGTAAAGGGAGATGAACTTTGTCCAGAGATCACCACTCTTCGCCCAGGCTTATTATGGGCGTTGTGTACACCGTGCGACAGACCAGCTTCGCATCTACGACTCCACTTGGAACCACATTCGTCGTCATTGTAAGGAACGAATACTTAAGATTGAAATATACCAGTTTCAATACGAATCCCTTCAAGAAGTCTGAGAATTGTCGTAGCTAGATCTGGTGGTGGCAGGGATAATAACTTAGTGGTCGTCAGGTCTTAAGTGGGCGAACTTTGAGGGGCATAACTGCGCCAATTCAGGCCCCAAGCTTTGCAAATTAACTAGATTCAAATCACCACTTAGCAAAACTTTCTTCATCAAGCAACAACCATCAGCCCAACACCCGCAAAACCACAAGGGAAAGGCAGGGTATCGGGCCAGACAGGAAAGGACAAGAAAAGAACGATGTCGTCGCGCAAGAACGACAAAGACGACGCTACTGCGTCGGCCGACTTCACATCCTACTACCTGCAACGGGCGACGATGGAGTTCAGCGAGGACCTGGACAAGATCCGCGGGGCCGACGACTTCAAGGGCCGCGAGGCGCTGCCGATGCTGGTCCAGTCGCTGCAGCAGGGGACCTCGATGTTCTCGGCGGCGGACCGGAAGAGGCTCCTGGATGCGAGGGAGCGAGGGAGCAGAAGCCCGGCTGCCAGCGACAACAACGGTGATGACAAGTCGAAACAGGACGGGTCAGAGGAGAGTTCATGATGGATGCGAACGAGTGGTTCCTGGCCGGAGGAGGGAAGATTGGGCGGGAGTGAGAATGGATGACGGGGATCCGGTCAGTGGAATCAAATGGACCGATTCAGTGATTTCGGTGCGACCCTCAGTAAATACTTACCTAACCGTATCACCACAATTACAAGTTCGATGAAGCATTCCGCACAATTGAGTTTGTCTAGCAAGGCTCGATCAAGCACATAGGAATCCAGGGATTTCCTTTGGGCTGGAATTGAAATAGCCAAACCAAGATGACTCAATCGCCTGCCTAGATGGGTAATTGCAGTAGAACATTTGACTAACCATAACGGACTTCTCATCTTCACAAGCGTCCTCTTATGGGGGTAGAGGAGGACAAAGAAAAGGACAAACATACATGCCTCGACACCCTGTTGATTCCACTGGACTCGCATTAACGTGTGCACCACTAATAAATACACTGGCTGCAACTGATTCCCTGGCACACTCATTCTAATATGCGCACCAACCCCTATAAACCACCTATAGATTCACTCGGCTGACAGGCGCACATATGGGCAAAAGCATAGTACCCCGAGACGAACAGGATACGAGCTTGCGAGATCATGGTAATCTCTCGGGATCTAACTGAGCGCCTGAGACATCCACCCTAAGTTACCAGCGCCGCCCTAACGCCCTTTAACGCCACTTATGGATCACCAGTCTCTAGAGAGCTCCCTCTGAAGGGGGTTCAACTTCTATAGGGCAAAAGGATACTGCTTTGGAGTCTCGACACAAGCAGGATTTGAACCTGCGCTCCCGAAGGAACAAGATCTGCCGATTTCGCTAGACCAGAGCCTATTTTACATAGACTAGGTCTACTTTCGTTCAAGTCTTGCGCATTAGACCACTCTGCCATTGTGCCCCTTGATGGGTGGACGGCGCTTAATTTTACTTGATATATAAGGCGCTGTGGGGAGAAGATGCATGCTAAGTTGTCTAGGCGCGGGGCTGGCTCACAAGGACATGGGTCGGAAGAAGACTGTGAGTCTAAGGGGTTAGTGGTGGCTGAGCCAGGGATGGAGTAAGCAGAACACCATGATGCTCGGTCTCTCTCGTGTGTGTGGACGGGGTCCCAAAGACTTCACCCAGATGACCGGCGGCTTACACGGGATTCAGGGAGTGGCTATGATAGGAGGTCGAGTTTTCGCGCTCCTGGGCTGATCAAAGTGCTCTATGCATGTATCTCGAAAGGAGCCTTCGCATCGTATCCACTTATATTGTAGGACTTGTAAGACCTCTGTATTCTGGGACTGCAGGGGCTTTAGTCTCACCCGAAGACATGGACACAGTTGGGTACCTAGGTAGCAGCACGACATACTCTACTCCATTAGGTTTTGGGCGAATAGGAATGATCGTATTGTTATGACTAGCTCCGGCTAAAGGGGAGGGTGACGGATAACAACACTATATCTCCATGCTGCTAGTAATTTCGTCCGTAGCTACCTAACTTCCACTCGTACGAAACCACAGCCACAGAACTATGGCCCAGGCCAAGAGCTAAATAGACGTCTGTTGAACCGTGACATATGCCTGGGCGTTAAATATAGCCGAAAGATCACCATATGAAACGGATAAACAGATACTCTTTGAATAACTTTCTTTCCATTAAAAAATTGATTTGCACTGGTATTGGGTGTACTATTAGGTGTGTCGTTAGTATGGCTGGATTCGGTTCGCCGTGTGACCTTTCTTTCATAGAAGTGGGAGCTTAGTCACCAAGTGGCCCTTTCTTTCAGCGCTCTAACTTGATACCGACCGGAGTCAAATATACTTACATATCACGAAGCCTGTTCCACAGGATGAAGTCGTTTCCTTCCCTTGCGTACTTAGTCTCGACTACGAGTGTTGCTTGGTTTATGGAAGCTGAGAATGGGCTTGCTACTATAATTACAAGTCGAGAAAGGCGAGGCTTTACCTCGACTTGGCAGGATCATTTGGTGGATGCACGACTTTATCGCGGGATAGAGAGCAGGGGGCCGTGGAAACCTACTCTTCTTACCCGATGGAGTCTCCTGATCCAGTGAAGAACGGCTTGTAGGCCGGCTGTACATCATCTCTGACTCACCTCTTGAACCGTTGTGGGTAACCGTCGGGATTGCTCCTTAATGTCCGCTCCCCAAACAATGGCCAGGTCCTGATACCAACAACGATCTGCGGTGCCGGTTAAGCTCCCTACATGGCCTGTGCATTGTTGCAAGTTCTATACTCCGCGAAGACGTCTTTGGTGAGCTTCCCAGTTTGTCCGGATTGCTTTTTGCGATGGTGTTGCTGCACCAGCATGCCAGCGGCTGTCCAGTCTCAGCAGTCATGATGGCGTTGGCTTTCATCGTGACGAGACCCATTGAGAACTTTTCGGGATCCCCTTAACATTCACACTTCGTCGGAGGCCATCGCCATGGTAAGAACTGTAAGCTTAGCTGATCGCACTGGAGGCAGATCAGGGGCTTAATCGGATCTAGTCGCTCACCGACGTTAATTCTCTTTTCCACCATGGGTCTTACTGCGTCCTGTACCGCCGCATGTACCTTCTAGGGAACACAGCCAGCCCATTCTTGTATGGCCACGAGCCAAGCGGGGTGATACTTGTTGGCGGCTGTTCTGAGACCCATCTTACTGCTACCCGCAAGCATGAACTGAACCCAGGGATGGATGTCGTCATATTCAATATGCTCGAACGACTCACCAAATGCCAGATCGCGGGTGATGTCAAAGACAGCGTACGGATACCCCGGGAGCCCGTACGAGAAGGCCGAGACTAGGTCGTTAACCCATCCTCGTATGTTAGTGCATCGTGAAGAGATTCGTAAGTGTAGCCACATACCTCTATCGTGATGGTTCGGCTCCATCCCTACCTTGACTTACTCCATATCCAGGGGAAGGAGCAGAAGGCCATCTAAGTTTTCCGAGCACCGCATCTATGGCTTGATCGCTACGAAGCGAGCGAGGAGAACTTCCGCTCCATCCGGTCGGACCTCGCGTATCCCATTGATCTCGTATACCACCGGCATGACGATAGATAGGCTCGGACTGACACTAGGGACGAGTGCGTTGTTTACTTGTTTTACCCACACTCTTCTCAGGCCCTGCCGTTCACTTCTTACGCTAACCACCTCCTCTAGGAACGCCCCCAATCCCCCTTCAGAAACCGTATCTCTTCTTCGCCCCTTCCCCAATGAGGAATGAGGGTCTGGGAGGCTGTGTTTTTGTATTTGGCCGACGAGGTATCTCAGGCACTCGATCTCCTTGATGCACCTTACGCTGCTCGTTGCCAATCCTAATTACTCGTCACCTAGCCAAGGCCTCGTAGAGCTGATATCCCTTCAATTATGTTGCTCTTTCTCGTCAGCCGCAAGGCCTTAGTGAGACGATAGATGCAGGTCTTACGAATCGAATGTCAGGATCTGTTGCAGGACTACTACAGGGGGAGAAGCTAGCGAGGTTAGTTAACGCCGTTGAAGCAACGGAGCTGTTACAGAGTTCGAACTCGGCAGACTGTTGCCGCTAAATAAGCTGAAGGCCCTATAATGTAGCGGAGATAGTAGTATTGTGACAATAACAAATTCCCTAGGGATGTGTAGGGAGTGAAGATGAAAGGGCGAGCCTCACCGAGCCGAAGCCTGGGGAGATGTATGTAAATTACGGAAGCCTATAAAGATTTACCTCCAGAAAGCGCAGTAGGGTCGTGCTGAATTTAGCACCTTCACATTACCGCAGTGGCTATTTCCGATCTTGCAGAGCAAGGTTGCAAAGTTCTACCACCGCGAACCGTGACAACACGAATGAGAGGCATACTATGGGCAGACATAGGCTGATAACCTAAAATACGTTTACACGGTTCTATTGGATTTATCGTGCTCTACGTAGAAACAATAGATAAGTATCCCATCTCTATAGCAATGATATGGACCTGCTGTGTGGAAGGTGAATTTAAGGGGGGACGCCCTTATACAACCGGAACGCGGCATGGAACGCAGTGCGAGTTTGATGCCGCGGCCGCCCTTAGAAAAGGCATTGATTTATATACTCCGAAACATTAAAAGGGACTCGACTAGCATAAATACTTAATTAGCGGCACTGTATCCCCTTCTGTTGCATTGACGATCTCTACGACAGCCAGCAGTAATTTCACCTTGCTGATCTTCTGACGGCACGGTATTCTGCTACGACAGCCTCTGGCGGAGACAGGCTAAAGACTCATGGAATAATGTAGAAGAGTTCAGTACATGTAGCAAACAAAGCCGACTACGGCCTCACTGGAGGTCCGACAACAGATTTTTACGGTTATTTTCATACGAGTAAGAGATGTTCAAAATCCCCACCGGCCTTTACACATAACAAGACAAGTCCGAAACGACCGGATGGATAACCCAATGTTTGCAAGTTTACTGTCTGAAACCCGCCCCTTTCCTTAAGGCGGAGAAGTGAACAATAGGCTAATACCGACTAGTATAATCGGATATGGGCTGACTATACACCTAAAGTCAAGGATGATGCAAGGTAGATTATAGGTCCAAGCCTGGAAAATAAGGCTGAGCCAATACATGACTTATCAAATGGCTTTTCACGGTTAGGATAGATTGCACACCTCAGTCCCGGCCTCACTCCAATTCCGAGTGGTTGCCGACAAGCTTCGACCCTGATGAACCTTATGCCCGCTGGCCACGGTTCAGCAGGGTCCTTGAAAAGTCAAGGATGATAATGTATTATTTTGATTATACCAGCACTTTTGTTAGCCAGCTGGAGCAGGCTACCACTGCACAGAAAGAGCTGGCTTGGTGCTTACGTAATATTACCCGGCACAATATATACTTAAGCGTAACGGGGTGCATTTTTTCGAACGCATCCTTGCGCAATTACTAAGATCAGTCCAAAACAATACTGCAAGTACACCTCTTGAAAAGATGGTAGATTCTACTGACAAAGTTCGAAGTTCGCTGGCCTTCAGGCTAAGCTGGCTGGGGACTAACGTTAGTACGTGTTATGTGGGGACCACGGTTGTCCCTGGCAACGGCCGGACCTGTCACCGCCAGTCACCTACAACCACGCACAGATGCAAAATGAGACATACTCCATACCAGTACATCGCACAGCAGACTCCCACTGGATTGCAATACCACGCAATCATTCATTTTAAGAAATGGCCGCCGTATTCTTAGACAGCTCAGGCAGCGAGGACGAGTTCCCGGCCGTGGCGGACGTGATCCGACGCCATAGAAATAAACAATTATCGAAGCCACAAGAAGGAGGCGAAGAGGACAAGGAGAATGCGCCGGCTCCGAAACCCCAGATTAAGACATCCTGTCCCTTGACGCCCAAGATTCCAGCAACCCCGCTGCGACGGCGAAAGCTGGGTCTCGCTCAGGGCCAGTCCGTCAAAAGCTCGCTCTTCCAGTCGTGGACTGGTCCAGAAAGCGGACCGGAGGAGAGGGGTCGGGAACCGGCGAGGGCGAAGAAGAGTTCTCGCGCGTTGATAGGAGAAAGTAGCGAGGAGTCCTTCGGGTCCTTCGGGTCCTTCGGGTCCTTCGGGTCTTCGCTGGATATCTCGAGAGGATCGCAAGCCAAGAGTCGACGGAAAGGCACAATCCTCGACGACGACGAAGATGACGAGCCGGTAGTGAGAAGGCGAGCAAGGCAGAAGCCTCCTACGCGGCTGCGTGAGATGTTCTCTCGACCAGGTTCCTCTTTGGAAGGGTCGACGAAGAATAGTGTGTCGCTCTCGGTTGATCTAAGCGATGGCGAATCTGGCGCGACTGGCGATAGTCTAGCGAAGAGCACCGACCGAGGTTCCGACTCAAAATATAGTGAGGAGTCGGGATCCGAATCGCGCATGTCGGATTCGGACTTGTTCCTGACACCGCCTTCGCAACCGAAATCCAAAGGCATTCGCCGGTTGAAGCCGGTAAAATCAGCATTATCAAAGGAGCTCGAAAATAAGAAACCCATGCGGACAGCGTCAAAATCCTACCATAACCGACCCGGCAACCAGGCTACAAAAGATGGCCCGGTTAAGGATTGCTCGGGAGACGAGGCTCATGGCGAGGTTTCCGACAAGGCGTCGAAAGGCCCCCGGGCGAGGAGAGAAGACAACCTGGAGAACGCGTTCGAGAGGCTTCAGATGTAAGTCGCCCACGCGACAATGTTCCCTTACCACCCAGCAATGAGCGAGTGCTAACCACAAATACAGCTTCAACGAGTCTTCAGACTCAGAGGCCGACACTTCAGATGCCAACCCAGCCAAGAAAGCCACCACCATGGATCCCACCACGCCTAGAAAGGCGAACAGAACGCTACCCGCCTCACCGCACAAGACGGCCAGGATCCCGATGTCCCCCTGGAAGCCCGAGCATAAGGAGTTCTGGGACCCGGAAGCCAACTTCGCCTGGATCGACAAGCACTCGCCCCCGAAGCGACCCACGACCGCCGCCGGCACGGCCACCGGCACGGCAAACCTCATCAAGAACAGCCAGGTCAACCTGCCGCCAGCCATAGATCTCGCCAACAACAACGATAACGACAACGGCACGGGCAGTCCCCGCAAGAAGAAGCAAGCCGCCCCCGCGAGCCCGAAGAAGCAGCAGCGCGAGGCCAAGCGGGCGTTCGACGAGGCCAAGGACGCGCTGGCGCGGTCGTTCCTGCGGGAGCTCGACGAGCGCATCACCGGGGGCCGGCTCGGGCGGCTCACGGAGGCGACAGGGGGGCTGCGGACCGTGTGGTCCAACACGCTGCAGACGACGGCGGGGCGCGCGCACTGGAAATGCAAGACGGCAACGCGGACCACCCGCAACACCGACGGCACCTCCTCCACAACGAGCGAAGCGCGCCACGAAGCGCACATCGAGCTCGCGGCCAAGGTGCTGACCAACGAATCGGACCTGCTCAACACGGTGGCGCACGAGTTCTGCCACCTCGCCGTGTTCATGCTGGACCAGCAGCAGCAGGCGGACGGGGGCAAGAAGAAGCCGGCGGCCCACGGCCCCGAGTTCAAGGCCTGGGGCCGCCGTTGTAGCGACGTCTTCGCGCACCGCGGCATCGAGGTCACCACCAAGCACAGCTACGACATCGACTACAAGTACGCGTGGCGGTGCGCCGACTGCCTGTGCGAGGTGCACCGGCACTCGCGCAGCGTCGACCCCCGACGCCACCGCTGCGGGCGCTGCCGCGGCGAGCTGCTGCAGGTCAAGCCGACGCCGCGCGGGGGCTCCTCCGGCGCGACGAAGACCGCTGCTGGTTCGTCGTCGTCGTCGTCATCATCGGAACAGCGGCAGCAGGGGGAAGCGGTGAAGAAGAGGCAGCCGAGCGCCTGGCAGGAGTTCCTGGCCCGCGAGATGAAGGAGCTCAGCGCCTCGCAGAAGGGCCTGAGCTTCGAGAAGAAGATGGAGGTCGTCTCGGGCCGCTGGAGGGCTCTCCGGGATGCGGCCGCCGGCGCCGACGTGAAGGGCGTGGCGGAGGGCATGAAGACTCTCGAGATCATCGACGAGGTTGAGCTTGTGGACGAGGTCGACGTCTGCGCGTCTGGTTAGGTTCGGGGGCTCTTTGTGCGACGGCGTTACTGGTTCCGGTTCTACTGTTATTATGCATAGGGTCGCATGTTTTCGGGCATGGCATGGCATTGCATGGCATGGTACCCTAGATTCATAGATTCACGTTGCCCTCGGGGACGTAAAGAAACCTGGTAATCACACGCATGTCTTGCAGTGCCTTGTGCTAAGATGTCGGCGGTATCTTGTTAGTCTAGCCCTGGTTTCTTTGCAAGACTCGTAACTTGTCTCCAGGGTATTTCAACCGGCCCGCATGACTCCATTGCCTAATTTTTGGGGCCACTTCTCTGGAAGCATCGAGGGGTTGTACAAGTCTTCGAGGTGATATCGGGTGACGAATAGTGTCTAGTTAGACATGGTTTCTTCAGTGTCCGCTTTCGGGTTTGCCATGAATTCTGTAGTCCGTATAGGAGCATTTCTAGTGGCACACAACCGAAAGTACGCATGCCCCTATTAGGGCGCCATATCCCAGTCACCAAGCCGCAAGGGAGCTCTAGATTTGCAGGACAAGTCGCTCTTGCAAACCCACGTTCATTATCATGAAGATGACCAGCGCCAGGAGGTTCCAATCATAACTAGCAATAGCTAGGTGCACGCCTGCCCGCCATCGACAATCTAACCCGCGCATACGTCTTACATTCACCCCATATCCCCGGTTGGTCCCGTCCTCCTCTTAGATCTCCTTGAACAAGCCCCAGTCCTTCACCTTGAACGTTTCCCATATCTTGGCGGCGTAGTCGACGGCGTCGCCTATGAGCTTGCCCTGCTTGCCCAGTTCGAGGTCGACGTCCTCGTCGTCGTACTCGCCCTTAATGTGCGGCACGTTGATGGTGATCAGGATGTCCGTCAACTCCTTCTCGAGGCGCACCAGGGTCAGGATGATGGCCGTGAAGTCGGGCCTCGCGGCGCGCTCGCTGGCCTTCTCGCCCGGCTTCGGTGACTGCGTCGCGATCAGGGTGTAGGCGGGGATATTCTCACTGTGAGTGGCGACCAAGCGCGCGCGGGTTAGCAAGACAGCAACCGATCGATCAATTGATCCTTCCATCGGGGGAACAGGCGCGAAGTCGCAACATAGCCAACTTACTCCAATCGCGAGAACAGTGTCGGCGTGGTGTTCCAGACCCTGACGGTCTCGATGTCGTCGCCGACGAGCTCCTCGAGGTGCGTCGTCAGGGCGCGGCCGTCTATCTCGGCGCCGCTGCCAGCACCGCCCACGCGCTCGGTGATGTCGAAGATGATGCTCGTGAAGCCGTCCTTGTCGATGTAGACTTCCTGGTTGTCGGGCACTTGTCGCAGCTTGCTATATCATTTCATGCATCCAGCATCAGCTACACTTGATCGCCTCCCAAAATAACGCCTATGCGAGTCCGGAGCAAGCAGAGGGAAGGGGGGGGGGCGCTATGTCGTACCTCACGTCGGCGAAGTTCGATGGAAGGTCGCAAACGAGTGCCCCGCCAAACAGAGGGGTTGCCTTGAAGGGAGCCATGGATGTGGTGGAAAGGAGTCAACAAATTGCAATGCGCAGATCTACTACGTATCCTTTTCTTGAGAGGAAGCAACCGATGATGGTAAATAACTCCGTCGACAGGTTTGTTGCGACAATGTTCATGCAGTTAAAGGCACACAGCGCAGCGGCTGGAGCCTTGTAGGAGCTTCACATGGCGGGGCAGGGCAATGATGTAACTTCTAGTCTAAAGTTCTGATACTTGGATTGCAGAAAGTACCGAAGGTAGTATCGGCCACCTGGAGTGCTGCATCTGAACCTGCAGCACTGTTTTCTAGGAGGCTTCCAGTTACTGTTCGCATCTGATGCGCGCATCAACGTCCCTTATATATGGAGTTGAATAACAGTAATCGGGACTCTTATTAAAAAGGAGTGAAATGAAGTGTTATTCTCGAGCTTTCCGGATGGGAAAAGCCCTTAATAATAGGTACACAGTACACGATTCCTGCTTGTAAAAGTCCCTACGAGACCTAGCAGTACCCTGGAAGCCCCGGGAGCCCTGAGACGACCTGACCGGAAGCCTTAAAGCCTTACCTGTCTACGAGATAGGGAGTGGAAAGAGCAGAGCGTATAAGGCGTGTAACGCCTGCGCTCGCAGCCGCAAAAGCCGACATGTATGCAAAGCCCCTTTTGCTTATTAGACGAGAAGGATTAAATTAAAAGGAAGAAAATATCCCGGAGAAAAGATTATAGTATGAAAAAAAAAAAAACTGAATCGCAAAATGAATCGAACTGGATGCTCCAGATAAGTGGTTCCAAAGATTAGGCAATGGAGTATTTTGGGCTAAGAACAGGAAGCGCTGGTAAAAGGCAAGAGCTTCGTTTGATTTACTTAGTCCCACTCCAACGAGTTCGGGACCTTAACTAATCTATAAAGAATCTACTAATGCTGGTCCCCTGAGTTGGAAGAACAGCCGGAGATTTTCCTGGCGGGGAAGAAGCGATGGGCAGGAATTGCGGAGTTGTGGCTGGTGGTGGTGGCTGCTAGGTGGTGCTTGCTCCAGCGATGCCCCTCCTCTCAACCGCTCTGCCGTACCAAGAACCTCCCAAGTCCTGCCCCTCAACGATGTATGCTCTGACGCCAGAACGCCGAGTTAACTCCACCTGCAGCAATGGAAGTGTACCTATAGCTCTGCTATTACTTGCAGGCCTATTGATGTTACAAAGCCTCCCCCGTGCCTGCATACTAACTATATATCATGCCCTCACGCCAACCATCATCTAAGAATTGGCTCTCAAGGTTCTCACTTATACCCCCATTCTAAGACATAAAACGATACCCGGATGTCATCTAAAATGGCCGCCTGCATCTTCTGCAAGATCATTAAGGGTACGTACATACTTTGCACGTTACCTCCCTAGGGGACGTGGTAGCTCAAAGCATAGCTACCTATCTATAATTTATAAACATGCCCACTTACTGCTTTCTGCTGGCCCGTCCCTCCATTAGTCCCTGCTCAAGCTGTGTCACTAGATAAGAGTCCAGATAGGAGTAGCTAACACCGGGCACCACACGCTCACAGGAGAGATCCCGTGCTTCAAGCTCTTCGAGAGCGAGAAGACGCTCGCCTACCTCGACATCGGGCCCCTGGCCAAGGGCCACGCCGTGAGTTCCTCTTGATTACCCGCCTACCCCTAACTCTTGCTGGTCTCCACTCCCCTCCTCGTCCGCCTCATATGAAACGAAACGGGCCCTGTATGGCTGACCGAACTGGCTTCCGCTAACCATGATAACAACGATAGCTCGTCATTCCCAAGTTCCACGGTGCGAAGCTACAGGACATCCCGGATGAGCACCTCAGCGAGATCCTGGTAGGCCTTTGAATTCCCTCCCATCCACACGGTTGGCTTGAGTTGCCCCGTGGAGTTCGGTACTGGGGCGCTGATCATGAGACGTGTATCGCGTAGCCCGTCGCCAAGAAGCTCGTCAAGGCCACGGGGGCCGAGAACTACAACATCCTGCAGAACAACGGCCGCATCGCGCACCAGGTCGTCGACCACGTGAGTCTTCCCCTTATTTTAGGTCTTGGCTTAGCGATCTCTCTTCCCCGTTATCCCGCCTGAGATACTACTGGTGGCTCTTCTTTACAATTGGAGTTGAGTTTGCTAATAACTACTGCTCCAGGTTCACTTCCACATGGTATGATGCGAACCCTTCTAGCCCCCTTATGATACTGTAGAAATATAGCCACTGACTACTTTTACCCCAGATCCCCAAGCCCAACGAGGAGCAGGGTCTCGGCATAAGCTGGCCTGCCCAGAAGATCGATATGGATGAGCTGAAGGCCTACTTCGAGGAGATCAAGTCGAAGATGTAAACTAGCAGCACGTCCCGCGGGAAGCGAGAGGAGAGGTGTCAGAGTTCTTGCAGTTCGATACTTGGTCATTGTGAGACGTGAATGGAAGTCTTTTGACGCTTTTAGAGCGGTGGCCATGAAAAGTCTTTCTTGATTACAAGAGTCCTCTACATGTAGTATTTTCCGGCCGTGTATCATCTTCTATGACCCTTTAAGTGGTATCTATCACGATAAGCCTAGTCAACATCATCCGAAGACGTCTGCCCCGGCGCCGCGGCCCCGTTGACGGCCGGCGCCGGCGTGCTCGTCGAGGGGTAGTAGTCGATTTCGCCGCCGGGCCTGATGACGCCGAGCCTGTCGTAGAGCGACCTGGCGCGGATGTAGGGGTCCAGCTGCCAGTATTGGTCGCGCAGCTTCTTGGCGACCTGGTTCCGCGAGGACTGGATGCTGGTGCGCTTCTCGGCGTCGGCCTCGCTGATCCAGGCCACGGTCTTCTGCTCGTATTCGGCGTAGAGGCCCTCGCGCTCCTGCAGGAGCCTGTCCCGCGCCGCCGCGTCCTTCATCCTGTCGTTCTCACCGGCCGCCGGCTCGACGTACCGGTACGTCCAGTCCTCCTCGCCGTCGAGGTCCTTCGGTATCCTGTTCGCGGCGATGAACTCCTCGAGGTCCTTGAAGTTGTTCGTGAAGTTGACCTTGCTCGCCACGACCGGGTCGAGCCACCCGCGGATCACCTTCCAGATACCTACGATATTGGTGAGGACTCCGACGCAACCGCCAGGCTCTGATATCACGTACCTTGGAAAACCCATGGGGCCTTGTGGACGAGAACGACGCCTAGACTTTCCGGATAATTGGCCTCGAAGCATTTTATCATGAATTTGACGGGGGCGTAGTCCTATTCGGAGGTCAGCTTTGTCCCGGGTGCAATCTATCGGCGAACGACCTACCATATTGGCGAGAGAGAAGCCAGTCATATCGAATATGATGCACTACCAACGTAGTTAGTACTCCTGGTACCCAACAGAGAGTAAGATAGACGTACGGCAGTGTCGGCGGGCGGTTTCAACAGCAGGCGAGAAGTCTCTATCAGGTAGACAGTGTACCTCTCCAGACTCTCCTCGGACTGCTCGCCCGCCCTGTGCAGGGCAGCCTTAACGATGCAGATCGGCCTTCCGGATTTGTCCATGCCGTGTATATAACTCTTCCCCATGCGCATCTGGGCGAGGAAATCGGCCCCGGTTTTCTTGACGGCCTCCTCGCTGCTCCGCTCCTGCTCGGCGGCGAGCGCCTCGCCGTGGAGCATGATGTCGTCGTCGACGTGCGCCTCCGCGGCCCTCCAGTTCATTGTCGCCAGCAACATGATGAGTGCCTTCTGGACGTCCCATTTCCGGGCCCTGAGGAACCGGAGGAGCAGGGCGTCCGGGTGGTCGTGCTTCACCATGCTCCAAATGGTATTGCGTATCGTCTCGGGGGAGTGCTTGGCGAGGACTTCCTGGTACATCTTGTTCTCGCCCCACTTGTCGTTCGGATCGTCGGCCTTGACACTTTCGGGGCCGGGCACCTTCTCTGAGCTGCCGCTCTCTTTATCCTTCTTATCCCTCTTCTTGAAGAGGGACATGTGCCGCTTCTTCTTGCCCTTCTCCACTCCGGCTGCCGCCTTCCCCGGCTCTGCGGCTGCTGCTTCGGTAGTGTCTTCGCCCCCGATGACGCCGCATACCTGTAAGAACAGCTCCCAGAACCTGCGCAGCTTCTCCTCCTGTTCGGGCGTCAGATTGCCCGGCCGACCTGGCAGGGCTTCCATGTCTTCGAAGTCGTCGAATAATTCGATATCAGACACTTGTTCGGCTGGTTCGCCTTCCCGGAGTCTCCCTCGGCCGGGACCAACGGCTTCGTAGAAGACGAATGCGACGACAACGGCAACTAGTGGGGCGATGTAGAACGCCGAGGATATGCCACTTTGGAGCTGTCTTTTGACTTTATAATCACGCTTCGCGTATGCGCGCCCTGCAGGAGTGACTTTTGTGTGACCGGACTGATAGTTGCGTGCGACGTTGCTGAGTCTTTCCGGGGTAGAGAGGCGCTGTCGCGACCGACACGCGAAAGAGGAAAGGGGGGGAGGGTTGAGAGCGCTGAGAGCGGGGCTTGCAGTGTCGTGTGCGTAGCGAGAGTAGAAGCAACGTCCCCTATGACTGAGACATTGACTGGTCGAGAAGGCACTCTTGCAGGGTCTCGAAGGTGTAGTGGAGAAGGGAAGAGTTTGCGATTTGCAGGAGAATGGGATTTTCATAGGGGTCGTATACAAGTACTAATAATGCAAATTATCCGATTATTGGCAGTACTGGAATTCAACAAAACGCATGTTCCGATGCACCCTGACGCCGAGAAGGAAGATGCTGCGGCTGAGGCGGTTACGAGGGCGCAGCGCGACAGTTATGCGAGATAACAGGAGTCCCACGAACGCGCGGACCGGGGTTTGAGTTGGTTGATATACCTTGTCAGAATAAGCAGAGGATGTTGACGTATGCGACACATTTTCTAGTTTATAACAAGGAGACAGGCTAGTTCTACCAAGGTCCATAACTGCTGTTTTCCTGCATGTACTCTTCCGATGTCTTGTGCTTTTAAACTATTAGTTCAGATGATATACTTTGCCTAGGTAGGGAGGAAGGCTTCAGGTAGGAGTTCTGCTTTATTATAACGTTGCATAGACTTCGAAAGTAATGTGATAAGCGACAGTATATCATGTGATTCGTTGTTCCATACGTTTTGATACGGGAGTCGGTCATACTCGAACGTGGTAACAACCATAGAATAAGAGGGCCCCGTTGTGACCGTCAAATCTAAAATTGGGGGTTGGAAAAAGAAAAGCGGAATTGCGTCACCTCTGAGATCCCGCAGGCCTGATCCCCCCTGAAGAAACTTATTTATGTTTGGGCTAGAATTGTCGGAGCCAGAGAGGCCAATCCACCGACGGACCCCGCTACCGTACCTACCTGCCAATAGTGGTGAAACTCACACTTTCTGTTTTAAGCATCGTCGTCGTATTGTGATGCTGAGGCTTAGCTGTTCTCGAAATTAAGCATTACAGCGGCATACGCGTCAGGCAAGCCCCAAAACGGCGGGAACAGTAATTTCAATTCAAACATACACACACACACACCCCCATGTCCGCGAGCGAATCCGCCCAAAACGGCAGCGCCAAGCGCTCCAACTCGAGAACGCGCACGTCGCGTCCTACGACGCCCCTCCGCCCCTCCTCCCGCTCCTCGTTCCGGGACTCGGCCAGACGGAGCGCGGAGGGCAGCGGCGAGCCGTTCCCCCTGAACGCCTTCGAGCCCGCCTTCGCCGAGCTGTCGGACGCCGTCGCCGACCTCGAGGCCAACATGATGCACTTCCAGCTGATGCACGAGAGCCTGGCCCGGTTCAGCGAGAGCTTCGCCAGTTTCCTGTACGGGCTCAACATGAACGCTTTCTGCGTCGATTTCCCGGAGGTGAGCAAACAAACGGTGCGCTGCCCTTCGAGGACTTAATCTGACATAGCCGCCGCAGGGACCAATCGCCGAATCGTTTCGTAGGGCGAAGCAATACGAGGAGCGGGCGGGTACGGCTTTAACCACTACGAACACGACCTGCTACTATAGGTAGAGTATACTAATTAGAATGTTACATAGGTCCAACCCAACCCACGGGGCGAGCCGGCGAGTTCGACGGCGAGACCACATTCATGTGAGTCTGATTTCCATTATATTTATTATGGTCGCTTGCAGGTGTTAACTCTCTTTAGGACTACGGAGACGTCCTTCGTTGAGAATCCACCGACCGCCTCGAAACCAACCCCCAAGAAATTCGCGACCTCTAATACTCGGCAGTCTCGCTTGCCTCCACCCTCTAGGGGCGGCGCTTCATCGAGAGGCAGAGGCGGGACCGGAAGAAGTCGCCTGAGCGGTCTTGCTAAGCCAAGAGCCCGTGGTATCAGATGAGCATGATACAGCAGATATAGGGCAGTAGAAGACATACTTCCCCAGGCGCTCATGGAAAGGCTTATCCACACCATTTATGACGAGTCGTCGTGTCGCATAATCAACTGCTGTGGTCGAACGCAACTACTCGATCAAGTGCGGCCAAGAGAACCGCCGGGCATACGGGGGCACATACACCATGTAGGCTTCCGTCGAGTTGAAAGGACCTTGGACTCCTGGGTCATGATTTAGGTTGTCATCTCCATCTCAGCATCTGCAGCCTCGGTCCGTCTATGGTGGCCCTCGTTGTCCGTGGCCAAGCCTACTGCGGCCTCGGCCTCCTTCTGAGTGTACGGCTCTTCGCGGAGTTGCTTGACTCTGCAGGAATAAATGTGTCAGACGAGATACCTCAATATACTGCACGTGTGAGGCTCATTGCGCTCACCTTCTCTTATGCGGCTTCCCCTTCTTGTGCACTACGAGGCTCACTTCGGTCTCGAACCACTTGGCGCATTCTGTGCAATACCACTTCCCCAGGCCGGGCAGGTCCTCGGATGCTTTTGTCTCCTTGTACTGCGCCAGATGCTTCGGCGACCGCAGATCAGCCTTGATCTGGTCCAGGTCTCTGGTCTTGCGGCGGGTCTTCGTTAACGTGCGCTTATTTCCGACGCCCATCTTGAAATACCCCAAATCAAGAACAATCGGTCCAATGAAGTTTTATTATAGTCCCGCAGATAAGTCGTTCGTTGAGTGACTGGCAAGGCTAACCGACTTCTCGATGTGCTTTCGGCTTGCCGATAAGATTGCCTGGATGGTGTTTTTGGATTTTGAGGCTAGAGAAATTTTGGTGGGGTCTGTCAGATAGCACCGACGTGCGTAGGTGGACCGTGCATCAACTCCGGTCAATCAATTCCTACCCCATTTCACATGCAAAGGCATGCCCACCAGACTTGCAATTCAAAAGCCTTAAATTCGAAGGCGAGATGCGCTCTAACGCCGTTTCGGATTAAAATGCGGATCTACCCTTTACTCCGACTACCAGCCCCGAGTCCTCCGGTCTCCCGTCTTGTGTATTGACCATCGGAAGGACCCACTGGAAAGTCCCTTTTCTCCGGTTACAGGGTATCCGCCATGCAAGCGCCTACCTACGTAACAACCATGCAATACCAATGATTTTCACCCTGTAAAAGAGGTTTGGAGTACGAAGCATATGAGGATGGAACGAAGTCCAGAACCGGGGCACCTTTTGCTCTGGCCAACCTATTCACCGTCTTGAGTAAAATTGCTATTATGACAGACTATCATGAGACGAGATGATGATACCTGCCGAGGCAAATATGGAACCCTTTTTGAGGCTGGCTTCCTGCCATGTTCAGCGGTCGCCCCACAAAAAGTTGGTCTGGAGACATGGCAAAATTTTGCCCAGGCGCTTCCAAAATCGCCTATGATGCCGAATAGGCACGGTTGCCCGAGGTTACTTCTCGAGTTGGATGAGGTACTTTTTGCTGCTGGTGGGGGTGCGTTTTTCCCGTCCAGTCTCTCTCGCCTCCCATTGATCTGTTCCATGCAATAACAAGTAAACCCTGGGTTGTGCATGTTACGTGTTTATCGTCTGGAAGATGGAGGAGATACCAGTATGATTCTTTGTTGGCTGGCTCTGGCAGTAGAGATTGTAGATACCGTCGCACAGCATTAGCAGCCTGCCGCGTGAGGCTGACCTTTAAGTTTGAGCTGATTCGATGCACGAGGACATCTTGATAATGTCGAGCGGGGCAGCTGCCGCGCAGCCCAGTAGCGGGCTTCCTGCTCATATGTGCAGTACCTAGACACCTGCATATAGCTTCATTCCACCCTTCGAAACTTCTGAAGAGGGCCAGTTACGAATACCAAGCCTAACCGACGACTCTGCACTTGCTCTCCCATGTCAAATGCTTTATAGACCTGAGGGTCTACATAGAGTGGGTTGGACTGAACAGTGTTATAATCCAAAACCCATTCCTATTAGAGACTCTACACTCACGATGCTCCTGCAATCATGGTGGGGTTGGCCACTACCTGGGCTGTGATACTACTGTAACTTCGAGATGTGTATATTACCGGGCCAGCCGCTTTCGTCTCATATGGCCGCGCTCGTTACATTTCCACTGGGTAAAGCAGAGACAAATAAGTATATCCTACCTGACCTGTAACTCTCTAGGTGGAGCTGGGATCGAACTTCGTTGGAAATTTCTAGGAGAGAGAGATATGTAAAGTATATACCGTCAGTGAGAGAAGAGACACTTGTTGTGCTAACTGTAGGTAACAATGACGGAGCTCTCTCTCTCTGGAGAGGGTGAAGGAAGCTGGTCCGTGATCTGTAAAGTGAGGTCATATCTTTGTTTGGAGTAATTGAACTCCCTGTGATTCGCCCGTTCAGCTGGTCGATTGACGAAGTACCTGCTCGTCTTAGCCGAAGTACACCTACCAGTCCGTTACGGGACGTGGGTGGCAGCTCTCAGAGCGCATTATTTCAGTGCCCCGCTTTACGAATAGTTCAAGCCAGAAATGCTTTTATACAGCAAAACCGTGGCATCTTCCTCAATCCGCAGGGGGAACGTAGATGAGCACACGCTCCCAAGCGCTGAGTTGCCTTGACAATTTGAGACGACAGCGTCATAGACGGCGAATGATGCATAGGGCTTGAGATACTGTTACCCCCGTCCACGGCCCTCATATGGGTTGAAAGCGTATAGCGAACCCCCTCGAGAACCAGCAACCCGAAGTGGTCCAACGGCAGGCCTCGCGCAAAAGATCATCCAAGCTTGAACAACCGAGAGAGCTAATCGAGGACGATATGCCCAACATACAGGGCTTCAGCATGTTCCGGGCGCGCTCGTACGTGCTACGGCTGCCGCTCTTCACGCGCGGCCTCGTCGTCGCCATCTCGGCTTTCTGGCTTGCGAGCCTTCTACCTATGTGGGATTTGCGACAATGGGGCGCCCTGATCCCGGACCAGATGAATATCTTTACCAGTTAGTAGTCGCTATCGCTTGCGTTCTGGTCTACGTCGTTTGGACTATATAGAAGCATGGGGTGGTCTGTCTGACACATGCGCGCGCGCGCGAATGCCTACAGTGTACCGACTTAATACCTTTCCGCTCATCCACCTGAACTTCTTTCATGCCATCCTCAACATACTCGCCCTGACACCTTTGATGGAGCGCTTCGAAGCCGAGTTCGGTACCTTGACGTCGTTGTCGCTATTCTTCGGCCGTGAGTCTCGCTACGGATATGGGCTTTTCCTAGGGGATTTGGCCCGCGGCTGACCCGGTGCGCAGCCCTGACTATGATACCCGCCTTCATGTACGTCTTCGTGGAGCGCATAATACTACGAGGGAATACGTCGGTGGTGGGGGCTAGGTGAGCCTGTTATCCGCGTATACCATGGGATTTGCGCTGACGAACTGGTCCAGCATGTGGGTTTTCCTGTTGCTAGGCATTGAGGCGATCCGGACGTACAAGACGAACCCCTACCTCGTCATCGGGACCCACAACATCCCGACGTGGGTGTCGCCCTTGGTCATGGTGGTAGTCATGAAGGCTCTCATGCCGGCCTCGAGCTTTTTCGGGCACTTGAGCGGCGTCGCTACGGGATACCTCTGTAAGACCTCACCTATCCTTGACTGATAAGTTAGGAAGTGACTAACATGCTGTCCCTCCAGTCGGGCTCGGCTACCTCAAATTCGTCGCCCCTCCTGAGAAGGTGCTGCGATGGATAGAAGGCCGCCTGAACCTGCTGGCTCGGTTACCGCACTATGTAAGCGTGGACCAGAAGACATATGGCAGGTTCGGCGTCCTGCCGACGAGCAATCCGACTAGTGCGGTGGGCTTGGTAGGGAGTACACAGAGACTGGGACCTTAATTTCGTGAGGCTACAAATAAGCGGAGGATGGGAAGGAGGCTGCGGCCCTGTATATGTATATATAGACATTTCAGCTGTGTCTGGCGGGGACACTCCCGGCATCTGCATAATGATGGCGTTTCCTGGGGGGTCATCGACGGTTATGGATGGGGCTGCATTCGCTTCCAGGGCTAACGGTAGAATCCGTACACCGTGGTTTTGAGTTTCATGGCACGTCCTTGGGACTTTGCTGGTGGCTGCTGTCATATGAAAGGAATCAGCTCTCATCTCTACCATAACCGCTCAAAAGAGGAAAAGTGATAAATCTACCCGAGAGCCCAAGGGGAAATGCAATCCAACAGCACACAACGGCGACATTAGTCAAAACTATGGATGGCATAATGGTCCTTGTCTCCAATTATAAGAGAGTACGGCTATAAGACATCCGTTAAGGTCTTAACATTAGATGAAAAAAGGGGGAATCTAACTTAGGTGTCAATGCAAGTTATGCAACTAACGGTTAATTAGAGTTGGCGTGGTCGCAACGCGTCTCAAGCTGCTGCTGTAAGCTTTCTTTCTACCTTTAAATAAGTTTACGCCTCTACGTAAGAACCCCTGAAACCAGCAATTGGTGCTCCCGAGACACCATATGATTATATTCGCACGTTCAATTCGAGGAGGTTTGCATGCGCAGCATTTGAAGTTCTTCCAACGCCCATTGTCGAGCCCAAGTTTGGGGGAGCCATGGCGGGTCTTCTTGGTAAGTATAAGTAAAGCCTATAGGAAACCCAACGGGGTCCAACAGCTTCCATCCAGTACTATATATATATATGTGTGTGTGTGTGTGTGTGTGTGCGTGTTGACCGACCCTTGTAGCTTCGGCGCTCACGATGCGTCGCAATGACCGTCTCTTGAAAAAAGCACCGCCCTACATCTCACTGGTCTGCATCGTCGTCGGCGTCGTCTGGCTATTCCTCCTCCCGCTCAACGACTACTCCCGCCGCACCTACATCTCGGAGAACGCTCTTCTTCCCGGCCAGGTCCATGCCTATTTCGGTGGAAGCGACCAGAATGTCTTTCGCGCCTACAGACACGAGATCGACGCGCTCAAGAACTCTAGCAATGTCGAGTGCGTATATACAGCATACAGGGGGTAAAAGGTTGGGGGGATGCTGACGTGAAGTCGAATGCAGGGTAAACGACAGCTTGGAGAACATCCTCACCGGCGTCGGCCTCAAGGTCGGCCGCCAGAACTATACCTACCACTCATCCGGCGAGACGTATTCCGGCGAGAACCTCTACGCGATCTTGCAGGCGCCGCGCGGTGATGCCACCGAGGCTATCGTGCTGGTGGTCCCCTGGCGAAACATGCGCGGTGAGCTAAACCGAAACGGCCTGGCCCTGTCCCTGGCCCTGACGCGCTACTTTAAGCGCTGGTCGCTGTGGTCCAAAGACATCATCTTGGTCATTCCCCCCGACAGCCGCACGGGCATCCAGGCCTGGGTCGACGCCTACCACGATGCCCACGATCCCCAACAGGTCGCGCCCTTGCCGTTGAAGTCGGGAGCTCTCCAGGGCGCCGTCGCACTCGACTATCCCCACGAGGGCCGGTTCGAGTCCATACATATCGTGTACGACGGCGTCAACGGCCAGCTGCCGAACCTGGACCTCATCAACTCGGTGGTGAACATCGCCAACGGCCAGGGCCAGGGCTCGAAGCTGCAGCAGATGTGGACACACAGGGACTCGTACGACGACCGGCTGAAGACGATGCTGCGCGGCATGGTCAACCAGGCGCTGGGCCACTCCACGGGCGCCCACAGCAGCTTCATCCCCTACCACGTCGACGCCATCACCATTCGGCCGGTCGGCCAGGGCTGGCACGACGAGATGGGCCTGGGCCGGGTCGTCGAGGGCACGTTCCGCAGCCTGAACAATCTGCTCGAGAAGCTGCACCAGAGTTTCTTCTTCTACCTGCTCATGAACAAGGACCGCTTCGTCAGCATCGGCACCTATCTCCCGAGCGCGATGCTGGTCGCTGCCAACTTCACCATCATGGCCATCACGCTGTGGATGCGGAGCGGGTATAGCGAGGAAGAGCCTCCCACGACGGAGTCCCAGCAGCCCAGCAACGGCGCCTCTGCTTTGACAGACTCGGATTCTAAGGACATTAAGGTCGAGGGAAGTGGTGCAGCTGCGGCTACGGCGAGGACCGCGCAGTCTCCGAAACCGGTAGAGAGGGATATCTTCCTCCCGCTCGGCCTGGTGGTGGGCTGCCACCTCCTCGGCGCCGTTCCCCTATTTGTCTTCAACCACACACCATCCAACGTAAGTGCACACACACACACAGTAGTCTGATCCATGACGGCGCACGCGTATCGATCTAACACTAACTAATCCATCTCCGCAGATGCTAACGCCGGTCTTCATACTCTTCACCGCGGTCAACGCGCTCCTCCCGCATCTGGCCTCCCACCTGCTGACCCCGGCATCCCAAACGACGCAGCAGCAGCGGCAGTTCCGCCAGCTCCTCAAGTCCTTCTCGCTCCTGCTGCTCGGCATGTTCCTCAGCACGCTCGCGACGCTCAATTTCAGCCTCGCGTTGCTCGTCGGCCTGCTCGCGGCGCCGCTGACCTTCACGCCCACCGTCCACGCCGGGCCCGCGGCCAGGGTGGCCTACACGCTCGTCCTCAACGTGCTCAGTCCGCCCGCCGTCATCGCCGTCGGTGCCACCGCGGCCGCCCGGTATCTCAGCGAAGGAGGTGCCCTAGGAGGAGGGAGCGTGGGGCATCTGCTGGCCGAGGCCGCCTTCGGGTGGCGCGTCTGGGGCCTGTATACCCCGCTCGTCGTCTGGTGCGTGTGGTGGCCCGCCTGGCTCGTGGGCGGCGTCGTGGCGCTGGGAGGCGGTGGGGGTCGTAGTAGCAGCGAGGGGACGGGGAAGGCGAAGGTCGCCTGATATTTTTTTAAGCTAGGTGCGCAAGAATGCTCTGCATGTCGTTACTAGAGCAGAAGTGCCTTGTGTGTTGTTTCTCTTCGAAAAGGATAAGGATAGAAGGGTAAGATTACTGCTGGCATTACTCGCGCGAGCTGCGGTACTAACTAGATCACATAGAGAAGAAGAATAACGGATGATGGGGGGGGGGGGCAAA
>QJOB01000455.1:0-17315 GCA_004155035.1 Monosporascus sp. 5C6A | reverse complement strand
CCCCCCCCCCCCCCTCTTTTCCACTCGTTCACTGGCTCTGGTGTATAGGATACGGCGTGTTCGATGCTAAGATTGCGTAAGGAAAAAAATAACTCGTGCGAATTACCCTTGGGAACGGCTGGACTGATGGTTTGTATATGCGTCGCAATTATGGTTAGTGTTATAATGGGATTCTATGATTCAAATTCGACGACCTAAGCAACTCCCCCATATAATGAAATCAAGCACCGGTAACCAACATGCATCTCCTTCTTTGATTTCTCTTGTTTTATGACCATGTCAATGTATGTAATCCGCCTACAACAGGGCCAAGCGGACCCCCCGTCGCCGGCTCCCTACTCTCCCCCATTTCTCCCGGCGCAGCACCCATCGCCGGAGACATCCCCATCCGTGGATCGGACTACCCCATTGCCCCACCAAGCTAGCTAGCTGCCACGGCGGCGGACTTCCTCGTGGTCGGCACCGGTGCCGCCGCGCTCGTGTTCCGCGTCCGGCTGCACGAGGTCCCGCAACTCGAACAGCGTCTGGAAGTTCAGCTGCTTGACGAACCACGCGTTGACGAGCTTCCACTCCTGGCTCGGGTCTTTGAACCGGATCTGTATTCCGAGAGGGGGTGTGATCGTCAGCATCGGCCGCGTTCGTCTTTGGTTCTTCAGGGCTCGACTAGCGCGGGGGAGCGAAAATACGGGGGCCGGGAGGGGGGGGCAACACAGAAATTAGGGAGGGGCAAGTGGATGAGGGGGGGGGGGATGTAAGGAGACGGACTCACCTCGAACCGCCGCAACAGGCTCGGCACGAGCTTGTAGATCTCCAGCAGGCTGATGTTCTTGCCGATGCAGGTGCGGCTGCCCATGCCGAACTGGAACATGTGGCCGTTCATCTCGCGGACGCGCCTCTCCCGCTCGGCACGCGCGGCGTCGTCATCCTCCTCCACGAGCCAGCGCTCGGGCCGGTAGACGTCGGCGTCGGGGCCCCAGATCTCCGGGCGGCGGTGGATGACCCAGGCGGAGCAGCCGACGATGGTGCCGCCGGGGATGCGGTGGCCGGCGATCTCGGCGCCGGCCGGGGACGGCACGATGCGCTCCAGCGGCAGGCCCGCCGCCGGGTGCATGCGGAAGGCCTCCTTGACGCAGGCGTCGAGGTAGGGCAGGCGCTGGCTCTCGGTCCAGGTCACGAGGCCGGTGGACCGGTCCGAGAAGGCGCCCCGGCGCGCCGCGCCGTCGATCTCGGCCCGCAGGCGCGCGAGCACGCGCGCGTCCCGCAGCACGTAGTAGAACACGGCCGCGAGGCTGATGGCCGTCGTCTCGGACCCCGCGAACGCCATCGAGACCGCCATCGTCTGCACCAGCGTGTCCGTCATGAAGTCCGGCCGCGCCTCCTTCGCCGCCAGGAACTTGGACAGCAGGTCCCGCGACCCCTTACCGTCGTCACCGCTGCCGCCGTCGCTATTGTCGGTGGCGGCCACCGGCAGCAGCGGCTTCTTCGGGTCGCCGCTCAGGTTGTGTCCCAGTCGCTCCGCCATCCGCGCCCGCGCGAAGCGCGCCACGGGCATAGTGGCGTCCAGGAAGCCCCACTGCGACAGCTTGAGGTATATCGGGTTTTTCTGGAAGAGGCGGTCTAGCCAGGGGATTTGCCCGATCTGTGATTTTGGGCGGGGGTTGTCAGTTGGTCCGTCTGCTCTGTGTTTCACAAACAGCCGGAGACTCTTGAGCGTCAGGGTTTTGGGGGGGGCGGTGTAAACCTTACCGGTGCGACGTAGAGGAAGAGTTTGGAGAGGTAATCGACTATGCCGTCGATGTCCTGGTTCTTCTCGACGAACCCATGGCGTTTCCCGTAGGTGATCTCACCGATCACGTCGAAGGCGAAGAACTGCAGCCATTGGGTGAAGTTACACCCCTCCGGGTTGTTGGCAAACAGTTTCTCCGTCTGGCGGAGGAACAGCTTCGTGGTATTGTCGACGAAGGGTTCGTACTGCACCAGAGCAGACATGGCAAAAGCCGCGTTGACACATCGGCGGAATTGGGCATGGAAATCGTTGTCCGTCGTGCTGAATAGGGAGGCCAAACTACGGCCCTTCACGGTCGATTGCTGGACGACGTAGAAATCCGACTGGCCCTCGCTCGTCAGCTCTTCCGTAGCGCCGGCAAATTCGGAAGTAGGAGAAACGCACCTTGACGAAACCTTTGTTGAGTCCATAGATAGTTTTCAGGGCCTTTGGGTCCGCAAACGACAGCGTATTAGGCCCCAAACGCACCACATCACCGTACTTGGCGTGGAGTCTCTGGTGGGTTATATCGGGGCGTCTGCAATAGACGTCCCAGAGGCGCCACGCGTCTGTCAACGATGCCAGGAACGGACCAGGATACCTGTTGAGGCCATTGTGATATCGATTCCTCACCAACCTCGCAAAGACGATAGAGATGAGAATCGGGAACCAGTACTTGGCCAATATACCCACCAGCACGGAACCTCCGGTCCCTCCCATCATGGACCTAAATCTCTCCTTCCAACAGACTCGCTCCCAGTTAAGAAAGCGCAGTATCTTTGTAGGCCTGTATACGGTCTCCCTGAATCCAGCTCAGCAGCCTCGGGCTCTCGACGCCCAGTGACACTGATGATGGGAGCTAACGGGCAACACGATATATGACGTGCCCAGTCGCAGAGCTTCAACACGTATGCTACACGGAACGGGGTCCGACCTCCCGTCGCGTATTAGGTCAACGCCGCGAAGCGTGCGGCTGTTTGACTATGTAAGCCAGGGACGACAGAAGACTAATCTTCAGATAGCTCTACGCGATACCATACAATGGTTAGAGCCTAGTCTGGTTATATTAAAGTCGCTTCCGTGTAACTTAGACAACAACGACAATCGTAAGACACCTGTAGACGCGCGCACTCGGTGTACTGCAGACTGCATATTGGTTATATATAGGCAACCCGTTATTCCAGATGGAATCTCGGCAATCCGTAACATCGTAGCCACTGACGTTAGCACGGCTCGGATAACTCGAGCGAACCGATGCATGTGCGTTTCATCCGCACCAGTTTGCGACCACGAATATCCCGACTCGCGGGTTCGGGACGCGGGCATCCCCACCCGAGAATGCTCAGGAGCATCACTAAAATGAGGGGGTGGGGTCGGCTAGTCGATGGGGAGCCGAAGACAACAAACGCGTAGGAAGGTCAAGTGAAGACATGTTGATGCTGTACTGGAGCATGGAGCAGCAAGATGGACGGCAGATGTGTGGTCCAATAACATGCCGGCGATTCGGACCGGGATTGCGGCAGCATTTCCCGGGATCAGCCAGAAACGAAGGGTTATATATTGTCCCCTTGGACAGCAAGAGCCGCCGGTTCTTAGCCCCATGGGCCAATGGATACGGCATACCAGTAACCAAGCCATCGCTCCTCTAATTAAGTATCCATAATAGTCGGCGTTAAGCCGCTGAAGACTGGTCTGTTAGATATTTCTAGGTATGTCCCACCGTAAGGATATGTGACAGCCGAGAGTACTGGAAGACCTACAAGCACGATACCACGTATCGTACCGCGAGAGATACTCGATCAGCCCCCAACGTCGCGCGAAGAAAAAGTGCCGAACCCGGGTAACAGTGTACCTAGCGTATGGACTCTACGCCTCCAAGGAAGACTTGCATGCTAAGGAATCGGCAGTGGAGATGTTGACCAGGTTTGCTACTCCGGCAGATGAGCCCGGTCGGCTTAGAACACCGGAAAGATGATTGGCATTAATAATCAAAAGCCTCAGAGATAGTACAACACCTAAGCTAACCTAAACTTCCGTTGAAATTATGACTTGAAGAGAAATGAAGGAATGGAAGATGAAGCAAATAGCAGCATCGCCACAAAACTTGACTTGGGGTTTTCTTTCCAGGTGGCGTCTGTGCACGTGCGGTTGCTGCCTGCCATTTTAGGCACCCTCACAGATAGGAAACCTCCGCCGACCCTCCGACATCTCCAATGCCTCTTACAAGATCATATCTTTTTAGCATGAGGTTCTCATTCTCTGCTCATTCTCTCTACCTTTGGAGTTAGTCATCGTATCTCTACTGATTACGTGTCATGCATCCGCCGGGGACTAGCCGACAATATTCTGCTCTGCGCACAACGTACAGCAGGCAGAGTTGCATAGATACTGCACACCCACCTCTAAGACTCAGATGCATGATGGCCTAGCGATATTCGGTTCATCATCGAAATCAGCTCAAACCAACTCATTGCTCTTCCGAATATGAAAGGGGCTTTTTACCACTGCCTAGATTATATTACGCCATTCTTTAACCGCTTCGTTAAAGGCTTCCAAGCGGGATCGCACCGCACGTACTTGCCTAGGATACCATGCAAAGTCATATGGATAACCCCCAGTGCGTTCTTACTTACCCGGATCCAGATGAGATGGAGCGGTCGACAGTGAAGTAGCAAATAAGAGGTTATCGTTGGCTGTAGCTGTCAACAATTATCTACTTATGAGTTCCACCGCTAAGTTTCATCAACTAGCAGCAGAGGGATTTCTATGCTGTGTAGGTCGCCCGGCGTAATATCGAGGGAGGAAAAGACCAGAGCGCATGTTTTCGAGGTGGGTTTTCTCCGGGCTAGCTCCTGGCTGGCAGAGCCATACGATTATAATGTTCGTGATCTTAACGGTGAGTCGGCGAAAGTCCACGTCTACATACAACTTGCTTGATAAACTTGAAAGACACTGAGCTCGATCGAGCATTGATATGGAATCCATACACGAGCCCAAGCCAGTATAGACAAATATAAATACACTATCGAGCAGTCTTCATCGGCTTGCCATCGTGAGTCAACAGTTCCGTTGAGTGCTACAATGACTTTCCCTTACCACTTACCCAAACCAGTCCTGACCATTGACAAATTTCAAGTCGACATTGTTACTCTGCCAATCATGAGGCAAGTACTTCTTGCTCAAGCTGGCCTTTCCGGCCTTTGAACACCAGTTGGGGGGCCAGTCTCCTGCCACATTCCTAAGCACCACAACCGCGACGTCATTCTCGAACTTCTCCATCGCAACTTCATAGCTGCCAACCTTCCAGGACCTATGATACTCCGGCTTAGCAGTCTTCCGTCATCTTTTAACTGGGTCTGGATAGGGGTTTCGGAATGCCTGGTTCAAGGGGCGCTCTCGAAGCAATCGTCACATGGGGTACGACGAAATTCAAAAACCCGAGGACTGCTCACCATTCACCCACTTTCGGGTCATGCTCGGGAACCCTCCAATACACCCCGAAACTATCATGACTCTTCAGCGCTTTGGGTGTGCCCATGAACTGGTACACGACGTCGTACAGGGTCCCCATCCGCAGGCCCTGCGGTTCAGACAACGTGGCGCTATAGAACATCTTCTCATACTGGCCGCGCTGCTCAATGCAGCCGATCCTGCGGGCCGCCGGTTGCTGCACCAACATGCGACGCCACGACGCGTCACGACGCAGGAAGGCATCGCGTCTGCCCGCCCCCGCGCCCATGGAGGAAAACGGGTCCTCGACGCCGCGGACCATGAGCGCGCCCATGTTGTTCCCGCCGTTCTTCGAGTCCCGCACGTTCTCCCTGAAGAACGGGGGGAATGCGGCCTCGAGCAGCGGGTTCCGCCGCCGCCCCGTGGTCAGCTCGTCGGCCGACGACGCGGCTGCTGGCTCGAAGAAGAGCGCCCGCTGCAGCTTCGGCGCGCGGGCGATGGTGTCGCGCCACTGTTTGGACACTCGCTGCGACAGGAGAAGGGTGCGGAGATCGAGTTCGGAGAAGATCTGCACTAGGAGTTCCGGTATGGAAAACGTCGTCTCTATTGCGGATGGAGCCGTCATGTTTCGGGGTGTTGGTTGGAGGCGGGTGTATATTCGCCGCCACGGACTTTTTGTTGTTGGGCTAGTATCTCCGCGAGCAACGTATAGAAAGCAACTATTTGACCATCTGTCATATCTTATATTCAAAGCTAAGGTCGGCTTGTCTCACAGACTGCCTCATGGGTGCGGCCAATTAACCCCTGGCGAACTCCGTTGTGGCATGAGGCGCAGCACGATGTGCTGCAACACATCGCCACTCAGGCTCTTAGCAGGGCGTTCTTTCGACAATCCCCATAAAACTGACAGCCGGGTGAACAGAAGGGCTTGTTTTCTTCCTTCCCAATGATTGATCCCCTCAATGGTGGATTGGCCAGAGAAGTGTAAAAACACAAGCCATCTACTTCCTAGGGCAGTTGCCCATCTAGAATGTCGTGTCCTCTGGATTCACTTCGTAGTTGGATGGTTGATGAAGGCAAACGAGTGTATTGCTGGGAGGATGGATGGCACTTTATGAAGCAGTAGGTGTATGCCTACGCGGTGATTGCTTCTGTGATGACGCGGCTAATATCGCACCCAATTTTTATAGAATGCGCTCCTTATATATTTTCATAGCAGGGAGTACAAATCTTTGTAGGATTCGGTAACTGTGCGAAAGGGTTGAACGCAGTCGACAGGTTCAGGAGTCGATCTGGGTCCCTGACTTGGTGTCTCTTTTACCGATATCGAGAAGTATTCTGAATTTTACTAATACCCGTAGCTGCTCTTTCGACTGAAGATTGTTTGAAAGGACCAGAGCTCACCTTTGGCCGTACCACCAGTTCAGATATCTGCAGCAGGAGCGTATGACATTATGAGACCCTGTCATCACACACTGAAGCATATATGGCTGAAGAAGAAGATATTATCAGGTTGACCTTCTAAGAGGTCCTGGCTAGAAAGAGAGGTCATGAAGCCTCATTAAATACACGTAAAATAACTGTATCTGAGAGGAAGCGATACCGGAACTTCGAACAACGCATCCAACAACGCATCCATCAGTTACAAAGCTAACTAAGCCATTGCGCAGCTAACAGCCCTAGCCTTCAGCTAGGTCTGACAGACATGGCAGGATTGAAGTTAACTACTTACCCATGGCATGTATTGTTACCTATCTTGGAAATTTACACTTCAGCTAGGTTCTTCTATGTTCTGGGTTTTCGCTAATATCTAATTATACTTAATTTTCCACACCGATACTCTTTGAGCGCCCTATATTCTCGTTCATACCGGGACCTGACTACATATCCTAGGTATAGCACCATAAATTTGCCCATGTTGGACATTCAGTAAGAAACATCAAAAAGAATCTCGTCCCTAAAAAGAAATCTAATTCTTATGCTCAACGCTATCTTTATATAATAGGCCAGTTTGGCTGACACTTGTATCATTGGGATAACATGTTGTGCACCAGCCGCCTTGTACATTATCATACGCAGTCGCCTACAAAATAGGGGCTAGTTCCTGATTACTCGACTGGGTATTGTTAGTAACTAGTCTTATGCGATTAACTCGACCCCTACAACTGCTTGAGTTGAAATGTAAACATACATAGCCTTTGGGCAAGGAACTCGCAAGTAGGTGTTGCACCTTAGTTACGTCGTTGGTCCCATTGGAATATCTACTAAGTGACTCAATTTGCACTTAAGCAAGTCTACCATATAAATATTCCTCGTACTTTCCAATGATCTTCTGTCTACGTTTCTGCAGCTAGCCTCAAAGCCAGGGGTTCCTGTTGAGCTGATGTCATGCCGCGTACTAGTCACCGAGACGTTTGTCTGAGTTTTCAGTACACGCTAGTCAAGACCTGGAGGGTCTTAGATATAGGAGGGCGTAGACGACACGCCATCCGCTCACTTACGAGGAAATAGGTTTTTAAGTCGATTGATAGGTACGATGGTATTTCTAGAAGATGTCCATAACGAAATCATCCCCTACGGGTTCGGTAGGTTTATCCGCTGGATGAGGCTTTATACGTGCGTCCGTACGCTTCATAATCGGGGGGGGGGAGGCCGTTACGTGCCTAGTCATGGAATAACCATGCGTTTCCAGCCAAATAATAATAATAATAATAATAACTCAATGACGACTTCATATTACGTACCGCTTCGCAATTTCGAGACGGTGGCGTGCCGTTGCTTCTTTCATATAACCCAGCGCACATATAGCTTTCGGCATGTTCTATTTTTGGTCCGAGTGGAGGGAATTCTCCATCGACCATATTTGAAACAGTTTTGCCTCTTATCAGATCGTCCCCAAGACCAATCAGTATAATTGCCGGTCTTGGCGATGCTTGGATAGCTATTATAACTTCTTATGAGATCCTGCGCATGACGCATGCGCACGTTTCGCTATCGGCACTTTGATAGCGATTCTAACCTATAGGAGCGAAATAGAGAGGTAAACCGAGTGTTGAAGACGGTTATGGTTCATTGTATGCTTTCCCGGCTGAACTTAGAAAGGAGGAGGTGTACTCCATCGGGTAATATATGGCGCCAAGAGGTGGTATCAGTTTTCCATCCTGATGGTCGCGTACCACGAGACATAGAATGGGGTAAAAATATGGGTCTAAAATGCTGTAACAAGCATGAAAATAGTGTGGGGGAGCGGACATCCTCATAAGGGGTCTTGACGATCATGGAGGATGGTGTTCCGGCGGCTGCAAGCAACATTGAGCGGCCTATAAATGGAGACACGATCCCGGTGAGTCGATAAGACTGGAGAAATCATCGATGATAACACCCCATCTAGAATTCCAGACTTCGGCGACTCTCAGCTATTCTCTACGGGAAAAACCCTGTTACTGTACAAAGCACCATGGCTCCCTCAACAGAGATCCCGCAGACCGTCCAATGGAACGGGAAGACGGTGCCCGTCTACCACATGGAGACGGTTGACTATAGTCGACTGCTCTCCCAGGAACCAGAAGAAATCGAGAAGGTGCTTCGTTGCTGCCAGAAGGAGGGCTATTTCTATCTGGACCTGAGCGGCATTGACGGCCGTAGAGTGCTTGAGGACCAAAAGGAGACTCTTGAGCTCATGTATCGCTTCTTCGGCTCGCCCCTTGAGGCCAAGAACCAGTTCGGTCTCGTCGCTCCTCATCTTGGGTAAGCAACAAGAGACCAAGACCTGCCTTATCTTCGTCAACCTGCTGACACGCGGAAAACAGCTATGAGCCCATCGGCTCGCGGAATGGCGTCCTCGCGAACACCAGGGACGGATACGAGATGATCAAGGTCAGATACTTATGGGACCTCCCGGACCTGGTGTCCAATCTGCGAAGTCCCAAGCGCTTACATGATTACCGGATGTAGGTTTCCCGGGACGAGATCCAGAAGGACTACCCGCACATCCCCGACGTCATCAAGAACAGCCCCGATATCAAGACGCTGGAGAACGCCATCGCGGGCTCCAACGTCGTGACCAAGGTGATCCTGTCGGCGCTGTCGACGGCGATGTGCCTCACGGGGGCGGAGCGATTCGAGAACTCGCACCGCAACGAGCGGCCCTCGACGAGCACGCTGGCTATGATGCACTACATCCCGTCGGACCCGGCGGCGGACCTCAACGTCGGGCACCAGAAGCACACGGACATCAGCTCGCTGACGCTGCTCTTCGCGGAGCAGTGGGGTCTGCAGGTGCGGCCCCCGGGCGCCCGCGAGTTCGGCTTCGTTGCGCCCAAGGCGGGCTGCGCCATCATCAACGTCGGCGACTCGCTGCGCTTCGCCAGCGGCCACACCTTCCAGTCGTGCATCCACCGCGTCGTGCCCTACGACCCCACCGAGCACCGCTACTCTATCGCCTACTTCCTGCGCGCCGAGAACGAGACCATGTTCACCGACAGCGAGGGCCGCTACATCACCGCTGGCCAGTGGCACGACGAGAAGTTCTTCGCCTTCATCAACCCGCCAGAGATCCAGGCTCAGGCCCCGCCGTCAATGCTCCTTGGTGGCATGGTAGAAGAGGATGAAGAGGAGGCTCCCGTCGCGGCGGCGAAGGACGCTCCTAGCCCTGTGCCAGTAGCGGCACAAGGGGAATCCGTGGTAGCCTATTAGGTGCTTAGGTCTAAATGGAATTTGACACAAAGGGATACGACATGGGCTGGATGGGACTGGGGCTGGCCGTATTTCTTTGGTTATGAGAGCCATCATTAGTATGTATGTAAGAAGAAGTCCGGTCGTGCGGCCCTACTCCAGGGGCCGCCTTTCCGGCGCTTGTTATGGACAACGGACGATAAGTCCAGAATAGTCGTGGGTGTACGCACCGCCATATGGATTTTGTTTGTATATATCCTCATTAACACAGTAGATATCTCCATTCCCACTCCTGTCTTCTAACGCTAGTAGATTATCGGCCTTATGTCACTTTCCGTTACATTAAGCTTAGCATTCGCTTGACCAAGAGTCTTCTTCTCCACATCGTGGACTGCGTAAACTCCACGTATGAAGGCATCTCCAAGCACCTGAATACTCAATATTAACGACGAGTGCCTGCAGACCGTCTTGAAAGCAAGGGGAGTTCCGAGCGATATTGCGGGACCGGAGAGTCGAAAGGACCTACGCCGGCGCTAAATAGACAAAAAGAGAGAAATTATTCCGAAGAGATTTGACTCACCATGAATCTGTCCGGCCCGGGAGAGACGCGGAAGGAACAAGCCGTTTCGCCCCCATCATAGGCGGATGCGGGCCCGGGTATCTCTCGATCATCTGCTCCAGGGGCACCCGGATCACCGCTTCGTTGGAGCCCCCGAATGCGAAGTCGATGGTAGTCGACGCGGCGTCCGGCCTGCATTGAACAGAACAGGGGATCACCGACATTATAAGGATCGGGTCATAAGATGCGCCTACGGACAATATCAACGAGATGGAGGAGCTCGCAGGGAGAAAGGCCTTGGGGAAGCCGGATTCCAGAAAAGCCGGCCCGGTCACGGAGCTGTTGCTAAACCACGTGGTATCCGAGCAATCGACGGTAACGCCCACGCCGGTCAAGTTAAGGTACCATTGCTAAAACCCATGCAACGGCGTGGTAATAGATTAGAGGCATACGTACGCTGTACCGGCCGCTGAAGCTTAACACCTCGAATTATTTGATTTCATCAGCAAAGTTTTGCGTGGTCAATTCCTCCGAAGAGAAAAGAACCCTGGCTGCGCACGTCGTTAAAATACCGAGAGAATGTCGGCGTATTGATCAACCTCTGTAGAGCCATTTCCTCTACTAGAACAGGGCACTGGTGCTCCGGATAGCCTTGGCGAAAGAGGAACTCGCCTTCGGGGAATGACAGGTCCATGATACCATACAATGGCCAATCCCTAGAGGGACAAGAATGATCAGCCAACTTTCCCTCATATCGCGATTGGAGGCTTACGCAGGTCCTGTGGTGTTGGCGAGGCCGACGCGGATTTTCTTGACAGTGACACCTCGTATGCGGATGTCGTCTCTAATGTAATTTCCACTGCCACTATTGCCACTGCCATAATTGAATTCGAAAAGCCCCGGCAGGACCTCCTGAAAGGTGCTACTCGCGTCGGGGTTATATGTGCTGCTGTGGCAGCCGTTCTGAACATTACAATCTACCTTGACGACTGTCAGTTTATATGGTAGAACGTCTGCCTAGGCCAGTATGTTTTACCTTGTCAGAGAAAACCCAGAGATCTGAAGACCCAGAATCGACCTGGACGGTGACAGTTTGGGGAGGGTTTCCGATACTTATGTTGGCCAAGTAAACGGGCCCTTGTCCACCGTCACCGTAGATTAGAGTTAGCGGTAGACTGATGGGCTTCGGGGTGTTTGGTGGCAATGTCGATGCGCAAACTACAGATGCTCGCCGAATGGCAAGCAGCATCGCTGTGGTGCATAATGGAACTACGGTGAAATATCCCGCGTGAATATCCTAAAGCATCATGTTTGGGGGGACCCCACTGCATATGTTGCCGGTTCAGATGAATACCTACTCGTGGGTCTACTGTAACGAAGGAATTCCTCACATATATATATGTATGGTAAGTAACGGAATATGAATCCATTCGGGTATTACCGTCGATGCTCAACGATTGCTGTGCTCACGTAGCTAGAACTGGCCTAGGGCCCTCAGGAGACCAGATTCGACTAAACACATGTTCGCTTTAGGCAGGAGCTCAACTGTCGACAGTTCAGAATGGTACGTAATATCAACATCGTCCATGAACGCGGCAGAAGTCGTCGGCTTCTCTGCCTCATAAACCTGGAATATACTTTCTTCGTGAGTCATGTTCGAGACCAGAGCAGTGATCACGTGTTGTGTGGATTAAGTAAGCCCCTGGCGTCTTGCCCCCACTTCCTGAATTTACCCACTTCCTGAATTCATTTCTCAGCAAATTACGCGATATTTAAAAGTCTATAACTAAATAAATAAATACAAGAAAGGCGCCAAATGTTATAGATGCATTATTTGAAAGGTGTTTTATATAAGTAAAATAAATTTAAATCCCCAAAAAATTATAAGTTATATATAACGTTTACTTTCGTGTTTATATAAACAAAAAGAATATAATATATAATAATTAAACAAGTAACCTTAATTTAAATTCAAAACCTATTCGAACTTACCTTACCGTAAAACATAATAGAAGGCCATTTACTTTTATGTTATTAAGGAATATAAAATATAAAAAATATAAAGGCTTATAAAAAAAAGAATTATTATAAATAAGTTAAAAGGAAAAAAATATGGATAAACTATAAATAATATAGATTAAGGTTATTTAAATAACGTATTGATAATCTTTTCTTTATTAAATTTTTTTACATTTTTATAATATAGATATACTTTCGGATAATAATTATTTTAAAATTATTATAAGAAATGCGCGTTTTTATATTATTATAATAATTATAAAATAATATATATCCTTTAATATATCGTTTATTACTTGCAAAGGCATAAATAATTAAGATTAAATTTATATTACAACGTTATATATTTTTTTATTTGAAAAAGATATATAAAATATTTATAACTTTAAAAAAGTATAGATAATAGTAAAATAAAAATATCTTATTTTATATCTATAAAATAAGTAATATAAGCCTTAAAAAGAAAACTAAATAATATTATATTTTACTTATATTAATAAGTAACTTAATATTAATAAACCTTATTCGAAACGTTCAAAATATAATTTTATATTCTTTATACCTTATAATTAAATAAATAAGCGATATTTTTTCCTGGAATAACTTTTATACAAGGTAATTATATAGGTCCAAGCCTGGAAAACAAGGCTGAGCTAATATACAGAAATCATGTTACGATTAATTTTCATGATAGATATTATATCCAGTATTTTTAAATACGATAACTTTTTAAATAGTTTTTTACGGTTTGGATAAATTGCATACCTTAGTTCCGTACGTTATTCTGATTCCGACTGGTACTTGCCGATAAGCTTTGGCCTTGGTAAACCTTATACCCGTTAGTTACGGTTCAGCAAGGTTTTTGAAAGTAAAAAATAGCTTTATACGGTAAACCTTAAAGATAAACCTTAAAAACGCATAAAAAACGCATAAAAAGTTTTGTAAGCTTTTGTTATTTTATAATTAGAAAGTTTAACTTCGATCGTTTTTACGGTACCTTTTTAAGTTTTTATTAATTAAAATACAAACTAAAATAATATAACATGTTATACGAATACAAAATATTAATTATCCGGAACGAAAAGGTTTCGATAGAAACCGTCCCGTTTACGGTATTTTATTCGAGAAAGATTACCGCATAATTCAAAGTAATCGACGTAACTGTCGATTTGGAAAGTTATTTTAAAGAAAATCGACTGCGCTTTTTAATTTTCGGGTATTATTTTATTTCCGATATTAAAAATTCGCCTTTTTACGAGCTTATTATAAATAACTTCGATTTAACGAAAAAACTGCTAGCAAAGATACAATAAAATAAAGATAACAAGTTGGATAATTCCGAAATCCAGCTACTGGAACATTATACGTTAAAAGATTACGAATATTAGTTTGCTCGGTTACTTAAAACCGCAAGAAACTTCCAAAATTCCGAAAGAAATTGACGTGGATAAAAGCACAACTAGGTAATTTAAAGTCGCCTTGGAATAAGATACCTGTAAAACGGAAAGGGGTAGTAAAACTAGGAGTTTAGGTAACAATTTATCATTTTGTCTAAATATATACACGGTTACTTCTCCTCGAGGGAGAGGAATAACTTTTATAAAACACTTTATATATTATTTTATCCATCTTGATAAAAAATGCTTTTAAAACTTCATATATAGTTAACTTAATATAAATCTAATTTTTAAATATTAATATAAAGGTTTTACAATGTTTTTATACCTTTACGTACTATTTAAATATTATACTTTTCTTATTATATTAAATACTAACTTTAATAATATATTATTTAAATTTTTATTATAAATGTATATATATACTTGAATTTTAAACAATTCTGAATATTTTATATTTTAATATACAAAATTTACTAAAACTTTAAAAATTACAATACAAGTATTTTTCAACTTTTTCGTCCCCGTTTACGTCTTCAGTTTTTTTAAAACCATTCTTTCAAATTAAAACTTAATTATACTTAAATTGGAATTTATTTATTTGATTATGTTTATATATTTTTATATAAAACCTTTCATTTTTATAAGCTTTCCATTAGTAATTTTAGTAACGTTCCATGTTTATTAAATTTCTTATAAATTACTTTATACAATACCCAAAAATCTGGTTTTTATATCTTAATGTGGTTTTGTTATCGACTTTTTAAAATTCGTTGGTTTTAAAAGTTCCAATTCAGGAAGTGGGTCAATTCGGGAAGGGGGTCCACCCCTCTGGAGCTAACGTTCAATTTGGTGGATGTTGCCCGCCGAGGGTCCGAGCCGAAAGTCCGACGCCCAGCCGAGTGGGATTTTTCGGCGCTGTTTTAGTGGCTGAGGAGCTGTCCTTGCGGCCGTCTGCAGTGATCTTCAGGGCACTGATGAGAGTACGTCCTCTTCTTAACTTGCTGCCTAAATTAAATTCCTCAGGGATCATCGTCCTGTTTGCGAAAACTTCAGGCGTTCGTTTTTGCGAGATCAACAATGTCGGCTTAAACCTCGTTTCTCGCTTTGGCTTTAGTTGTGTTCTCAGTTCAACTAACACCAAGCCCAAGCGATTAGCCCCTGAATTTGGCTTCGGCAGAATCATGGAGGAATCCGAAACTCCTGCACCTGCGATGCCAGCTTGGAGAGGTGTATCTGCGAAAGTCTTCGAGGAACTAGGGCTTGTATCGCTGTACAGTTCGTCGCTCGACGTGAAGTTGCTCTGTATGCAGCGTTTCGTCAGACTCTTCGCCTATGGCTCATCTACCCTCGTTCTGGTAGCGTACTTGGAGGCACTCGGGAACAGGAAGACGGAGATCGGTCTTTTCATGACGTTGACTCTGGTTGGAGATGTGTGTATAAGCTTCCTTCTCACTTTATTTGCCGACGCATTGGGCCGCAAAGCCATACTCGCTCTAGGGGCGACCCTGATGGTAGCTAGCGGGATTGTATTCGCGACCTCTGGCAGTTATTGGGTGCTCCTAGTCGCAGCTATTGTGGGCGTCATCAGTCCCAGGTAAGATACAGCGATCGCAGGACTAATAGTCCACGGGGGCTAACGCGAGGCGCTGTAGCGGAAACGAGATTGGACCCTTCAGGGCGGTCGAAGAAAGCATTGTCGCACACCTGACGGAGCCTTACAATCGTGGAGACATCTATGCGTGGTATAGCATGCTCGGCTTCGCTGGCGCTGCCTCCGGCCTGGTCTGCTGCGGTTGGATCCTTCAGCATCTGACGCAATCTCGCCATTGGGACACTATCCCTTCATATCGGGCCATATACTTTGGATACGCAGCAATTGGTGCTTTGAAGCTGGTCCTTTCACTACTCCTGAGCCGGTCGGTCGAGTCAGAAAAGAACCAGCAATGGGTTAATGAGGGCCAAGGAGAGACAGCGCCGCTGCTCAACGGCAGCACTGAGGAACCGGCAAAGAGAGGAATACGCTCGCTACTTCCCCATATCAGCAAGGACAGCGTCCCAGTCGTTATCAACTTATGCCTACTCTTTGCACTGGACTCCTTTGCCTCCGGACTCACTCCAATGTAAGCCCCTTAGCCAAGCACAAGTTATCTAGCTGACGGTGATTATGTCTAGGTCCTGGATCACGTACTATATCCAGTCGAAGTTCAACATCGAGGAAGGCGTGCTTGGCACAATCTTCTTCGTATCGCAGATGCTCGCGGCCACGTCGATGATTGTTGCTTCATCACTCGCTAAGCGGTTTGGAAACGTAAACGTAAGTGCTACTTCTAAAAATATGCCATAATTCCCCGTTTCTTAATTGACTTTATGTAGACCATGGTCTTCACGCACCTACCTTCAGCAATATTCCGGGCCCTTATCGGTATACCCAATGACATCCATATTACTCTGCTCTTCCTACTCCTCAATGCGAGCACGCAGTCAATGGACACCGCTCCCCGAGCGGCGTTTCTAGCCATGATAGTCCTTCCGGAAGAGAGGACTGCGGTTATGGGAACCGCTAACGTGGTCAAGACCATTGGGCAAAGTCTTGGGCCGCTTCTCACAGGGTTCCTGGCCGATCGAAAGCTATTCTGGGTAGCTTTTCTCGGGTCTGGTAGTTTAAAAGCGCTGTACGACCTCGGCTTGCTAGCTCTTTTCAAGAATAAGGAGAGGGAGAGGGAAGAGGCGGAGCAGCGACGGACCCAAGGATCGCTTGAAGGAGAGTCGGATAGTCAAGATAGAGTCAGCAATATATAAGGCTATCAGCCCCGGAGAGGTGGAGGATACAGCTATGGCGCCTATCAGCTATTGTACCATTCCTCACTGGGCCGGTTATAGTGACACGACAGGCCAGACGTTGCAGCTCCTGTGCCATACACTATCAGATAGTAGGCCAACCCCGGTCGTCGAGTTACGAATGGATGACATAAGGCCCCTGTCAGAATTCACAGAGACACAGCCAAACTCTGGCAATCTAGCTAAGCCACCCATTACCTCTAGCAACTGAACTCGGAATCGGATAATAACATTCGGATGCAGGGATAACCATGATATAACCTTCCTAACCGAATAAGGCCAACGATTGTTCCAAGTTCTTTTTCCTTTATTAGATTTCAGGAAGACACGTCTGCTAAGAAGTATAGCTATCTGTAGCTTTCCATCAATGAGCGAAGAATGTCCCGGAACATAAGCCATAAGCCCGCTATCTTGCGGTTCACATGTTGGGTAGTTCCGCAAGCGATCATAACCTAGTGTATGGCTTTCTACGTCCCTAAAACCGATCCTAACCTGTTTGCTAACGAATGCCGCGGGGGGGGGGGGGGGGGGGGGGGGGGGGGGGGGGGGGGGGGGGGGGGGGGGGGGGGGGGGGGGGGGGGGGGGGGGGGGGGGGGGGGGGGGGGGGGGG
>QJOB01000454.1:0-17389 GCA_004155035.1 Monosporascus sp. 5C6A | reverse complement strand
AATTATTATCCCGGTGGCCGATTTCTAATATCTATTTTTGTTAATTAATTATAAATATGCAGTTTTGTTGATTTTGTATAGGAAATGGCGGCGCGTTGGGGGGGTGGAGCGTTGATGGGGGGGTTATCTTATCTTAAGATTTTCCTTAGTCTTGATCGAGCCTTCCTCCATACACTTTTGCTGGCAAAAGTCTCCTTATACTCTTTAGGTATCCTTATCTTCAGTCGCCATCTTATCGCTAATTTCCTATACTCTTTCAAAAAAGCTATGTTACGACCTAATGTCTTAGACGTTTCTAGGGTTTGCACTACCCACCCACCCACGCTAAAATTTTCACCCACGGGTACCCGTAAGTGGAAATCTTTACCCACTAACTACCTATTCGTAAGTAGTACTTATTCGCTAAAATTTATTTTTACCTATTAAATTTATTTAATATTTTTGTACGGTCGTATATAGTTATAATTTAATATAATAATATATAACTAACGTCCCACACAAGCTGTCAGATATAAGGGATATCAGTTGCGTTGTTCTATTGAGCTAATTGCGTAAGTGCTCCGCACACGCACTGCTTTTGTATAGCCTAGCAACGGAACAATTATGCTCCGATCAGAGCGTAGCTAGGGTGCTTTAACACCCTGGCTAGCTGACACAAGCTCACCGGACACACAAGCTCACCGGACACTTTTTGGCACCTTCCAACAATCAACTCAAATAACTTAACCACAACACATCAGATCAATTCAAATTAATAAAATGCTTCTTTACTAACCGTATCTACAACTTCCCAACAAGTGCACGCATTATATTAAGGCTTGTTACAGACGCCATGTTACCATTTCTTCCTTCCAGCCTATATGCGACCGACAACCTTTAGCAGCTGTTAACAGTAATTCTTTGCTACAATCTTTCTGCTGGCTTAAAGAACTTGTTCATTTTATATAGCAAGTATTCATCTTTTTAGAAAACGTTTGTTTTAATTATTCATTAATGTAAGGATCGAATTGTTGCGAAATCAAGTCCGATACGCGCTGCCATACGTTCCGCAAAACCCCCGCGAGACGCCCCGCGAAACGCCCCGTACGGCCCCCCCCACCTGCCCCACGCCCCGCCCGCGCCCTTTCCAACACGTTCTATAACGCGTTTCTTAACGTATATCTTTAACGTATAAAAGCCGCATAAGAAATACTTACGTATTTGGGTTAAGGATTCGGTCGAAAATAATTATTTAATCGGTCGGCTTTGGGTCGTACGAATTAAGGGTAATACTGGCTTAAACGCGTTATAAGTTAATCGGTTACGAGCAGGTTAAGAGGAAGAAATAGCAACATGGCGTCCGTAACAAGCCTTGATATAATGCGTGCACTTGTTGGAAAGCTGTAGATATAGTTAGGAAAGAGGTATTCGATTAATTGGGCTTGATTTGATGGGTTGTGGTTAAGTTATTTGGGTTGATTGTTGGAAGGTGCCAAAAAGTGTCCGGTGAGCTTGTGTGTCCGGTGAGCTTGTGTGGGACGTTATACCGTTTATTAATAATAAAATATTAATAATGAAACTATTTGCCGATTAGTACGTTAATTAGTACATTTCGAAAAATAACTATTCGTGGGTATTTTTGGGTAAGCAAGTACTTCAAAATACCCACGCCATTTATGCCACCTACGGGTACCCACCCACGGTCGTGGGTGGGTGGGTGGATACTCGTGGGTACCCATTGCAAAGCCTAGACGTCTCGGTGATTCAAAGAAACGGTCGCAACAATGCCACAGGTGGCTGAAGGACCCACGCCACAATCGGAATGGCTCTGGATGCCAAGACAAAGCGGGATTTAATAAAATAGTATAACCCTGGATACCAAGGCATAGCCATGCAGTTATACGGTATAACCCTAAATAGCTATATAAAGCCATTTAAAGCACGATTTAAATATATAACTACGATCGTTACTTATTTCTTAAATTTACAAATAACAGCTTGTAATAATATTTAATTACGTAAAACGCATTTTGTTATTATTAAACGTAATAATATAAATTTTATTACTTAATATTTACGATTTATCTATTAATATAAACCGTACGGTTAAGGTTTAATAATTAAAAACCTCCTTAGTTATTATAAGCTATATACCAATAATAAGAAAGTAAATTAATTAATTAACCGAACGCAAATAATAGTTTAATAGGAAATTAAAATAACTCTTAAATAATTAAACTATATAAAACGTTAAAAAAGAAAATAAAAGAATACTATATTAGCGTCAATTTGCTTAAGCAAATAATTAATTAGCTGCATTTTCTATAATAGTATAATATGGCGACGATATAAAACGATATAGCCTATTACGTTATAGGAATTAAAGCTACACTGTAATAAGCTTAAATACGTAAAAAAGAGCAGGCGAAAACAAAACCTAAATCAAAAATTTCAATATAGTTTTAAATAAATATTTTTTTTAGCTAATGTTAATAAAGTGCAAATCTACGAAAACGAAAAAAAGAATTATTTTAGATAATAAACTAGTAAATGCGAAATGAAACCGTTAAAATAAAAAGTTTAGTTGTTGATAAAGGCAAAAATGAAATAAAAAAAGATAGAGAATTTTTATACGGTAAAAAGATTATCAAAAAAATATTAATCTAGGAAGTTAAAAAAGCGATCGGTAATAAAATCGGAAACGTCTATAAATAATATCTAAAAAGGCATGGTTTAATAGTGACTAAGTAAAAAGCTTTCTATTTATATCTACTCTATATATCGATTGGTTATATATAATATAAAAGGTTTTATTAAGGCTTTTTTAAAAGTAACAGACGTAAATCGCAAAGATATAGTTTTCGAAATAGATCTAGCAGCATGAAAAGATATAACTAGAAGCGGAAAAAAGTCTATTTATATTACATATTAATAAAGCAGGAAAAAAAATCTAAAAATTAAATATGAATATCGAAAAAAGAAAAAAAATAATAGTAAAGCTTTTTTTTATTATAGTTTTCTTAACAAATACGACTTTAGCAATTTCTTATATAATTATTGGATTTTATTTAAAACTTAAGTATTTACTTTAAATTAACTTTCGTTATATACGTCGTCGTTTCTATTATAAAGTTAATAAATATATACAAGATGGATAATACGTTCAAGCCTGGAAAATAAAGCTGAGCCAATACATTATGATAAAAAGCGTTAGTTACAGCTACGTTGCAAACGCAGCCCTAACCTCAAAAATAGGGCCTGACTTAAGTGAGGTAAATTATATCCAGGTTTGCTGTAAATGTTACATTTCCGTTTTTTCGTTTTAACTTTCTTGCGACGACTACTTTTAACCGTTGTTAGCTAAGGTTTTTTATTATTCTTTTTGGTTAGAAAAATTTGTCCTTTTTAGATAGTAAAGGTTTCCTTTTTTAAAGATGTTTATTTTTAGTTTTTCGGCATTTGTTAAAAAAATAATTAATTTCGCGTAATTTGGCAGCTTTTTTTAACAAACAACGTTTTCGTGCAAAAGTATTAAGTTATCTTTTTATTAAAGAATTAACCGATTTAACCATTTTTGTTAGCGAGCTTCTTAGTAATTTTTAATCTTTTTTTTAGAAGTATTGTTTCCGTTTTTTATTTTTTATATATTTCGAAAGGTATTCCAGGGTAAGAAAAAAAAACTGGTGGAGGTAAGCGGTAAAACGGTCGGCGTAGGTATAATTAAAGGCATTTTCAAACCGGATAATACCTTATTAAGATTAATTAAAATAAATCCAGTTTTAACGAAACCGGATTTAATATTATCGGATGTTATGGCAGCTTTAATCATATTATAAAAACCGGCAAAAAAATCTTTTTCTGCGATATAGAGATGGTAATATTATATTAAATTCTCGATATAAAACGTATAAGCGCGCTTTGAAATGGAAAAGTAAGATACGTTGAAAGGTTAAAATTAAGAGGAAAAATGGGAAAGCATATAAATATAAGGAAACAGGGAAGTACGGCAGAACGTCAGCGACTAGTCGGCGATCCATATATATTAAAAACTATTATAAAACCTCGTAATAATATATTTTATATATAACCAAGATAAAAGTTTATTAATATATTTATTTTTTGGAATAATTTCTTATTATTTAATTATTATATAACCTTTTTACTTATTATCTTACATTTTTTTATCTTTTTAAAATAACGCGATAATTAATAAAAATAAATTAACGTATTATCGGGCCACACCCGTAATAGCCGATTACATACAAAATAACAAAAATAATTATACTACCGAACGGTTAAAAAACGTTCGGAATCTAACATACGGCAACAACGAAAAAACGTTACCCGATAAGGCGAATACGGATAATATTACGAAGTATAATTATAACCCGTTTTCCAAACGACATATATTAAAGTTACGAATAAATATTTAACCCGTTTTCAATAACCAATCTTTACGTATTTATAACGAAATCCGATAAAAACGTATGAAATTCGAAAAAATAAACGAAAAATATTTACCGAATAAACAAAACGTAATCGGTAAAAACGTAACCGTTTAATTAAAATTATTATAAACCAATATTACTAATAATATATACGAAATTATTCGAAATTATTTAAATATTTAAAACGAATATTTAATAAACAGTTTTCGATATAAAAACAAAAAAGATTAAATTACTTCAATTATAAAAATTATTATTACCGAAAACCCGGGTTTACTTAATATAATATACCTTTATTAAGTTATAAATAAAATAAAAAACTTTTTATAATTAAAATAACAAACATATTGCGATAATATACAAAAAAAAGCCGAAAAAGTTATTTTAAAAAATTTATAATTTTTCGTAAAAAAAAAGTTATTTTAATTTTAAATACGTAAATTAAACGTTCCGAAATATCTTTAAAAAACTTAAGTAAAATAACGAATTACCGATAAACTTTTTCGTAACCTAAAAAATTTATTTATTTAAAATCGAAAACGCTAATATTAACTTAAAAAAAACATCCTAAGTTAATATACCATTTTTATTACCGATTATAAGAAAATTTAAAAACCAAAATGCTAAATAAAGGGTTTTTTTAAAGCAATTACTTAACGTTACAACAAAAATTAATTACATATAAGCCATTTAACGTTAAGGTTAAATGTTAAGGGTTAAACAAAAAAAGTAAACGTACGTATTTAAATACGTTTTAAAATAATAACCTAACGAAAAAAAAACATTTAAAGTTGCCGGAATTAAAAAATAAAAAAGTAAGGTTTTTTAAAAAGAATTCCTTATACTGCCGAATAAATTCTAACCGTAATAAATCCGTTTAGTTTAAATAATCGTTAATTTTTATAAAAATAATTATACCTTAATCTGTTAAAATTATAAAAAAAGAGATATATTACCCGTTATGTTAAGGCGGAACGTAAAGGAAATCTTCTTTTCCGATTTAAAAACGATAATACGGCGGTTAAAAAATAATTACCGGCTACCATACAAAACGTTACTATTTTTAATAATTTTAATAAATCGAAAAAAACATTACCGGAATAAAGGTATACGTCCCATTTACTTCGGTTAAATAATGTTAAATAATTAACGTAAAGCCATTATTACGGGGTACGGTTACCTTTTTTTAAAAAAAGATAAACTTATAATTACCGTAAAAATAAACCTAAATATAAAAACAGAAATAAATACGTATAATAAGTATTTTGTTAAAGAATATAACTTCCGTTTATTACTATTAATATTGTTACGTTGATAAAAGTTAATAAAGTCTTTATTAAATATTATAAAACTTTTAAAATTAGAATAGAAATAACGGATAAATGCCAAAATATTAAACGTTTCCGGTAGATTTATTTTACAATTAAGTAAAACCGGTTAACGCCCGAATTATTTTTATCTCGATTTAAAACAAAAAAGTTAAGTATATTACTAAATATAATAAAATATAAATAGATTTATAACGATTTAAAAAAAAATCGACGGCGAAAGAATTATAAACCTAACGTTTACCGGCAAGTTGATTTATATCGTTAACTTCGTCGGATTTAAAAATAATCGTAATATTCTTAAATTCGATAAAAAAACATTTTTAAAATCGTACGGTTACTTAAATACTTGAAGAAATTTCGAAATATATATTCCGAAAAAAAGATAAAAACGCTACTTATATTTCCAAAAGTTAAACATTTAATTAATTTAATACCAAACAAGTTATTTCTTACAAATCCGATTTACCCGATTTCGGAATTTTAATAACGAAAATTCGAAAAATATATTTGCAAAAATTTAGATATAAAACAAATCCGAAAATTAAAATCGGAAATTATTACTTCCGTTTTATTCGTACCTAAAAAAACGGCATATTAAGATTATACGTCAATTACTAATCGCTAAATCGAATTATTATAAAAAATCGGTACCTTTTATTATTAATTTTTAAATTTCTAAACCAATTAAAATCCGTTAAGACTTTTTTAAACTAAACTTACGGAACGTATATTACCGTATTTAGAATCGGAAAAATAACAAATAAAAAACTATTTTCCAAACGAAATACGGATAATTTAAATATACAGTAATATTATTTAAACTTACTAACGCTTTTACGACTTTTTAAACATACATATATAAAATTTTAACTAGCTGTATTAATAAAATTTATATTATTTACTTAAACGATATTATAGTTTTTTTAAATAACGAAAAAGAATACGCGATATATTTTTAATAAATTTACAAACGGTTAAAAAAATACTAGTTATTTACTAAACTATCGAAATGCGAATCTTTCCACATAGAAATCTCATTTTTAAAATTCGTTATTAATACCGAAAAGGTATAAATAAATCGCTATTAGGTCGCCGCGGTCCAGAAATAAAAACCTTTTAAATCGATATATAATATCCAGATATTTTTAAAATTTATTAACTTTTATAAAAAGTTTATTACTTATTAATCGAAAATAACCGCCTTTATTATTAATTTATTAAAAAAAAACCTCTAAAAAAGGATTTCGAATAATTAATTGAAATAACCGAAACATTTAAAAGGTTTAAAGTTATTTTTCGTAATATAATTATATTTTAATATTAGAACCTTATTTAACGTATTCGCATAAGAATTAACGTATTTATTAAAGTTATATCCGGTATTTTATTCTAATTTTACGGAAAAAATTAGTAACCGGTTGCCTTTTAATTACAAAAATTTTCAAATACCGAAATAAAGTAAGGAATTGACTAGTAAAAATTATTAATTATTGTAAAAAACTTAAAGTATTAACATTAATAGTTGAAAAATATCAAATAGAAATTTCTAGTTTTAATAGATTATTAGGCGTTAAAAAAGATAATTGCCGCCCCTGTACGGAACTTTCGGAAAAGGCTTACCCGGTAAATAAGTTAAATAAACGGCTAAATTATATATTAATGCTAATTAATTATAACAACGTAATTTTTATATTTGCAAAAGAATTCCGATTAATTAACGAATTATTTAAAGAAATTAAATACTTAATAATAACCTTTTTTCATACTGTTAAAAAATATAAACGGATACGATAATTTGTTAAAATTATGCAAAATTGCTTAATAACCGAATTACTTAACGAATATAAGGTTAAAAAGTTTAAATAAACAAAATCCGCGTTAAGATAATACGAAACCTTTATTATATAATCGCAAACTGCTTTTTAAAAGGACGGAAAAAGGGAACTATATGCCGGTATTTTTTATATAAAATACGTACGGTAAAAAGCGCCTAAGTAATGGCCGTTACCCGGGCCGTATTAAAAAAATTAAGGTTTAACGTAAAGGAAATGTACCGTTTTAATGCTAAAAGGTTAGCGGAATTAGAAAATAAAAACGTTAAAATTATTATACCGGAATAATACGTTATACGTTTAATAGTAAGGGAGTTAGTTTAAAACGAAACGGTATTTATTCTGAAAGTTTCGCGATAATTTTACGATAAGATCCGTAAATTACAGGTTAAAAATCTAGATATTTAAAGATTTATAACGTTAATTTAAAAAAACGCGAGAATAAATAAAATTATTACGTAAATTTAAATAATATATTATTTTATTAAAATAAGTTCGTTATTTTTTCGTAATATACATTACGCCAATAATTACTTAATTAGTATTATAATAATTCCTAAATAAAACATATAAAAAACCGAAAAACTATTAAATTAATTAATCGTAAATTTCATTAAAAAATATAACGAACGATATCCGAAAATACGTCGAATGCTACCTTATATGTTAAAATATAGGGAAATTTAAATATAAGTTTTATAAGGTATTATAATTATTTTTTTTGCCGGAATAACTATTTAAAAATTAAACATAAATTTTATTATGAGGTTACCCCTTAATTTAAAAAATGACAGGCGTAATTACGATATTATCTTAATAATCATTAACCGGGTTATAAAATTAACTTTATTTTTATTTACGGTTAAGACCTTAATAATAATAAAATTAATTAAGATTTTATATAAAAAAGTAAAATGTTATTTTCGTTTTTTATTAAGAATTATTAATAACCGGGATAAGTAATTTACCAGTTAGTTTTAGGCCGATTTTTGTAAAATAAAAAAAATCGAACGCCGATTATTTACTATTTATTATTTCCAAATTAATAGGTAAATTAAACATATAAACCAAATATTAAAGAAATATTTTTTAAATTATTACAACAAAATTTAAATTAACTAAATACGGTTATTACATAAAACCGAATTTGCCTATAATAATTACCGCAATAAATCTACCGGGTATTCACTATTTAAGGCTTTATACGGCTATTACCCCTATATAATGAAATAAATACTTAACAAGTTCCAAATTAAAATCTAAAAGGTATAAAAACGGTTTAAACGTACGGCGTAAATTTGCTAACGGATATATAAATATTAAAAAAAAGCCGTGATTAATTAGAAAAAGTATTACAATTGGAAATATTAATTAATAACTTTTAAAAAAGGTTAAATCGTAAAATTATTTACGAAAAACTTTAAATTTAAAAAAAGCCTTAAATTAATATTAACGTACATTTAAATAAAAGTTTTTAAACGAATAAAATTATAAACTTATAAAGTTTATTTATTTATAAAGTTGTAATGGTTTTATAATATATTTTTAATATTTTCTTTAAAATTCTAACATAATCGGAAAAAAGCCGCCGATTATATGTTATTTTTTAATTTAAAGGATAAATAATAAAAATAGGTTATCGAAGATTTTGTTAAATATAAAATTAATTGTAATAAAAGGAAGTTTTTCGTTAAATAAAAAGATTAACCCGTCAAATATAATACCTAGAAATTAAAAAAAATACTTGGCAAATATATAACAAATATTTACCAAATACTAGAAAAAGTTAAAGCGAATATATAGGAAATAAAATAAATATAAAAAAACTTTAAGTATTTTAATAGTTACAATCTGTTATAAATCAGTTAAAAACCGAATAATAATATTATAATTAACGGAATGCCGAAATATAGACGTAAAAATCGCAAATATAAAAATAACTAATAATAATAAATTATAATTAATAAAAAATTCACCAATTAAATAATAATAATATTAAACGTTTTTAATAAAAATCGAATTTATTATTTTAAAGTTAAAAACCTTACGTTTTATTAGTTAACTATAAACGAACGTTTAGTAATTAATCGGTAAAAAGATCCGTAAAAGTAATCTAAAACGGCGGAATATGGAAACCGGAACCGGAAAATAAGCCTTGCAACGTAACGTTCGGAAAATAAACGCCGGAACTCGCAAAAAACGATATAACAAAAAACGACGTAACAAAAAACGATAAAGCCGAAATACCGGAAAACTGCTTCGTATTAACGCATTTACGAAACGATAAAATGACGCGCTGTCGGCGAGCCTTCGGCGTACTTTATACGTTATAGCTAATTAAATTAACCGGAATTTTACTATTAAAATAAAAAACCTTTTAAATAAACTTTACGTAATTAAAAGTTTCGTAAATAAACTAACTACGTTTAAATAATTTAACTTGATTTTTTTCTAAACCGTTACCGAACGGTTAAAAATAAATATTTTTAAATAAAGGCCGTAATGTAATATTAAAAATAATATAAACGGAGCTGTCCCGCTTACATAACGGAAATACGGCGTTGATTTAACGACGGGCCTTATTAACGTTTATAAGCATATTTTCGTTTTTTTTAAAAACTAATAAATTAATAATAACGAATAATTGGAAATAAATTAACAGAAACTAATAATTTATTAACTTATATTCGAAACGAAAAAATTGAAAATAACGTAAAAACTGCATCTTTATGGCAATAATCGCCGTACGTTCGGTATCTTTAATACTAAAAACGACGTAATTCTTTTCGATATAAGTCTTACGGAAAGTAAAACAGGTATCTTTAAAAAGTACGATACGCCAACCGAATTACGTTAATTCGTTAACAAATAGTTTATTTATATTTATAAGTTCGATTTTTTATTAAACGGTTTCGAAATAATAAGCGAGGATTTTTTAAATAACGTTACAAAAACCGGTTGGGATTTATTCGGCAGTTAAACGTTATTCAGGTAAGGAAAAATAAAAATGTATACAAAAACATTTTTTTTTATCCTAAATGCAATACGTACAGATTTTAGCGTTTTTTCGGACAAAATCGGTAATACAAACGATATTTAAATCGAAATAAAAGAAACCGATATAATATTAACATAACTTTCTAAACTTCGTTAATTCATTTTTAATATCGTAAATATAATCGTTTTATTCCAAAAGAAAGTACTTAAATTTATTAAAAAGATTTTCGCGAAAAACATAATTACGGCAAATAATCGAAAATTAAAAAAAAAAATCGAAAATTAAGAAAATAATTGCAAAAAAAGACCGACAATTGAAAAAAAAAACGGGCAATTGCAAACAAAAATTAAGGTTCGATATATTAGAAAAAAAGAAAATTAATAACGCGAAAATAAATAACACTATAATCGGAAAACGTTCGGTAACGGCCTTATAAATACGGCACCCGGGGCAATAAAACGCATAAAACAATTAGGCCGTACCGGAACGTATACGTCCCATATCCGAAACCAAGCCAATTAACATATCGGGCATATAGCTGGCAGCAACTGCTAAAAACCAGCAACTAAAAAAAAATATTAATATAAAGAAACAAAAAAATACGGCAGAACGTCGACGACTAGTCGCCGACCTACATATACTAAAAACCATTACAAAACCTCGTAACAATACATCCTACATACAACCCAGATAGAAATCTGCTAATACATTTACTTCTTGGAATAATCTGCTACTGTTCGGCCATCACCTTATTTTTCCACCTATTATCTTACAATAAAACGTAATAATATCATTTTTACGTAATATTTTTCGAATTTTATTAAAAAGTAATTTATATAACCGTTAAAGATAAAAAGCCGTTTCGTTTTTTTCGTACGCGTTTAAAAATATTTATCGAAATATTGGATTTATTTTAAATTTAATTATTATAATTAGTTTCGATTTTTTAATTAATTAATAATAAGTTATAACGATATCAAAATATAAAATAGGTTTCCTTACTAAAATAATAAATAGCGGTATAATTTAACTTTACAAATTAAGAACTTATATAATAATTACTTATTTTTAATTACTTTATTACGTTTATTTAAGTTCTTTATATTTTTCGGCGATTGTAATTATTATGCCGTATATTATTAAAAGCTTTATTAAAAATCCGTTTCGTTAAAATTATAAATATCTTTGTTTACGATGCCGTATTCTAGGATTATAACCCGAATAAGTTCGAATTACTTACGAAATATTTCCGGATTTTTACATAATACCTTTTAATAATCGATTTTTTAAAACGTATTTTAAGTTTTTTTTGCTATCGAACCAAGTTCGACGTTCAATTTATCCTTACGCATATTATAACGTATTAAGCAAATAGCAAATTTGCTATATTTTTAATATATTAAAACTGAATAGACAACGTTCGCGTAGTTAAATTAAAATTTAATCGGTAAATCGATTTTTTTTTTCGGTTGGCGTTAATTTTCGCAAATTAAGAATGGTATCGGCTTTAAACGCTTTACTGTTAAATCGGGTTTTTAAAATAAAATATAAAACGTTATAAATAAAATTTAATTTGGTATAACTACGTTTCGGATTATTCTTTTTAACCTTTCTCAAATCGACAATAGCGTCAACTGCCTTGGCTTATCCAATTGCTTTCTTGGATTGGCGTGCCGTAAACAAGATGGTCTCTATTAAGGCCTTCCCGTCACGGATAATAGGTATCTCGTACTTAGATGGCATGTCGTATTGTTTCAGCTGCTATCTTAATAAATAGTAACTTAAGAAGCCGTAGAAACGATCGAGGTTGGACTTTATAGTCGTAAAACTGGCAAGGGCTTGTAAAGCTTTTCGTAAGTTTTTAAGGTTTATTTTTAAGATTTATCTTTAAGGTTTACCGTATAAAGCTATTTTTCTATAAGGCCTTTAAGGACCCTGCTAAACCGTAGCCAGCGGGTATAAGGTTTATTAAGGCCGAAACTTATCAGCAACCACCAGTCGGAATCGGAATAAAGCACGGGACTAAAGTATGCAATCTATCCTAACTATGAAAACCGTTTGAAAAGTTATCGTATTCGAAAATACTGGGTATAATATTTATCGTAGAAATTATATCGTAAAATAATTTTCTGTATATTAGCTCAACCTGGAAAAAAACGCTTGGATTTAATTATTACCTTGCATTCTTTTTAACTTAAACGGGTAAATTCACTTTAAATACCTTTGTAAATCGTTTTATATTATAGTTTATTAAAAATAAGCAATTAAAATTAGATAATTAATATGTTAGAAAAAGCATCCTATTTGCTTATATATCCGATTCGCTGGTATGGTAGGTTAAGGTAAGATATTATTACAAAATAATATCTAAGATCTTTTTAAAATAGCGAATTTATAATTAGGTATATTAATTTATTTTTCCATTTTTTGAGTTTATAAATATACGATATAATAATAGATCTACTTCTAGTTATAAGAAATAATTAATCTGTTATGTTTAACATTTTTAATATTTAACTAAAATAATCCAACGTTAATTATATAGATTTTATATAACTTTATAAAACCCTTAATAAGGGTTTTGCTATACGTAACGAACGTCGCGTTTTAGCTAACGCGGAATTCCTTCGTTTCCTTAGAAAGGTAGGCTAAGATTCGTATTATATCTTTGTCCTTATTTACAGGAACGGATAAATCGGATTGCTCGCTTTGGTTCGCGCTTTTACATATGTCCTAATTCGTACTTTAACGTACATTCTAATTCGTTTAGCGTATGTCTCGGCTTAAACCTTACTATAAATTTCAACTTATATCCGAAGTCGATAACCCGGAATCTTTTAACGGAAAAGCCGATATATCTTTTTATTTAAGGGTTAAGCTGGCCGGGGTATTTTCTATAATTAGGAAATCCTGGTATGCTGTTTCTTTTGGCGATAGTAATGCTAGTTCTGTCGAACCTTTGGGGAAATTTAACGATTTCTGGATTTTTTCTTATTGTAAGATGTGGTGGAGTTTTTACAGGTTTCCGAAAAAGGTTTTAATATATTAATAAACAAACTTAAATTATAAATCAGAAACGGTATTAAACCTTTTTTAAAATAAGGGAACTTTTACAAAAGATAATATTTCAATAATTATTATACCGTAAAAGGTATTAAGTATAACGTTTAAATACAAGCAAGCAAATTTTAATAAACTGTGAGATTTTCGCAGCTTTTTGCTAAAAAATGAAATTATCGGAAAATTTAACAATAAAAACGTAGATTTTTCGTATTTTTTCGAATTTATCCATAATTAGTATTATTAAGATTATCAACTTTATTAGAAGTATTACCAATCTTTCGTATTGTTTTACGTAACTTTCTTTAAATAAGTATTATTTATTAAGGATTACAGTAATAATAAAATAAATAACGAAGAAATAACGATAAATAAAAAGGTTTAATTTAAGTGTTTTTACGTATTACGAATAATTATATATTGGATACGTAAAACTATATAAAGGTATAAGTCTAATTAATTATTTACTATTAAAACTATAAAAAGTCTATCGATTTATATACCTGAAAATTAGGTTAAATAAACTATAATCTAGAAATCCCTAACAGATTTAACGATCGATAAGGAATTAATCTTGCTTGTTATATTGTCATAACCCAATAAGGCTTGGCTTTTTCAAAAAACGGTCGGAATCTTAGAAGAAGAAGATCTGACAATGGCTTAAAGTTACGTAACCGGCTTAAAAGGCTTAAATGTCTTGGCATTTCAAGCGGCTTAAGCTGTATAACAGCGCTTAAAGGGTTTAACGGGTTTAAGGATTTAAATACCTTAAGTACCTTAAGCTAAGAATAGGATATATACGTTTATTATTTCCCATAGTTTTAGATAGCACTAGCTTATAACGTGTAACGGCTGGGCTAGTTAACTAATTATTAAACCTAATCGTACGGGTTTATGTTGGCAGTAATACTATGGAAAACTAAGCAATAACGGGTAAATTAGTTACGTCTGGTAATAGGAAATTACCAAAGGTAATCTGGGTAACCAAATTATATTACAAGCTGGTGCTATCTAAGACTATGGGAAATAATAAGCGTATATATCCTATTCTTAGTTCAAGGTACTTAAGATGCTTAAACCTTTAAGCCCGTTAAGCCCTTTAAGCGCTGCCATATAGCTTAAGCCGCTTAAGGTCCCAAGACCTTTAAGCCTTTTAAGCCGGTTATATAACCTTGGGTTATCGTCGGATCTTTTTTTCCTAAAACTCCGACCGTTTTTGAAAAAGCCAAGCCTTATTAGGTTATAACATATACATTATAACAATATCGTTAATATAAAAGATAATAAATGCTTTTAATAAAAACAACAATAAAGGTTATAAAAACAGAGCTAAATCTCAAATCTTAAAATATGCTAATAAAATATTTGTATTAAAATAAACGTATTTTCTTTAATCCGTATAATGCTTTTTTAATTAAAAAGATTCTGCTATATTATAGGTATCCCAGAAGCGTCTTTCTATATACTTTATAGATTACGTTTAAGTTAACGAAAGCTTTTACAATATTATACTGCTTAACATTTAATCAAACCTAGTCGTAATAATTATTAAAGCTTTAGAAACCTTTTTATTAAAACAAATACATATATATCATTATAAACATTTCTAAGTTATTAATCGTTTCATATAATAAAACGAACTTTATATTTTTAAAGCCCACTATATTTATCAAACTGGTCTAGGTATACTTGTATCGTTCGAGCTATTAGAATTGCAAAAATTATTAAAGTTATTTCGGATGCTACCGATATTAGCTGAAAACCCTACGTTAAAATTAGACTTATAAGTTCGCTAATTGAAATATTATATAAAAATACGAAAGAAATGCTGAAAATTGAATTATATTTTATACGTTAACCGTTATTACTTTTTTTTTAAAAAAATAGTTTAATTAGAACTTAACTATAAGATAAATTAACTATATATTCAAAAAAGATCTCGATAATACGTATTTTATATGTCTCGAAAATCGGCCGAGTTATTATTAATAAATGCCATTAATAAAATATCAAGTTATTTATATTAACAATATAATATATTGCACCGTACGATACAATTCTTTTATATATTATTTATAAAAAAAACTATCGACTTAAAAAATAAGCGGTATATAAAACTATACGATTCGTAAATTTCTTTAAGCCCGCTTTAAAAATGATCACCTTAATAGAATAATAAATTATATTTTTAATACTATATAAGCAATTAGATTTAACTCAAATATGGCATTAAGAAATTACATAGATCCTAAAACGTCATACTTAATAATAAATGTTAAAGTTAACTTCAATACCCGACGTTTTAGCGACTATATAAATTCAGAAAGCTTTGCGATTTTTATCGATCGAGAATAGATAGCTTTTTAACTAAAAAATAAAACTTTCTAAAAGTAATTCTATTTGCGTTAAAGGTATTAACTCGGGAATTCGTACTAATATATTTATAAAATTTAACTTTTATTTACGAATTTAAAAAAAGGTTAGGTAAATTAATAGATATTTTACATTTAAACAAATCGTAGTCGATGGGCCGCGGATGAATATTTAATTAAATATCGAATTTTTATAGAACTACGCTTTAAAATTAACTTTGTTAAATAAAGTTGAATCTTTTAATTAATCTTTAATATAAAGGTAAAATAAAAAACTGTTAAAACGGGTATATTAAAGTTAATACAATGAAAGCTTATAATTTCTTAGGTAATAGCAATTCTTCTTATAACTATAACTTTTATTAACATAAATTAATAAAAAAGATTCGCATAACCCAGCCGGTGTACATGTCAGCGAACCATCCGGACGCGCTTAATCTTACTTTCAACAGGTTCAGCTCTAAAAAAGCCATCCTTTACAACATTTAAGCTTAACCCTTAGTAATCAGGAAAAACGACAGGATTGGTAGTATATATAACTATGCCGGCGACGAGGAAGCCCAGTTAGCTGATTGGTGCGACGTTGATCAGTACTGGGAGGCCGGTTTAACCAGAGAAGAATGGGCCAATACAGTTGAAGAGACCCATTCTCCTGCTATGGAAAGCTGTCAACCTTGACAGCGCTCACACCTTTTGGCTCTTTAGCTCAGCGCTAATCACTAACCCCTAACATAATGTAGGAGCCCCGGAATAACTTTCTTGCAGGGTGCCTACAACTCTCGAGGGCTTGATGACTAAGACCCCTATTCTGCGACATTAGGGTTAACGCTCTTTTATCGAGGCTTTTTTTCTTTCTCTTTTAGGTAGGATGTCTCACAACTATAAATCTGGAACTGTATGTGGAAGATGCCTTGACGTAAGATCTGCGGCTGACGGCTTCCTTAGGATCATGTAATCTAGCCAGAGATCAGGGGCATTGACGTTGCGAGAACCAATGGAAGGTATATGCTGGTGTGAGGGTCGGTGATTGCGGGATTCATGTTGCTGAAGCTTCTCTGTTCGCCTACTGACAATGTTTGAGAGCGGCTCAGTTGGAAGTTCAGACATGCTGTTTCTACTGCGTATTATTATTTTTTGGGTACATGTAACACATAATATCAAGGCACAATAAGGCCTTGGATCTCCAACCCAGCGCAAAGAACGCGGACTTCTCCCAGTGCTGGGGAGGATTCGGAATACTCTTCTACATTGGCATAGGACAAAGCACAAAGAGGGTTGGGGATGCTGATACAACTTCTGCTAAGTCAAACACCCCCTTCACGCACCACCCCCTTCACGCACCACCCCCTTCACGCCCCACCCCCTTCAC
>QJOB01000453.1:0-17502 GCA_004155035.1 Monosporascus sp. 5C6A | reverse complement strand
GGGGGGGTACTGCAAGTGCTAGCTTTAGGCCTTCGTATAATGTAAGCTGTCCTAAAAAAACCTAAAAGATAACACTTCAGGCTATTAAACCCGCGTGGAAGGTACCTGACGTATCTGATGTGGAGTGCAAATGCCGGCAGGGGCTGGCTGGGGAAAACGAAAGACTTGAATTGGTGATGTCGAGGTTGGAGGTGAAGAGAAGAGGAAAGGAAGCTGCAGCCTGTCCGGGTCCAGCCTCTTCTTCGGAATCTACAGCAGGCGCTCGAGGATCGTCCACATGATGTTGACGCCGGAGTCGATCAGGCTGATCGCGGCCTACTCCAGGGGCGTGTGCGGGTAGATCAGTATAACGTCGTCCATCGCCACGATCGTGTGGACGAAGCTGAAGTTCCAGCCGAGCTTGTGCGCGGGGACGGCCACCTCCCTGATCTTGTTCGGGAACGGGTTCATGCAGCTCTGCGGGTCCCCGAGGGACGTCCAGGGCGTATGCTTGGTCATGATCGAGACCGTAAAGGCGGTTATGAAGTTAAAGCCGTCCTCGTTTTCGGAGTCGATGAGGCGGACCGACGTGCCCGTCTTGTAGGGGACGGGACCTGGTGGTTACGCCAGGACCATGCCGGTATAGACGTAATCGGATTTGGCATATACAAATTCGGCTCGAGTCCTAGGTTAATTAAGTTGGCAATTGGACTTCCAGATATACCATACAATCGGATGACATACCATACGTTCTTTAATATAATATTGCTAGAGGGATAAGTGGTGAGAAATGATGCTGGTTTAACCGTAATATTCGTTGGCTCGGATAAGCTGTCGTGGGCAAGGAGGTGGCGGTGGGCCGATCTTGGAGTTTGAATTTCTTGCCAACTGGTACATAGCCCCGCCCGAGCAATTACGACGCCCTGCTTCCTCATGCCGCGCGACGACCATGTGCTGCGCTTAACGGCATCGTATTCTTCGGTGGCATAGACATAATGTTCGCGCGCGGGTCGAAAGAGACGGCGCCCGTTGTCAGGTTCATCGTGACGCTGCGGTTAGCCCCGCGCAAGAAGGACGCGGGCTTCTGCGAGGGGACGCAAACCGGGCCGGGTATCGGCTTCGGCAAGTGGCTGATGCCGCATAAGATGGAGAAAGGGGTGATCGACGAGGAGATCAGGGAGCGCGCGATCAAGTACGGGAAAACCGTCGCCACTGAGGAGCTAATAAAGAAGCTGACTAAGGAATAAAGCCAGTTCACGGGCTAGCTGCTGTACGAGTTCGAAAACGTGGCCTGGGTTATAAGCAGAAGACCGGGGCCGGGGGTTAACCCCGACTGGGCCCCCGTTCAGGTCCAAGTTCCAGGAGGAAGAACGAGCCCAGGCCGGACCCGACCGTATCCGAGCATTTGCAAAGCAGCGCCCACCTAGAGCGGCTTCCCGACAGCCAGTATGTAGATCGGCGGCTCCCTTCCGGGGCGCCCAGAAACGTCGCCGGCGGCAGGAACATCGGCTCGGGGGCGAACGAGCCCAAGTGGACGCAGGAGGAGCTGGTCGTACGCGTGACCGGCACGAGGCGCAGCAATCCGGACGCCAGCCAGGATTGCGGATAACGGCATTATCATGGCCACGATGAATTCCGTATTCCCTAGGCTCGATCTGTTCAAGATCGTTATCGGCCGATATATCATGGGCAAGGGTCGGGACTGGGTTCTTAAATAAACGATCATGAACGTCGTTATGGAGCCCGTCGACGAGGCGATCCTGAACAGGTCCCCGCATGATTAACGGCGAGCGCTTCGCGAGGTTCGGTTTCCTTAAGGCCAATATCGGGCCCATCCTCGAATAAATAGGGTCGTGCCCGGGGTTCTGGAGAACATGTCGCGTACGCCCAGTTATTACTGGACCAAGGCATCTTGGTGCGTGCCATACCAGCTCGGGGACGTTTACGTATTTCGACGAGAACCGGACCCCGCCACCAGAACTTCCCTTCAGTCATGCGCATGTTATGCCGTTCGTACTCTAAGGGCATACCACGATCGCCATTTTCGTTACCTGAGACACGAAAATTGTGGGCGCGAAGACCGTCCCCAACAACGCCAGCGGACTCGGGTTAGCATCAAGTGCCACGACTTCGTCCACCTCGCGAAGGTCGACTAGAGCCCGTTCGCGGCCAAGGTCGGAGCCCGGCTCGAGCCAACCCACCAACCCAGGCGCGAATACGTACCTGTAAACGGACGAACGCAAGCTGGCAAAATGATCCGGTGCCCTCCCCCACGACGAGCCTCGAGGTAACGCGCAACCTCCCGTGCCGATCGAAAAACCGGACACGTCTGGATGTGCAGGGTCTCGGCACGCATGAAGTCATCCATGTCCCTCAGGAACATCCACTCGTTTTCGGACCCGATTGCGTGCCAGGGCAATCAATGCTCGCGATGACGTGCCTCGCGCCCCTTAAGTACTCCATCACGCCCTCGCCCGTGACGTCTTCAACGACCGTGGGCATGTCCTTGCGCGGGATCAGCTTCCCGACCTTGAACTTGATGCCGTGCCCCATCAGCTTATCCCCGATCTTGAGCTCCTTCACGATCATGCACACGTTCGCTATCTGGTCGCCGGACTTGCTCGTTGTCACCAACATGACGACGCCCTCGATCGCGGGGACCCACTAGCTCTAGTCCCTAAGTGCGAGGCCCGGTCTTACGACCCTGCTCGGAAGCGGGAACGAGATGGAGGCGCACTACGCACCCGACTCCGCCCACTCCTCCATGATGGACACGGTGTCTTCGGTGTTGCGCGTCCTGTTGATGAAGGCGACGACTACGTTCTTGCCCGGGGGTCGACGTCCGCAGGAGCGCGTCCATGTACGAGGTTACCACCAAAGGCTTGGTCTCGCCGAGGGACACGATCACGGCGTCGCCCTTGACCGGGTGCAGGCCCAGCCCCTGCGTCGCCATCTGGATGCCAAGGGTTTCCTTGGGCTCGGTCGTAAAGAAGGGCTCCGTCGGCAACGGGAAGCAGGAGTACTGTTCGGGCTCCTCCGTCCTCTTGGGGAACATTAGGACCGCAAACATTAACGTGTCGCAGATGGCCATCATGTCCACATACGGACCTTCGGGGACGAACCTGCCGCTTATCACGCGCATCCGTATCGGCTTGATCAGGACTCCGTCGTCGTCGAGATCACGATGACCTTCGCCCGCTCGAACACGTGCAGGACCGGCATGTTAGGCTCGCACATCCCCTTCCACGTGCTGACCATCAGCCTTACGCGCATTCGATGGTGACGTTGCATGTAAATCCGCGCCACCTCAGGACCCAGTCCCCGCTTCCCATCACGACGCCCCCTAGGGCCGAAGACACGATCTCCTCTATCAGCTCCCTCGTCCTGAACATTTCGACCCTCGGGTACGTCCCGAACGCCAGTGCCCTCCCCCCGCCCTTCGTCTGCAGGGTGTAGCACGAGTCGAGGACACCGTCGTGTTCGTTGGCCGGGATCCTCGCCTCCACATTCGCGTCGTCGTCATCCCCCGCGGATGCGCCCATGGAAAGTGTTATGCAGTCGAACGCGACGCCCCGCCAGCCGTAGTGGCACGTGACCGCCTCCAAGGGCTTGTACAGCTGCCTCCAGAACACGCTGTCCGAGGTGTAGTTCGTGGCCTCCAACACCGCCACATTCGTGTACGCGAGAAGAGGCCCTCTCCTCGCGTAGCACATGGCCGACCTGTCCTTATGGTCGCGGGCTGCGTATCGACCAAGTCGTGCATGGTCACGAAGCTGTACGTGGGCTCGCACGTGTGGAGGTTGACGTTGACCACTGGCAAGGAATACGACAAGCCGCGACCCGTTTCGCATGTCTAGGCCATATGGGGTTCGAAAGGGACGCAGCCGCTAAGAGTAAAGTGCTCAAGGGACCACGGTACCTTTATTTTGAAGCCTCATGCAGCAGAGCTTTCGCCTTACCTGTTTTTATAATTCTACTAGCCGTAAAGTATTTAATCGGCAATATGGAGGACATGAGCAAGCTGGACAGCGCCTTGTCCAAGCATATGGATGCGGGCGACTCTGGAACGTTTCCGACACCCCGGAGGTGGGCGACATCGCAGGCACGCGGCGCTGACGATGCAGATGCAGATCGTCCTAAAAAGAAGGATCGAGAAACTCGAGCACATAATGTAGCTTATGTAGTCGGACAACCCCCTCGGGCCCCCCCCCCCCCCCCCCCCCCCCCCCCCCGGGAGAAGCAGCTTACGCCGGTGGACCGCGACGCCTATAGGGGATGAGCATGTCAAAATCGTCAGGTACCGCGGAGCGGGACGCGGACACGGAAAACGATTCGCTCATAAAGGCTGCCTTTATCGACAGCGACTCGAGCGTGGCCGGGCTTTATACGAGCAGGGCCGCCAGCAGCGCCAGCATAGGCAGCGGCTTGCTTACAGTAACTCAGCTCTCCCCGCGCAGGGCTACGTCGGAAAGTCGGCCCTCCGGATAAGCACGCCACGCGAATGCGCCCGGCTCCTAAATGATCGAGACGGTGTTTTCCCGTGTTGCGCGTCCTGTTGATGAGGGCACTTTCTCGTCCCGGCGTCGCAATCATATCCCGAGAGCTCGATGTGCGACCCCACGACCAGGAGCCTGGCCTCGCCGTGGGGCAGGATCCTCGCGTCACCCTCAGCTCCAGGTCCTGCGTCCGCATCTGGATGCTAAGGTTCACCCTGGGCTCGGTAGACGACCTGGACGAAGGGCTTAGTCAAGAGACGGAATCAACAGAACTGCTAGAACCTCAATCTTGCGAACCTTATCTTGTCGCTGGAAGCGCCGTATATCCACGTAAGGCTCTCGGCCAGAGATGACGAGGACTGTGCCGCCCACATCGAGATAGCGCCCCTCAGGCACGCAAACAGCTATTACAAGGAGGACTGCGGGAGGGTTGTGATCTCGGAGCCGGCTCTAGACGCGAACCAGGCCCCCGCCAGGAACATATACACGACGCGGGTGCAGATCGTCGGGCACGCCGCGGCCGTTAGCAAGGAGTTACTCGTATGCGAGGACATGTATGGGTCAGTGAGCGCGTACTATATAGTATAATCCTGCCGTTGTCGTCGTTGCGCTGGGTCGACGATAACGGGCGACATGCGAAGGTCGGCGTCCTCTGCAGGAGCAGGGGTCCCCTCCTGCTCGAACGTGGCTGGAGGCCACGAACTACACATATGCGAAGGCCACGCCGGCCTTTGTTGCTTCATCTTGTCAACGTCGATATGACAGTTGGTACAGCGTCGAGTGCGGCGTGTGCATTTCCGACTGTGTGCACTTCGTCGCACAACTTAACGATACTTAACATAAGAGTTACCGGCAGGTGAACCGGTCGCGATGCCGGACGAGAGATTTAAACTGAAATCTTTAGCGCACGACCAACGTAGATCGGTCCAATTATGGCCGCAATCGCCGAAATCATGTATATGACACAGGAACTTTGGTGATAACGTGGTGAACTCTGAAAAGGTTCAATTAAGGTTTAGATTAAACGGCAGAAATGCTTCACCGCCTTTAGCTACCAGGTGGGGCATACTTTAGTAGTTTGGCTCGGCCCCCCCCCCCACTTCCCCCCTGCTTTACCCTGAGCCAGGGTGAGCCAGGGGTGAGCTTGTGGTACAGCTCAGGAGCCCGTTTTTGGATACCCCGGTTAAACTTGCTATTTACCAAAAATAGAAGTAACCATGACAGGGATTATTTTTAAGTTGCTCGCTTACGCGCAGAAAGGCTTGTGATCTTAATCCATCTACTACCTGTTGGATATCTCCTGGCTATACGAGTTACGACGTCTACGACCGCTTTAGCCTTTCGCCGTCGGTATTCCAGCGCCAAGAGCGCTTAACTGTAAGAAAAGCAACCCTATTATAATCATTTTTTTAAAGAAAGAGCTATATTAACTAACTGGAGGTGAATATTGCCCCGACGACGATTTAGAATAGACCATAGACAGTTAAACCATGCGGGAAAATGAATGCGGAACAGACTTAAACAGCTAATTAGCTGGATCCCTGATAGCAAGACGGTGCAGCGGCGATGCAGAACAGGCCAGTACGATTTCAGCAGCTAAGATAAGTAAGCCTTAGCTTACGAAGGAAGCAGAGAAGGAAACGGCGGAATCGAAGTTGCCTGGTTTAATCCCGGTTCGATGATTCTCTGAAGAAAGTCGTCTGGCGGTGAAGCCAGGGGCGGGCATGAATGATGCCTCCCTAGACATTCATGTATGCATGGTGGTTAACCCAGGAGTCGCGCATCCATAACCGCCTCAGGGGCCAGCCGGCATCATACACCATTAAAGGCTTTACGAAGAACATTCCCGGAGTGGCCGATGCAGACCGAGAAGGCCTCGACCCGGATCCACCAGCATGAAAGGAGGCAGCCGGAGACAACAGACCCATCCACGGCGTGTAATTCGTCGAGCCAGGAAAGAGCCCCGAGGATGAGTGTGAATGCCGAAACCAGGAGGCGAAGAGGCTGCCTCGAGGCCGCCGCATAGCAAATCCCCATTGCAGACCACCCGGAATCAGACCATCCATGGTGTGTGACTCGTCGAATCAGGAGAGAGCTCGGAAGGCTGAGTGTGAACGCCGAAATTAGGAGGCGAAGAGGTTGTCTCGAAAGAATTCGAATTTCAACTTTCATTGGGCGGGAATTACGACATGTCAAAAATCGATTCCTGACGATCTGCAAGGGAAATTAGCTATACGACGGCCTCCTTGCCGTTACCCCTATGTTTCTGCCCTGCGATCCCTGCACCTAGTCGTTTGATCGCTTGCTCATCGATATCATACCTTCTAAATCCATATCTCTAAAGGTCCACGTAGGAGGGTATAACATTCAGATGGCATGGTGTGACCATGCCAACTTGAGGAAGGATTCAAGGATTACGCAGAAAACCTGATAAAGCATGGTTCCTTCATGCATAACATCCTTATGAGGCAGGATAGTCGAAGGGATACGCGAGGCCCTAGGCACCAGGAAGACCGCAATTTCGATAAACGGAGGGATACGGGTCAGCCCCTTATGCATAAATGTATTTTGATAGAGACGCTAGGCTTCAGCGAAGGCGACGGAATATACATTTAAACAAGACCATCGGTGTCAGGAGAGGGCAGGGGATGTAGAAAGAAGCTATCTGACCGCGAATTCACCGACGTGCATGATGCCCAGGGAGGAACGCCCGAGGAAAGTTGGCAAACCGACGAGTCTCGGTGTATCGCCACCTTAGGAATAGATTAAGTTTCATCGGAGGCGTTTACGCAAGCCTTACTTTGTTAAGTGTTAATAAGGTACCGTTCTTCGATATCGCCTGTCGACCGCAGCAACTATCATTCTCACGCGGCCTGAGTCCACTTGAAGTCCGCCTCGCCTACGTATGGCGAATGGATTCACCAGGGGCTATGGAATAACTTAGGAAGGTGTAATCCCCTGGACCCCTTTTACGAGTGGCTTCTTAATAAGTCATCTTTACTAGATTAGCTACCTGCAATTACCTGGCAAAAAGGTACATTTCCCCCTGAACCCCTTTCCGAGTAACATCCTAAAATTTTGTCTTTACTGTATAAACTACATGGAATAACTTTGATAGGGGTATCTCCCCCTGTTCCCTTGCAATAACTCCTTAAGATGTCGCCTCGTATCACATTTCTTAATCCCATCGCATCAAACTCCTTTCAACCAATTCCTTCAGGCCCCCTGCTTCCTCCCAAGCTTGATGGCGCGTCCTCCTGCATTCATGTTTCAACATTAATGATGAGCCGCTCTCAAAGTCTGCCTAGCCAATGATCAAGCCTTATTATTTCACCACGAGCCCTGGCTTTCTTATGTTTTATGCGCTATTACTCGTCTATGGGCGTCACACATCTGAGAGCACTTAAATATTCTATTTCTAAACCTATTAACCTCAAGTACACCCGTCATACCGAAAATAGAAACAAGTTGGTGCCAGCCCCCAGCCCCCAATTGGGGAATACGTAATGCCGTTTAGGCGCTCTTGGCCTTAAGTATCTGGATAGGTTGCTTCGGCAGTCAGATATATAAGTCCCTGAAATCCGTCTTGTCCCCTTCCGAACTTACCATCTTCTCTCACACTCTCCTAATTCTCACTTACTTATCTTCGCTATCAGACTACTACGCCATGGCAAGCAGCAACCGAGCGCGAAATTCGACTCGCGCAGGGCCATACTTTGTATGTAGAAGGCAACATTCTGAACTATCATCGATTCCTAAGAGAAGACCTAGGAGTGGCGCTAGGGTAACCGGCAATCAGGCACGTACATCAAAAAAGCGACGCGGCGTAACCTTAAGAGCCGCGCGACAACGCTTCAAGAGTCGGATGTCAACCTTAAGAACCGTACGACAATATTTCAAAAGTCGGATGTCAAAACGACGGACGCAAACCAGAGAATGCGACATATGCCCTGAACTCGACGCTATTACATTCGACTGCGGTAAGCTCCTTAGCAATTTTTTTTTCCCCGGCTTACTAATAACATCTTAGACCACGCGTTTTGTCAAAACCACTACGAAGGTGGCATATGTCATTTGTGCCAGGCCGATTGTATAAAATATCGGTATATAATAGGTCTTACCAGAGATTCAACGGGGATATTGGCGTGACAGCCCCACAAGTTTATGTAGCCTGGACCCTCTCTTCTCCCATGAAATCAACTTACAGCAATCTAAATCAATCAGAACAACAGCTTTTTACCCCAAATTGCACCAGTATCTTCCAATTATAATACTTCCGTTCCGTTTGATACGGCCGATATTCCAACTTAAAAACCGTAATCCGAAATCTTTAGAGAATTATCTGCTTGAAGGCGATAAGGCGTTAAGCAGATAGTGTTTCTACCTTTCAATGACGGTGCTGTCGAACTGCTGAAGGAGCCCTAATGAGTCGCCATCATGCTGAAAGAGAGTGCCAATACAGGTCAGATATCGGATAAACCTGTTGCGTATCGCCTCTGAGCTCTACCCACTGTCAGCAGCGCAATCCAAACGTACTCTAGTAATAATACATTACCTCTTCCAGCTCTTTCAGGAACAAAGCCCACTCAAACCAGGCCGTACCTAGATGATAGAACCCATGACTGCGATAAAAAAGTGCAACCTCCCTACCACCACCCAAAATCTCCTCCATACCACCATGGCGAAAGAGCCGAAGACGACATAATGCCATTTCCTCGGCCTCGCACTCGCCATAGACCTGCATCTCGTCTTCTAACGGAATCGCTAGGTCGATGCTCGGGGTGTTCGGGGGAGTCGCTGCCCCAGGTCGGATCCAACCGGCGAGCACATCTTCGGCGGCAACCTCCCAATGCTTGCCATCAGAAAGGGGCACAGTTAAGTGTACACCATTTCCGACGGTTGGCATATGGGCAGGTGACTCCGGTCTGACAAAAGCGCGTTCCCAGACTGTGCGACTTGCGCCAGGTGTCAGACTATTATCAGATGTCCCGACATCAAACGAACTCTGTCAACAAGACGTCAGTCCTAAAATAATCTTCTACCGGCAGCGGTGGGAATCTGTACCTGAGGGGCACCGCGCCTAGCGAGAGTTTGATTGGGGACACGGGCCATTCTAAACCAGAGCGAGTACAAACGTAGATAAAGCGGGCGAATGGTTTGACGGGCGGGATATGCTGGAGACGTGGAAATAGGTAAATAAATAGTCGATTGTGACCTAAGACCGAGATGTCGCGCTTCTGCGAATAACCCACGTCGCCGAAGAGATAATCCAAACAGGGCAATATTATCTAGTCAGAACCACAAAGAACCTATCATAAATTTTTTGCCGTATCCGGACAGAGAACGATCACCTAATTTTATCCATGATGTCGCAAGGGGAACCAAAGCTAATAATTCCCCTGACAATAACATCGAGGGACTACCATACTAAAAGGGGCCTTGGTATCAGTTCATCTGGGACCTCTGGTTGTTTCCGCGCCTTGGCGGAACGGAAACTTGTTGGAGGTAAAGCTCGGCAGTGTCCTGATAAATCACCATGGGAGAGACAGGAAGGAGACAATACCAAGCAAGTATTACTGCTCGCGATACGTGGAGATATCTGGAGCTTTGACTTTACAGGGGCCGTAGTCAGGAGCAGAATGCGCACCCGGGCGAAGTTGTATTCTAAGCGATGCTGAAAAAAATGCACACTTTCCATAATTTGACCAAAGAACTAACAGTGGCTCTTGAATAAAAGAGGACCTTCGAGAGCGATTACAAACACAAATAGGTGCTGTTCCGGGCTTGTTTAATGGAGTCTTAAGGTATGCACCCCTGGGTCGTCTGCGAACCGGGTTGTTTACATCCCCAAAGAACGTCTGCCTGTCTATTCACGCCACGCAGCCAAAGAACCAAAGCGTACCCGGATTGTCCCCGGGACTGCTCATCTCTGTAGCCCGGGTATTACTTACAGGGATGCGGAGAGTGACAACTCTCATGGAATCCAGAGATCACAGTAGATTTCCCACTCCAGTAAGCATGCCCAGCAATATGTTAGGACTTTTCGCCAAGACCAAGACGTATTACTACCAAAGCGGCTGCATATCCGACCAGTTGGCCCAGGCCGGTCTCAAGTTTTGGGTGACCTTTTAGGCTCTCTGTTTGGTGGTTGGGCTGGTGCGAAAAGCCGATGATGACAGCCCCAAGTTCTAACCACAGCTTGAACAGCCCGAAGTGCCAGGGATGGTCTTTCTCGCGGCAGTCATGGCTAACACTATGTTACTAAAAAGAACTTCCATTAGAACGCCCACTAGGCCTGTTTTGAGGTAACCCATGACAAGACTTCATGACGACAAGAGAGAGCTGATCGGGCCAGAGCATGATGATAGTGCTTCGCATAATGGCAAGGACGCTTCGCCTCAGTTCAGGGGGTTCTTATGCGTAGGGCATGGGAAGTCTGTGATATATTGGTCGCCAAGACGGTTATCATCTCCGGTCTTCGTGGTACGACGGTTGAGTATGATAACCCGAAACGTCTTATTTTTACATCGACTGACGACATTCCACTCCACACTGCCCTTTACAAGTTGCTAGGTGAAGATGTTGATCGATAACAAAACGGGCAGACAAGATTGCGTTTGCTTATTGCATAAGAGGCTATGCCTGCGCTTGCTCTTCGCCACTTTCCAGCGAACCCACCTCGGTTCATAAGATCGTGCCACTCGGTCTCTCCGTCGTTATTCTCCCCCCAGTAATGCCTCCGAGCAATGCCTTTCAAAGATTATGCGAACTATTATGGCGCGCTTTGAAACCAAGCAACGTAAGCCAAGATCTTCCTTGCCTGTTCGGGGGCTTGTAGGGGGTCGGCAAGACGAGGTGGCGATATGAACCAGGATGCCCTGTTCGTCATGCTCCTCAAGAGGTACGATTAAGGTGTTGATTTGTTGTCAATACCTCGTCGCGGCAGGGGAAACCTCTGTGTTTAATGCCTCACGAGCATTCCTCTGAGATTGGAAGAGGTGTTCCGAGGCACAGCCCAGGCATCTTTGACGAACTTGATGCAGCATCCCCATTGGTTTAATGGATGAGAGGTTGCCTCCATGAAATCCGCCTTGAAAATTGGACAACGTGAGTGCTCAGGCAAGAACAATCGATAGACGTCGAGATGCATATAAATATTGTCATCCTCCTGTTATGAAACTTGGGACCATGGGCAATCTCAATTCCCACCTGAGACCGACACGATACCTTTACCCTCTTTGAGAAGCTAAACATCGGAACCGATACTTGCCACGGACGATTGCCGATATCTGCCGCTACGAACGAATAGAGCCAGCGATGTCAGCACCGCCATCGATGCACAAGAAGACTCCAACGAAGTATGAGGCCTTTAACTCCTTGAACGGCTGTACAGCTAACCAAATATAGGCCATTGACGGAACACATGATGCATTCCGACGGGTCATTCCATCTGACCGATATCCCTGTTCCGACACAAAATTTCGATGGCCATCTATTTGCGTTTCAGCCGTACCATGCCCCGATGGCTTGCCTGCCTGCACACGCTCCTTAAGACTCTCATTCCAGCCGTCCACTAAAGGCGGCCTGGCCGAGATATGGACAGGACATCACGGGACGGACACCGACCCCCTTCAGCAGCTCCTCGTCAAGCCCCAGAAGCCAATGCAACAGCGTTTACAGTAGGACACTGGTTCCAGCGCTAGCACATTGCTGTCAGCCCCATTTGACGACATCCCCCAAGCCGCTAGCTCCGTGACTGGGTACATAGACGAAAGAATGGTTTATTGAAGGTCGTGTGACTTTGAATGAAACATAGGTCATCCTCAGTGTTAGAGGCGAAGCTCGGTTAGAATTTTGGGAAGGACAAAGTTCTTGGGTTTAAGTTTCGAGTTTGATTGGTCTACTGAGCGTACCGACACAGTGGTTGACACTAATGCAGACTAGCACGTGAGGAGGGTCTTATGCAAGAGGTCGACCAGTCATATGTACTTTATGCTATTACCGGATATGACTACGTTGGGTCGGAGGGAAGAATGTCACAACGTAGTACCTAGGCCCCGCTGTCAAAAGCAACGAGAATCCGCCTCAGGAGCAAGAAAAAAGACCGACACGAGTGATTCCATAGCAATTGGGACGTTTCTGGGCAAGCAGCATTCCTTTATGCATGGTCTCGAGTACGACGCGCAGGGTAAAGATATTGAGCCAGCTAAGCTTGATAGTTGGAACCATGTGAGTGGTAATAAGCTGGTTCGGTCCAAAGGGGGTGCGATTGACGAGGAAGAGGATTTCCTCAAGACAGCAGTTTAAAATTTCACATCATAATACCGGCCATTGATCTTATGGGCCAATAGATTGCGAAGGAAGACATTCTCCAAACGGTAAAAGGTGGAAGAGGCCGGAGCCGGACCTTTGTCCCATTATGAAGGCAATCCTTCGTGGGGCTCGAAGGGGCCCGGAGGTGTTGGCGGACGTACATTCACCGCTCCCAATTTCTTCGATTCCTTCAGCATTCCTTCGCCTTCCGGGGCAAACACTCTTCCATATTGCGATCAAGTTTGTCGACTCCAACCCATTTGTCACCTTGTCGTTTATTTAGAGTGACATCACAGCTGGACCAGAGTATCTTCTGGCCATCTCCTTCTATCCATTTGGGAGTCTTGCTCCACCCCCCTTCTACGGCTTCGAAAGACGTAAATGTTTTAAAACCCTGGCAGATCGATCAGATGAGCTGAGTGACCACGGATCATGAAAGCGGCATACGGCAAGCCCTGGGACTCATCTGCAATCGCAGACAATCCTTCTGCATGCACAGTCTAAGCAAGTTCATGGACAGTGATGTATGCAGCACAAGAAGTAACCCGGGCGTCTCCAAGTACGCAACGTTCATGTTTATTGCCATTTCTTATACTCCGTTGGAGATAAGAAAGATGAGCAGGATTGAATTCGACTACGCTACAGGAGGCTGCTGAGAAGAAGTTCTTGCAGTTAAGAAACATTCCTCGAGATTAGATATTTCAGGATGATATTCAAAGTCGCCATTACGTCGCACCGGGAATGCACTCTAACGGAAGGCTCCGGGTAAACACTTCCCCGCTCCCAGGTTTAACCGAGAGCCCGCATGCCTGTGAAGTCATTATTGAACCTGAGCGCAGACGATTTGTTCGGTCCGAAAAACCAGTTCTCACCCCCCCTGTCTGTCAACAGGGCGTCAATCTTTTCCCAGAACTTGGGGTCGACCTCGGCCTTCAGTGATTCGACTTGGTCGGGGTCTCTAAGGAATTCGACGTCTACTTCCGGGATTTTCATATTGGAGCGAAGTCTCGAACGGATTATCTGGCGTCTGGTGGCGGCGTCTAGAGGTGGCGAAATCTTCGTCGATGAGCGTTGAGCCTTCGGTTTAAAGAATGGATAGCCTTCTAGTTTGGCACGTATTTGTTTGGGCAAAGACTTCTGGACAGCGATGCTATTTCATGGTTAGGATAATGATGGTTGTTGAATCGGGTAGGCTTCTTACAATGATTTGCCTGTCCATTTATACCAGGAGATTGGAACATCATTATCACTGCTCTGGCCATGGTCGAGGAGAAAGTAGCAAGTGCGACCATCGTAAGCAAAGTTAGCCCCGTAAGCGTTCCAGCGGTCTTGAGAGTGGTCAAAGTCCCGATTCCAAAGATGTCGACACAGTAGACTTTTCATGTTCTTGCATTTTTCTTGATAATCGTCGCCTGGGACGAGATGAGTCTTTGTTTGTAGCAAAATCCGCTTGGGAGAATCATTTGGAGTTTGTGCACGATCGGACATATTGCTGATCACGTCATTCGCGCTTGGATTCGTACAGGAAGGAAATTGCAAGGTTGGGATGGGGCGCTAGGTTGAACAATAAAATGCTTAACGGTAACGGAGAAATAATTCACCGGGCTGATGAAGTTCAATTGGCTACTGCTCGGTGGGGCGTCGACTAACTCCAGTGGACCGAAAAATATCATTATATCCGACGGAAGGAACAACGATTCTTTAAAGGTAGGTCGAAACTCATACGAATCAAGACATAATGGACCAATAAGAAATGCTGCACGAAGCCCTTATTCCACTAACAGATTTCCCTTCCATCAATCTAGCCATCAGAGTCAGGTGGCGTCGGCAAGTGCGCACACTCCTCGCATCTCTCGTCCATTTCTTCTGTGGCGTGTATTACACCAGGCTGATAATTTTCACAATCATCTGAGCCTTCCTCGTTCGATCCCGGATGTGCTTCACTCCAGTCGTCGCAAGCGTAATAACCTGAGAATGTCAGGTGACCGCAGGTCCACCTTTTCCAATTTTCCTCACACATCTTAGCCAGGCAGCTTTACTGCCTACAATATTCAAAGAATCAGCTGCCAGACCGCACCATAGAGGAAGATGCTTACTGGATAATAACTGGCTATTGAAAGAACTGCTGAATTGCCCACAAGAATGGCAAAATTCTCCGGGCAGCTACCTGGGTTTCCTAGCCTGTAATATTCCAAAGATCAGACTAAAAATGTGTGACCATAATCTGCTTTAACCCTAAGCAGCGGTCGAAGCCCACATTTATATACTTGGACTTCTCGACAGCCGTTGGACGTCTCTGTCGGATGCAGCGCCGACCATGGGGGTTAACGCCCTTAATTAGAAGGCTACATAGCCAAATCTGACTCTGCTGCCTTCGTATAGCGAAAGACGTATGTATTCAGCAGTTTCATCCCAGCGAGGAGGACGAGAATGGCTGCATTAGCCGATTTTCTGCATTCAGCTGGTCCCCCTGTCCGTCTGAGACATCGCACGATCAATGAAAGACGAGAAGTCATTTGTGCATGGGTTAGATGAGGGGTAGGTGGCATGGGCGGGCCCAGCAGAAACGATGGTTGATTTGGCCGGGTTGGCTTAGCCCCCCTTTCGCATCCTCGGGATGTCCAAACCTCCCTCCCAAATCTCCTTCCCAAATCTCCCTCCCAAATCTCCCTCCCAACACCCTCCCCGTCTAATGAGCTTCGCAGCTCAGCCTTTTTAACCCACCAATCTAATGGAGGATGACCTACAGGCCTCAGACCTCGTTACACTGGTGGTCCAGCATTTTAAGACGTTGACGCGTGGTCCATACGGGGTAGTGGATGCGTTACAGGTAGCCAAGGAAGCCGATCCGAGCTCTACACCGAGAATTATCCTCGACGAAAGTGAATTAGCCTGGCGTGCATACTTTTCTGCGAAGAAAGCGACGGAACTGCAACGCGGTTTCATTGGCAAAGCCAACTTGACACGTTTGCTCAATGACCTCAGCACCCAGCCTATTGAAGAACAACGTGCTTTCGCAAGACAGCTCGCCCGTGCAGTGGAAGACGACACCGGGCGGTCGATGGAAAGCGACGATGGTAACAGCCCAAGGAGGCCTAAACGACGGTGTACGTACTCTGTCTAATGGCACATTCTCGCTTCTAATACAGCGTAGGCCCGGGTGGCGGTGATTCCGCAGTAGCTCCTTTTATCCCGACCACGATGCCGAACGGCGCAAGCATATATTACACCGGTCCCGAGCACTGTCGCCTGGGTGGCGGTAATTCCGTAGTAGCTCCCTTTATCCCGACCACGATGCCGAACGGCGCAAGCACATATTTCCCCGGTCCCGAACACTATGGCCCGGAACAAGTACCTGGCAAAGAGGCCCCTCAGAAGGACATGTACATAGAAGCCTCTCTGAAGGTAGCCAAAGAACTGTTCCCTACCGAGTTCATGGACTCGATCCGAAGAATACCAAGTACAAAACTGCCCGATACGCTGGTGGCAGATATATCGATGTTGTTTCAAAAGGGGCACATGCGGGACCACTTTGGATGCCAGATGATAATAGAAATCACGGAAGAGAAGGTAGCGTGGTATGCTCTAAGATTATTCGATGTCCAGGTAGAAGTTAAGGACGGGGTTAGATTCCTTCGTTATCCAGGAGGCGGCAAGGTACAGCCCGACCCGTCGATCAGGCTCCAGGCTTGTCGACGAGACATAATCACATGTACATTTGGCGCTGAGACGGATCGGGCTATCTCAGCATCTCCTATATGCCAGCGCGAGGAGAAAGAAGAGCGTGACCGTACGGATGGCGTCTCGATGACGATATCAAACCAAGCCATGGAGGGTGCCAAAATTACTGTATATTTGGGAGAGTGGAGGGCAGCGAATCTCAAAAAGAAACTTTATGATTAACACCAAACCACGGCTCACTCTTCTTTTACCTTGCCCTCTTCGAATACAAGACTGATGCCCTTCTTTAGAAGCGCTTGTCCATCACAAATTCCATGCTCTTCGACGGGCTTGTCTTCATTCCCCGACTTGAATACTTTAATAGTGCATTGCTTCCAGTATACCATTTGTCCTGATCCAATAACTGGCTGGGCGCCCGTTTTCGCATCGAGGAAGAATTCGTCGCCTTTTGTGAGAGCGTCAGGCTCAAACAACTAGAGTATGTCAGATGAGTCTTAATCACACGGCGAGGATGGGACACACCATTTGAGATCCAATCTGTGGAGGAAACAACTACTCCGCGACTGGCTGAGATAACTAATGTCGTTCGTACTTTGAACAGCAGTGCGCGAGGGGTTTTCGAGTGTTTGCCGTCTAAAGCAGCACAAAGCGAAGGGCCGTTCTGCTTGTTTATGAGGAAATATTCATGAAGGTGCGACATATCTGTCTATCTGAAGGAGTGAAAACCAGACATTGTTTGACTTTCGATTCGTAATGACGAGCCTCATGTGAGAAAATGGACAGTAAGGTGCGGGGTTTGGGGTTGGGCCACTCAACGAGCTGGACAATAGCTAAAGCAAAAAGTTGGGCACAAATGCTAGTGTTAGTCGCGGCTAGAGAGGTACAGGTGAGAGGCTGATAATAGTGGACCTTAATCAATGGATAAGTTGGCACCCCCCTCACGCTCCACCCCCCCAACGCGCCACCCATTTTCGAAGCCATTCCCACCACACCCCTTCAGTGCAAATACGAATATCTCAACAACCACTTCTTC
>QJOB01000452.1:0-17505 GCA_004155035.1 Monosporascus sp. 5C6A | reverse complement strand
GCCAGCGGCGAGGTGCCAGTCGGCCTGCGCGGTGCCGTACAAGTGCCGCCCCGCGTAGACGGTGGTCGTGGCCTGCGAGGCGAGCGCGATGCTGGAGGGCGATTCGGTCACCAGCAACGGCTGGCCGAATTTATCGACGGGCTGCTGTGCATCCTGGCCATTGACGTTGCTGGGGTACTTGCCGTCCTGCGCAGGGTCGAGCGCCTTGTCGATCGGCTCGAACGCTTCGTTGGCCGCCAAGGGCAGCGCTTGCTGGCTGGAGGCCGCGTCGGACAAGCGCTGTGCCGTCTTTTGCGCGGCGGTGAGCTGCCCGCGCGCTTCGTGGGCGTCGAGCAGCGTGCCGACGGCTTGCGCGCGAGCGGTGGTCGAGAGCAGCAGGCCTCCGCCAGCGCGGACCACCGCCCAGGCATCGGTGCGCAGTTCGGCGCCGGTGCCGCGCCACGTTCCGCGGTCTCCGCCCGTGGCGCCGTGCGAGGTGACATAGCCGAGATTGAGCTGGCTGTTGGCGGTGGAACTGGCCAGGCGCGTGCGCAACTGGCCGGGATGATCGTCGACGAGCCACTGGTTGTAGCCGTCGCCGCCGAGGCCCTGCGAGTGCCAGCCGGACAGGGCTTGTCCAAGCGGCGCATCAGTAGGCGCCCAGGGCAGGGCGTCCTGGGTGTTGTGCAACTGCATGGCGATCATCGGCCGGTCGATGTCGCCGTCGATGAACGTCAGCAGGACCTGCGTGCCGGCGCGCGGCAGGTGATTGCCGCCCCAGTTCGGGCCCGCGCTGGCACTGGCCACGCGCACCCAGGCGGTGACTTGCGAGCGGTCGCTGTTGGACGGATCGGAAAACGCATTGACCTCCGGCGCGCGCAGCCATGGGAAGCGCACGCGCACGCGATGGTCGCGGTCGGTGGTGAGCGGCGCGCCGTCGTCGGCAATGACGACGGCGGCCTGGCCTTCAGGCGCCGTTGGGCGGCGTCGGTAGGGCGGTACGATAGGCGCCTCGGCCGGTACGGCGACGAAACGATTGCGGTAGCTGCCCGATTCGATCTCGGTGGTGGAGAGCAACCGTGCGATGTCGGCGCCGAGGTTGTTGGCGGCTTCGTGTTCCACCTGCAGCGTGACGAACTCGCTGTGCTTGCTGTCGAAATGCTGCGTGAGCGTAAAGCGCTGTCCGGCGCCCAACTGGCGCACGCTGCCTTGGCCCTCGTAGCGCAGGTACGCGCCTTCGTGTGCCTGCATGCGCAGTTGCGCAGCGCGGCTGGCTTCTTGCGTATTCGAATATTGATACGAGCCCGAGGCTTCAAAACGTTCCAGCGTGGGCAACTCACCGCCGGGGTCGCTGGCGCTGGCTTGGGCGCTGGTCGCAGCCAGTGCCTTGTAGTCCCACGAGGCGAGCGTCACTGCATTGGTGCCCACGCTGTGCGCGTGCGAGAAACGCTCGATCGCGTCTTCGCTTTCGGTGGCATCAACGCGATGGAAGCGGATCTCCGGCTGCGGGCAAGCCGGACGTTGCGCATCGTTGTCGAAGATGACGATGGTGTGACGCGACTGCGTGCTGCCTTGCTGTTGCTTGTCGTCGCTTTGCTCGTGCTCGATGCGGAACGACAGGCCTTCCTCGGCCAGCAGGCGCATCACGAACGCGTAGTCGGTTTCGCGGTATTGGCAGCAAATCGATCGTTTGGCGCACGGCTGTGTGGTCGCAATCTTGTAATGCGCGGTGGGGTATTCGCTGAAGACGTCTTCGATGATCTCGAGCGCGGTCTTGTCCTGGTAGACGAAGCAGTCGCTGCGTGTGCGCAGGCGGTCAAGCCAAGGCACGACGCGCAGCCGGTAACGTGCGAGGCCGCCGTTACCGCCGAGCGATGCGCAATCAGCCACGTAACCGTGCCACGCGCGTCGCTTGCCGTCGGCTTGCACCAGGCGCAGCGTGACTTCCTGCGAAGCCAGCTTCGCCGTGTCCAGATGCGCCGACGGGCTCAGGCAATCGATATGCAGGACGAAAGAGGCCGACACCGCCTCGGTGGCGGTAAAGCGCTCCACGACGAGGTTGTCGGAAGCAAGCGCCGTCTCCAGCGTGATCTGGCGGGTCTGCTGCCCGAGCAGCGCGCCCAGGACGGCTTGTGGCACGGCGGCCGGCAGGTTGGACAGAGGCTTCATCGGAACAGCGTCGCGCTGGGGTTCGTGTTGCGGTTCAGCAGAAGGATGGGCACGCGGCCCATCGCGGTCATCACGGCAGCGAAATCGTCAGGTGCGAGAAGCGCGGCCCGAGCTTGATGACCTGCGAATAGCCTTCCAGCGTTTCGTTGGTCTTGGCGTTCAGCGTGTGCGACAGCCCAAGGAAGCCCAGCAGCCCGATCAGCGCAAACACGGCGCCAAAAATCCACAGCGGCGTTTCGCGCTTGAGCATATGCGCGACCTTGTCGGGCAGCGGCCAGTGCGGTGCAAACGCGGCACGCTTGCCCTTGATGGCAGAGATCTCGTCGCCCAGGCGTGCGGTCAGGTAGGCCAGCTTCTCCGGCCCTTCGAGGATGTACTTGCCGCGAAAGCCCAGCAGCAGGCACATGTGGAAGACCTCCAGCGCCTGCAGGCGCGGTGCACCGTGCGCACGCAGTTCTTCGAGCTTGACGAAGAAGGTCTCGCCGGCGAGCTGTTCGCCAAACAGAACGAGCTGCAGCGGTCGGCGCTCCCAGGCCGGGCGGATCGCAAAGTTGGACGACAGGATGGTCTCGTCCACCGCGGCGCAGAAGGCGTACTTGGCGTCGAACACGTCTTCGGCCGACACGTTCAGGCGCTTGGCGCCACGGTCGAAATCGTCGAGAAAGGCGCGCACCCGCGAGAGGAAATCTTCTGCGCTGGTCGGCTGCTGGCCATTGCGCAACTGGAACAGCATGAAGAAACCGTCGTACAGCAAGTCGAGCAGCGTGCGGGCGTGCGTGTTGGATTCACGTGCATCCGCCGCAGCGGTTGCCGGTGCCGAACCGCCAAACAGCGAAGGGGGGGAGGTAGCGCTCATGAAGTCACCGCGATCAGTTCAAGTTTGAGTTCCCGGATGCCGGCCGGGGCATAGATGGTGAGGGTCTGCGCCTGCAGCATGCGTTCGTACAGCATGCCGCGCGCTTCCACGGCGAAGTAGCACGCGCCCGGGCGCACCGGAATGGCCGGCGGCACCTGCGGCGTATAGGTGAGCGGCACGCCAGGCATGGACGACAGCACGAGCTTTTCCACGTCGTCGGGGGCGCCGACCTTGAAGCGGGCCGGAATGGCTTCCACCAGCTCGGCGGCGGGCATGTCTGCCGACACCGACAGGTAGAAGCTGGTCTGGTCGTCGATCTTGCCGGAGTCGATGCGGCCAAGGTGGAACGACGGGCGCGTCTCTTCCAGCGCAATTGCAAAGTAGCGCGTGGAGATGACGGTATCGAGCAGCTCGCGCACGATCGTGTCGAGCTTGGCAAACACCGGGCCCGGGTTGTCGTGATCGTAGGCGGGCAGGTCGGCCAGCGTGTAGCTCTTGGTGAACGTCATCAAGGCGCCCGCCAGGCGCAGCATTTCCTGGAACAGGCGCTCAGGGTGCAGGTCCGGGTGGTGATACAGGTGCGACAACGCCGCAAACGCTGCATTGGCCGTATGCAGCAGCCAGAACGAGGCAATGTCGCCGGAGCGGAATTCGATGATGTTCTTGGTCGGCTCGCGGTGGAAACCGTACAGCGCATTGACCTTGGCCTGCAGTGCATCGAGCAGCCGGCGCAGGCGCTGATACAGCACGGCGGAGGCGTTGATGGCCATGCTCGGCGCCACAAAGTTCTCGTCCAGTTCAAAACCACCGGTGCCGGTGCGCCGCACGCGCACCACGGGCAGCGAGATGAACTGCTCGCGAGGTTCCGTCTCGGCAATCAGCTTGACCGACTTCTTCAGATACGTGATGGCGGCGGGCTCGGCCTCCGTATAGAGGTCGGCCGTTTCCTCCTCCGCACCAACAAAGCGCGATACCGATGCGCCTTCGATCTGCTCGCGGTAATTGCCGCCGTTGTCTTGCAGCGGATACAGGGCGATATGGAACGTCAGCTCCGACACGCCGGCAGGAACCGCGTCGAGCACCAGCGGCGGCGGAAGCGCATCGGCCTGCGGCGCGAAGTACAGCTCGCCGTCAGGAAAGAACAGCGACAGCTCGACCACGCGCAGCACGCCGCTGGCCAGCGCATCGGTATCGAAGCGTGCATGGCGGATACCCCATGCATACGGCTGGATGACTTGCGCAGTCGCATGCAGGCGGGACTCGTGATACGCGTCCTGACGCTGGAAATGCTGTGGGCGCAGGAACAGCCCTTCGCCCCAGAGAATCTTTGCGGAGTAACTCACGTTGGCCCTTCTTGTTCAGCTACCGCAAACCGCGGGGGAGAGCAGATTGAGATCGGTCAGCGGCGTGGCGCCGGCCGGCGTGGTCAGCGTGCCGGACGTCACCGTCATGGCGCAGGCGTGCAGCCCGATCACGATGCCGGATTTTTCGTTCTTCTCGGTGTTGAAGGCAAACTTCCAGCGCTGCGACGCGGGGCTGCGGAACAGCGCCACGACGCCCAGCGTGGTCGCTTCGCGCGAAACTTTCTCGGTGAAGTCGTAACGCTGGCCCGGGATCAGCGTCATCTCGCGCACGTTGACGAGGTCGGCGCCCAGCGTTTGTTTCTCGCGCGCCGGGTCGATGAAGGTGTCATACGGCGCCTGCAGGAAGCTGGTCGGGTCCTTCAACGAATACAGGCGCACCACCACCGCAACCGGGCGGCGGTCGTTGGCGGCGTTCAGGTTGTTGCCGGCCGTCATCTTGAGCGGCACTTCACGCGGCGGCTTCTGCGCATCGGGCACGTTCGACGATTTGAGCCCCATCGCTTCCAGCGCACCGTTGGCCGCACCCGCCAGCACGCTTGCGCCGGTGGAGCAGGCGCCCAGCGCGACCACGCTCGCGCTCACCAGCATCAGCTTGAGCGCCGCCGCGAGATGGTGCTTCAGAGACCGCTTGAGAAGGCGGCCGCAGCCCGGCTGCCTCGCCGCTTGCTCCCAAGCGGCATCGAATTTCATCATCTTCATGCCTGATTTCTGAACTATTTAATTCTCTTTGTTTGACTGCCGCGACGCCCGTTTGGCTAAAGTAAGGTTTTGAATTGTTTCGGTTCCTTAATAAAGGAAAGCGGAAGAATGTTTCGGTTTCTTCATAATCGGAGGTCGTTGCCAGGCGCGGCTCTAAGGTACTGAATACAAAGGATGTTTCGGTTTCTTAATAATCCGTTTTTGGTTGTCAACGGCAACGAGCGGAGTGTACTATTTCGCGCCAGTCGAGACCAACATTTAACTCGCCAATTCCGGCGAATTTGATTGGGTATCGACACACCGCTTTGAAACTTTGAAGAGTCTCGCCGTGGCCAAATCCTCGTCTACTTCCGTTCTCCGTTCCTTCATCGTGCTGGCTGCTGCCACCGCGCTCTTTGCGGGTTGTGCGACCAATAACCCCGGACCCCAAACCGACGAGGCCTTCGGCAAGAGCATGTCGGAGGCAGAAGCTGCGGCCAAGGGCGGCCAGCAGGACAAGGCCATTGATCTGTACCAGCAGATCGCCAAGCAGAACCCGACCCGCGACGAGCCGTGGGTGCGCATCGCGCAGATCCAGTTCGGCGCAGAGAAATACCCCCAGGCCATCCTGGCTGCCGAAGAAGCGCTGCAGCGTGACAACGCAGATCGCCAGGCGAAGAGCATCCTGGCGGTGAGCGGCCTGCGCGTGGCGCGCCGTTCGTTGCAGGAGCTGCGTGCCGACAGCGCGCTGGCCGGCGCCGTCAAGACCGACGCGCAGGTGCTTGCCAAGATGCTGCGCGACACGCTGGGCGAACAAGTCCTGTTTCCGGGCGAACAACCGGTCGCCAAGCAGCCGGTGCGTCGCCCCGCACGCGTTGTCCGCCGCGCAGCGCCGGCCGCCGAGCACGGCACCACGGCTGCGCCTGCTGCTGCTACCGGTGCTGCCAGCGGCAGCGCAGACCCGTTCGGCGCACTGCGTTAAGCACAGCGCTGGTTCGCATTCCTGGAGGAACGTGATGGCCAAGAAAGAAAGCGTACAGAAGCGTCTGCAGAAGGTGCGTCCGCCGCGCGTGCAGCTGACGTATGACGTCGAGATCGGCGACGCAATCGAGACGAAGGAACTGCCATTCGTGGTGGGCGTGGTGGCAGACCTGTCGGGCCAATCCGAAGTGCAGCAGCCCAAGCTGCGCGACCGCAAGTTCGTCAACATCGACCGCGACAACTTTGACGAAGTGATGAAGGGCGTGGAGCCGCGCGCGGCGTTCCAGGTGCCGAACACGCTGACGGAAGACGGTGGCCGCTTTGGCGTCGACCTGAAGTTCCGTTCGCTTGAGGACTTCAGCCCCGAAGCCGTTGTCGAGCAGGTCGAGCCGCTGCGCAAGCTGCTCGAAGCACGCTCCAAGCTGGCTGACCTGCGCAACAAGATGGCCGGTAACGACAAGCTCGAAGACCTGCTGTCGGAAGTGCTGAGGAACACCGAAAACGCGAAGAAGCTGGGCGCCAAGCAAAACGGGGGCGAGGATGCTTGAGAACCAATCCGCTGCGCAAGGCGCCTCGGTTGCGGAAGAGGTGAGCCTGCTCGACAGCATCGTCGAGCAAAGCCGCGTCGCCAAGTCCGAGTCCGAGCGCGCGCGCGCAAAAGACATCATCGGCGAGCTGGCCAGCCAGGTGCTGAGCGGCACCGTGGTGGTGTCCGACAACCTGTCGGCCACGCTTGATGCACGTGTGGCCGAGCTGGACCGCCTGATCTCGCAGCAGCTGAGCGCGATCATGCACGCGCCGGAATTCCAGAAGCTGGAATCCACCTGGCGCGGGCTGCACTACCTCGTCAAGGAAACGAGCACCGGCCAGACGATCAAGATCAAGGCGCTCAACGCGACCAAGCGTGACCTGACGAAGGACTTCAAGACCGCCATCGAGTTCGACCAGAGCGCGCTGTTCAAGAAAGTCTACGAAGAAGAATTCGGCACCTTCGGCGGGGCCCCGTTCGGCGCGCTGATCGGCGACTACGAAATCACGCGTCAGCCCGAAGACATGTACTTCATCGAGCAGATGGCGCACGTGGCTGCGGCTTCGCACGCACCGTTCATTGCCTCGTCGTCGCCGGAGCTGCTGGGCCTCGAATCGTTTGCCGACCTGGGCAAGCCGCGTGACCTGGCCAAGGTGTTCGATACGGTCGAATACGCCAAGTGGAAGTCGTTCCGTGACTCGGAAGATTCGCGCTACGTCGGTCTGACGCTGCCGCGCTTCCTGGGCCGTCTGCCGTACAACCCGAAGGACGGCACCGTGGTCGAGAGCTTCAACTTTGTTGAAGACGTGGATGGCACCGATCACAGCAAGTACCTGTGGTGCAACGCCGCTTGGGCGTTCGGCGCACGCTTGACTGCGGCGTTTGACGACTTCGGCTGGTGCGCTGCCATCCGCGGTGTGGAAGGCGGCGGCCTGGTCGAAGACCTGCCGACGCACACCTTCAAGACCGACGACGGCGAAATCGCACTTAAGTGCCCGACCGAAATCGCCATCACCGACCGCCGCGAGAAGGAACTGAGCGACCTCGGCTTCATCCCGCTCGTGCATTGCAAGAACACGGATTACGCCGCGTTCTTCGCTGCACAGTCGGCGCAGAAGGCGAAGAAGTACGACTCCGACAGCGCAAACGCCAATGCGGTGCTGTCTGCGCAGCTGCAGTACATCTTCTCGGTATCGCGCGTGGCGCATTACCTGAAGGCGATGATGCGCGACAAGATCGGCAGCTTTGCCTCGGCCAAGAACGTTGAGACGTTCCTGAACCGCTGGATCTCGCAGTACGTGCTGCTGGACGACAACGCCACGCAAGAACAGAAGGCGCAATTCCCGCTGCGCGAGGCGTCGATCCAGGTGGCGGAAGTGCCGGGCAAGCCGGGCACCTATCGCTCGGTGGCGTTCCTGCGGCCGCACTTCCAGCTCGACGAACTGTCGATCTCGCTGCGCCTCGTGGCGGATCTGCCGAAGTCGGCCAACTCGTAATTCCTGACCGGACTCTCCCCGGGGGGGAATGTTCGGGCATAACCACCCGTTACGCTCGTTACCCGTTGCAGTACCAACAACCAATCTATTGAAGAGGGTCTCTGTATGAAGGATATCTACGTCAAGTTCGACAGCCCGGCAATCAAGGGGGAGTCGCAAGACAAGGATCACAAGGACTGGATCGAAATCAACAGCTGGTCGCAGGCCATCAGCCAACCGCGTTCGGCCACGGCCTCGACCGCCGGCGGCCACACGGCTGAGCGTTGCGAGCACCGCGACATGGTCTTCACGAAGGATCTGGACGTCGTCAGCCCGCTGCTGTACCAGCACGCTTCGGGCGGCACGACCTTCGGTGAAGTGACCATCGAATTCTTCCGCGCAGACGGCGAAGGCAACCGCGTGAAGTACCTCGAAGTCAAGCTGAAGAACGCCATCCTGAGCGAAGTCGATTCGCAAGTGGTGGCCCAGGGCATCCCGACCGACACGTTCAGCCTGCGCTACGCCGCTGTGCAGTGGAAGTACACGCAGCAGAAGAGCGCCGGCGGCCAAGGCGGCAATTCGCAAGGCGCCTGGAGCCTCACCAAGAACGACAAGACCTACTCGGTTTAACGTTTGGTGTTCTCCTGATGACAAGAGCCGCAGCCGCCGTGCTGCGGCATCTTGTTTTCTAGCAGCATATGAAAGGCTTCGAACCCAGCCTGCTCGACAAGCTCTTCGACGACGAGCCGCACGCGCCCATGCCCACGGCATTGCGCCAGCTCTCGCTTGAAGAACTCAAGAGCACCGTGGCACGCGATATTGAATCCTTGCTCAACACGCGCATCGTGTTGGAAGAAGAGGATTTGCATGGCTTGCCTGAATGCAAGCGGTCGTTGCTCACGTATGGCCTGAACGATTTTTCCGGCCTGAGCCTGGCCAGTTTCTACGACCGCAACTACATCTGCCAGTCGCTGACCAAGGCGATCGAGCGGCACGAGCCGCGACTGCAGCATGTGAATGTGTCGCTGGAAATCAATGAACGCGCGACCAATGCCTTGTGCTTTGGGATCAGCGCAGTGCTGCTGGTGGGGCCCGCACGCGAGCCCGTGAGTTTTGACGCCATGCTGCAACCGTCGACGCTGCGGTATTCCGTGTCACGCGGACGCGGCTGAGACTGCACGGACCTGCACAACGCACCACCCGCAACACACTGAAGCACCCGCAGGACCGCCACCGGACCGCCACGAAGAATGGAAGAGCTGCTGCCTTATTACGAACGAGAACTGGCCTTCCTGCGCCGGTACTCGCGCGACTTCGCCGAGCGGTATCCGAAGATCGCCGGCCGCCTCGCCATGTCGGGCGACGGCTGCGACGATCCGCATGTCGAGCGGATGATCGAATCGTTTGCCTTCCTGACCGCACGGGTCAGCAAGAAGCTCGACGACGACTACCCCGAATTTACCGAGGCGCTGCTGGAGGTGCTGTATCCGCACTATCTGCGGCCCTTTCCGTCGTGCTCGGTGGCGCATTTCGATGTGCGCGGCGTGGCTGCGCAACTCAGCGCGCCGGTCACGATTGCGCGCGGCACGTTCCTCACCACACGCATGGTGCGCAAGGTCGAATGCCGCTTCCGCACCGCGTACGACGTCACGTTTGCGCCGGTGCGCGTTGCCGCGGCGACGTTCGAGCGCGCGGTGTCTGCGCCGGCCGCTGTGCAACTGCCCAAGGGTGCGACCGGCTCGATCGCCATCACGCTGGAATACGTCGGCGAGCGCGGCGGTTTCGAATCGCTGTCGATGGACAAGCTGCGCGTCTACATGGACGGCGAGCCGTCTTTCGTGGCGGCGCTGGGCGATGCGCTGTTCCTGCACACCGCAGCCGGATACGTGGAAGCCGAGCGCGCCGGCGTCTGGAAGAGGCTGATTTCCGTGCCCTTGCACGAAGTCGGCTTTAGCGAAGACGAGTCCCTGATCGATTGCCCGGCACGCTCGCATCCCGCCTATCGGTTGTTGACCGAGCACTTCAGCTTTGCCGAGAAATTCAACTTCTTCGACATCGACCTGGCGGCATTGCGGCGCGGCCTGACGCCGGGCGTGCCGGTGCGCCGTCTGACGCTGCATCTGGTGCTGAAAGACGTGCGCAGCGATTCGCACGCCGCGCGTCTGCTCGAGAACCTGCAGCCGGAGCACCTGCGCCTGCATTGCACGCCCGTGGTCAATCTGTTCCAGCAGAAGGCCGATCCGATCCGCATCGAACATACGGCTAGTGCGTACCCTGTGGTGGCCGACAGCCGCCGCGCGCACGGCTTTGACATCTACTCCATCGACAACGTGCAACTGGTGCGTGAAACCACGGCGCACGAGAAGGTCACGGAGTTCCGGCCGTTCTATTCCCTGCATCACGGCGAAGAACCCGGCCGCGCGGGGCATTACTGGCTGGCACGCCGCAACGAGCTGATCGCACAGCGCAGCCCGGGCTTCGAAACGGAAATCTCCATCGTCGATACGCAGTTCGACCCTGCCAGCCCGCAGACGGACACGCTGAGCCTGACCGTCACCTGCACGAACCGTGATTTGCCCTCGACGCTGGCGTTTGGCCAGCCGGATGGCGATCTGTCGATGGAAGGCAGTTCCATCGCCCGCAACATCACCTTCCTGCGCAAGCCGACGCCGTCGATGCGGTTTGGCGGCGGGCGCGCGGCGCAGTGGCGGTTGATCTCGCTGCTGGCGCTGAACCATCTGTCGCTCGTGCAGAACGGTCTGCCGACGTTGAAAGAGATGCTGCGCCTGCACGACCTGCCGCGCAACGCGATCTCGGCGCGGCAGATCGAAGGCATTGTCGCGCTCGATTACCAACCGGCTACACAGTGGCTGGCCGGCAAGCCGTTCGCCACCTTCGTGCGCGGCCTGGAGGTGCGCCTCACGCTGGATGAAGACGCCTTTGTGGGCACCGGCATGCACCGGTTCATCCGTGTGCTGGACCACTTCTTCGGCCTGTACGTCCACATGAATAGCTTTGTGCAGTTGATTGCGGTCTCGCGCCGCACCGGCAAGGAATTGGTCAAATGCGCACCCCGCAGCGGCGAATCGATCCTGGTGTGATCCGGCGGCTGCTCCAGCAGCCGCACCGGTACCAGTTCTTCCAGGCCGTGCGCCTGCTGGAGCAGCTGTTCGCGCGCGAAGGCGGCATGGCGCCCGAGCAGGCGCTGGCCACGCGCCTGAGCTTTCGCAACACCCTGTCGCTGTCGTTTCCGCCCAGCGAACTGCAGCACATCGAGGCCGAGGGCATCACCGCCGAGATGCTTGAAACCGACGCGGCGTTCATCGCCGCACTGGAAGAGGGCGCGCTCGATTCGCTGGCGATCACGCCCACGTTCTTCGGCATGCTGGGCGGCCAAGGTGCCTTGCCGCTACGCTACACCGAAATCGTGGCCGAGCGCGAAAGCCTCTGGCGCGACCGCGCTGCACGTGCGTTCTTCGACATCTTCTCGAACCGGGCAACGGCGCTGTTCTACTTGGCGTGGAAGAAATACCGCCTGCCGTTCCAGTACGAAGTCGACAGCACCAAGCATTACTTGCCGCTGCTGCTATCGCTGTCGGGTGCGGCAGACAAGACGCTGCGCCGCGATCTTTCCACCACGCCGGGGCCCATCCTCGACGAAGCGCTGGCCGGTTATGCCACGGCGATCCGGCATCGGCCGGTGTCTGCGGCATACCTGCAGCGCGTGCTGTCGGATTACTTCCAGGCGCCGATGCGGGTGGAGCAGTTTGTGGGCGGGTGGTATCGCGTGCCGGCGTCGCAGTACACGCGGCTGGGCAGCACCAATAACGTGCTGGGCGCCACGGCGTTGGCGGGCGGGCGGGTGTGGCAGCGCGACCTGCGCGTGCGCCTGTGGGTCGGGCCGCTCAAGCGTGCGCAATACCGCAATTTCCTGCCGGGTGCATCGGGTGCGCTGGCGCTGCGCAAGATGTTGACCATCCTGTGCGGCACCACGCTCGAGTTCGAAATCAAGCTGATCCTGCGCCAGCAGGACGTGACCGGCAGCACGCTGGACAACAGCAACGACGGGCGCCTGGGCTGGGACACCTTCCTGTGTTCCCGCCCCGCGCAGCAGGACCGCAGCGATGCGCAATACACGCTCGCGACGCTGCATTGATACCGACACCTTCATCGATTCTTCCGGAGCGCTGCCGCCATGGCCATCCCACTCAAAACCCTGATCGCCAAGCTGAATGCGACGAGCCGGCAAGCCGCCGAGCGCGCTGCGTCGCTGTGCATGGCGCGCGGCAACTACGAGGTCGATCTCGAGCACCTGTTCCTCGCGTTGTTGGAGAATCGCCGCAGCGACTTTGCCGTGGCCGCCCGCGCCAGCGGCATCGACTTGGCCGCGCTGCAACGTGACCTGGAAGCCGAGATCGGCCGCTTCCAGACTGGCAATACGCGCACGCCGGCGTTCTCGCCGTATCTGCCAAAACTGTTCGAGCATGGCTGGCTGATCGCCTCGCTCGATTCGCAAATCACGCGCATCCGCTCGGGCCATCTGCTGCTGGCGCTGCTGACCGAGCCCAGCCTGTCGGCGCTTGCGCAACGGGGCTCGCGCCTGTTCGGGCAGATTGAAGCCGATCGCTTGAAGCACGACTTCGATCGGCTGACCGCCGGTTCGGACGAACAAGAGCAGGCGGTCGACATTGCCGACGACAGAGCAGACGCTTCGCAAGGTGAAGGCAGCAAGCCCGCCGCGGCGCTGACGTCCACACCCGCGCTGGACCAGTTCACCGTGGACCTGACCCAGTCCGCACGCGATGGCCGCATCGACCCCGTGATCGGCCGCGATGCCGAGATCCGCCAGGTGATCGACATCCTGATGCGTCGTCGCCAGAACAACCCGATCCTCACCGGCGAAGCCGGCGTGGGCAAGACCGCCGTGGTCGAAGGCCTGGCCCTGCGCGTTGCCGCCAACGATGTGCCGCCGCCGCTGCAAGGCGTGACGCTGCGCACGCTCGACATGGGGCTCCTGCAGGCAGGCGCCAGCGTCAAGGGCGAATTTGAGAACCGCCTGAAGAACGTGATCGACGAGGTGAAGAAGAGCCCGAAGCCGATCATCCTGTTCATCGACGAGGCGCATACCATCATTGGCGCAGGCGGGCAGGCCGGGCAGAACGATGCGGCGAACCTGCTCAAGCCCGCACTTGCACGCGGCGAGTTGCGCACGATTGCGGCCACCACGTGGAGCGAATACAAGAAGTACTTCGAAAAAGATGCCGCACTGGCGCGCCGCTTCCAGGTCGTGAAGGTGGAAGAGCCGAGCGAACCGCTGGCGGCTGCCATGCTGCGCGGCATGGCCGGGCTGATGGAGCGCCACTTTGGTGTGCGCGTGCTGGACGAGGCGATAACCGAGGCCGTGCGCTTGTCGCATCGCTATATCAGCGGCCGCCAGCTGCCGGACAAGGCCGTCAGCGTGCTGGATACGGCGTGCGCCAAGGTGGCGTTGGGCCAGAGCGCCACGCCCGGCGCCATTGAAGACGACCAGAAAGCGCTCGAACGCCTGCAAGGCGAGATCAACGCGCTGGAGCGCGAGCAAAGCGCCGGTGCCGAGCACGACGCGCGCCTGAAGGCGCTGAACGAGCAGCGCACGCATCTAGAACAGCGCGTCGCGCAGAACACCGAACGTCTGGCGCAGGAGCGCGCGCTGGTCGCCCGCATTCAGGCGTTGCGCGAGGCGCGCGAAAGCGGTAGCGCCCAAGCCGGCGAGGAAGACGCTCTTCCCGTGGCCGCCAACAGCGACGTCGTCTCGATACCCAAGCGCAAACGCGCCGCCGACAAAACGGACGAACAGGACGAACTGGCCAGGCTGCTCGCCGAGCTGCGCGCGCTGCAGGGCGAATCGCCCATGGTGCCGCTGCAGGTGGATGGCCATGTCGTGTCGGAAATCGTGTCGGCCTGGACGGGCATTCCGCTCGGCCGCATGGTCAAGGACGAACTGCGCACGGTGCTGAACCTCAAGCCGCTGCTGGCCGCCCGCGTGATCGGGCAGGACCACGCGCTGGATGCGATTGCCCAGCGCGTGCGTACCGCCACCGCCAACCTGGAAGACCCGAACAAGCCGCGCGGCGTGTTCCTGTTTGCTGGCCCCTCGGGCGTTGGTAAGACGGAAACGGCGTTGGCACTGGCCGACATTCTCTACGGCGGTGAACGCAAGCTCATCACCATCAACATGAGCGAGTACCAGGAAGCGCACAGCGTGTCGGGCCTCAAGGGCTCGCCGCCCGGTTATGTCGGTTATGGCGAAGGCGGCGTGCTGACCGAAGCCGTGCGTCGCAACCCGTACAGCGTCGTGCTGCTGGATGAAGTCGAGAAGGCTCACCCGGACGTGCTGGAGATGTTCTTCCAGGTCTTCGACAAGGGCGAGATGGACGACGCCGAAGGCCGCCCGATCGACTTCCGCAACACCATCATCATCCTCACGTCGAACGTCGGCTCGCAGGCCATCATGCAGGCGTGCCTGAACAAGCCTGCTGACGAACTGCCCGACACCGATGCGCTGGCAGAGCTGCTGCGCCCGACGCTCTACAAGGCGTTCAAGCCCGCATTCCTGGGGCGCATGAAGGTGGTGCCGTATTACCCGATTTCCGATGATGTGCTGGCCGAGATCATCACGCTCAAGCTGGGCCGCATCCGCGATCGCGTGGCCATCAACCACAAGGCGGCGTTCCAGTGGGACAACGCGCTGGTTGAATCGGTGCTCGCACGCTGCACGGAGGTGGATGCCGGCGCCCGCGCGGTGGACCACATCCTGAACGGCACGTTGCTGCCGCAGATTGCCGAATCGGTGCTGACGCGCATGGCCGAAGGCGGCAGCGTCGAGAAGATCAAGGTCGGCGTCGGCAAGAACGGCGAATTCAAGTACCGCATCAACTAAGTCGCTTCGCTGGAGCACATCATGGTCTCTCCGACCGAGTTGGCAAACCTGCTACGTGCGTCGTTCTCCCAGGCCGACCGGCTGCTGCGCCTGGAAACGCAGCTGGGGCCGAACGCGCTGCTGCCTGAAAAGATGGACGTTGCTGAGCACATCGACGCAGGCGGCTTCCGAGTGGAACTGACGGCGCTGTCCGACAACGCGGACATCGATTCGGCCAAGCTGCTCGGCCAGCCCGTGCGGCTTGACTTGCTGACCCAGCAGAGCCGGAGCGCACTGCGGCCGTTCCATGGCCACGTCACGCGCTTCCAGCAGGTGGGGGCCAACGGTGGCCTGGCGCGCTATCGGCTGGTGATAGAACCCTGGCTCGCCTTCCTGCGCCATCGGCAAGACAGCTTCCTGTTCCAGGACATGTCGGTCATCGAGGTGATCGACAGCCTGTTTGGCGACTACCAGGGCCAAGGCCGCCTCGTGCCCGCCTGGCGCTGGGCCCTGCGCGACAGCGCGGTCTACACGCGCCGCAGCGTCATCACGCAATACGACGAAAGCGACTTCGATTTCGTCACGCGGCTGCTGGCCGAAGAAGGGCTGTTCTATTTCTTCGAGCACGAAGCCAAAGACGGCGATGCACTGGGCGTGCACCGCATGGTCATTGCAGATTCGAATGACGTTTTTGCCGACAACGCACAGGCGAGCATCCGCTTTGGCCGCGCAGATGCCACCGCCACCGAAGACGTGATCGACCGCTGGCAAGGCGCCCGCCGTTGGCAGACCAATGCCGTATCGATTGCCAGTTGGGACTACCGCGCCAACGCCAAGCGCACTGCTCAGCTCGGTGCGCAGCAGCAAAGCAACGACGGCCCGCAGCTGACGCTGCAAGACACCGATTACCCCGGTCAGTACTGGTTTGAAGACAACAACCAGGCACAGCGCGTCGCGCGGCTGATGATGGAAGCGCTGGAGCTGCGCGACAAGCAGTTCGGCGGCGAAGGTACGGCCCGGACATTGGCGACCGGCACGCGATTCCAGTTGCTCGATCACTTCGATCATGACGATGGCGAGCAGCGCTTTGCTGTGCTGGCCGTCACCCACCAGGCGCGCAACAACTTTAACGACCGCTTCGGCCAGGTGCTGACCGAAACACTGGGCGCGCTGCGCGGCGGCGATGTGCTGGCCGCAGGCAGCAACCGCGGCGCAGGCGACGACGCGCCGTTCTATCGGAACCACTTCACTGTCGTGCGCGACAACGTGCCCGTGCGCCCGCAGCAGAGCGACGAGCAAGGCCGCGCGCTGCATCCACGCCCGACCGTCAACGGCAGCCAGACCGCGTTGGTGGTGGGTGCGGAAGGGCCCGTGCACACCGATCGGGACCATCGGATCAAGGTGCAGTTTCATTGGCAGCGCGGCGCTCGGTCGGCCAGCCGCCAATCGCATCCGGCCGGCGACGACAACGCGCGTGCCAGTGCCGGCCTTGGCGCGTGGGTGCGCGTGACCGCGCCCGTGGCCGGCCCGAACTGGGGCGGCGTGGCGCTGCCGCGCGTCGGCCAGGAGGTGCTGGTCGAATTCCTGCAAGGCGATATCGATCGGCCCGTCGTGGTGGGCGCCGCCTACAACGGCAGCGGCCAGACCGACGCGCAATACAACCAGAACCAGGCCGGCGCAGCCGGCGCCACCGGCAACGCGCCGGCGTGGTTTGCCGGCGACAGCAAGAGCCAGGGCGCCTACGCCCACAACGCAGTGCTGTCCGGCATCAAGACGCAGGCGCTGGCCGGCAGCCAATCAGGCTCGTCGGGTTACAACCAGCTCGTCTTTGATGACTCCGCAGGGCAGGGCCGCACGCAGCTCAGCACCACGCAGGCGGCAAGCGGCCTCGTGCTCGGCCATAACAAGGAACAGATCGACAGCGCGCGGCAGGCCGATCTAGGCCACGGAGCAGCGCTCGCGACCGACGACAGCGGCGCCGTGCGCGCCGGTGCCGGCCTGCTGCTCACCGCGCACAGCGCGAGCACCAGCGCCTCGCTGCAGGACAGCGAAGCTGCCGCCAGCCAGATCGAAGCCGCGAGCGACCTCGCCGAATCCCTCGCCGACGCGGCGCAGAAGCAGAAAGCCGGCCTGGCCGACGAACCCGCCGCCAAGGAACTCCCCGCGCTCAAGCAACTGCGCCACACCAGCGAAGTGCTGCGCCACACCGAGAGCGCGGGTGAAGGCGCGCAGGCCGTTGCCTACAGCGAACCGCATCTGCAAGTCTCGGCGCCCAAGGGCATCGTCACAACAACACCGGCCGATGCAGTGCTGGTCGCGGGCACGCAGGCCACGTTGATCGCCAAGCAAGACACCAACGTCGCCGCGGGCGGCAATCTCTCAGTGGCGGTGGCGGAGGGGCTGAGCCTCTATGCGCACGGCAAGTCGCTCGGGCAAGCCGGGGATGCCGCACCGGGCATTGCAATGCATGCCGCAAGCGGCAAGGTCGGACTTTCGAGCCTCAAGGGCGAGACCCATCTGGTGGCCGAGAAGGCCGTGACGGTCGCCTCCACGCAAGGCAATGTCACTGCGGAGGC
>QJOB01000451.1:0-17706 GCA_004155035.1 Monosporascus sp. 5C6A | reverse complement strand
CCCCCCCCCCCCCCCCCCAACAACAATTCCTTTTGGCACACCTATCTTAACACATTTTAAAAACGTATAATTAATTAATAATGTTACTTATTATCTTTCGGCTAAGGTTAACGGGATATTTTTCAGTTTAAACGTTAATATTACGGTATTGGTTTTTTGCACGTTTTTTATTTAATACACTTTAAGTATTTCGTTAATGTATTTTTATTAATATAAAAAAATCGTTCGATTTGCCCGGTTTTGCAATCCGAATACCTACGTTATAATAATAATAATAATGATAATTATCAAATTAAATTTATTAAACATAAATAATAAGTAATTTCATATTAATTTAACTAAACTAAATAATTAAATAATAACGCTAAGTTTAAATCTATGTATATAACGATAAATAGCGTTAATATAATTAACTTATTAAACCAGGAATTATAGTATTTAACTATAAATATTTTAAATATTAAAATCTGAATTTATAAGCTGCTAAAAAATAAAATAATAAACGTATTAAGTAAGGTTAGACTAGTTGTTTATTTAGGTACAGAAAGGCCTATATATACACAAGATTAACAGGGACCCATGTCACTGTATTTATAGCAAGACCTTGACCCTTACTTCAACAGGTTACAGGTGGGTTGCATAACGAACTCCAAGTATACAGGCTCCGAAGCTTACAACGGCCTCGCTTACTTTAGCTGCATGTATTGGCCATCATCCTTACACCCGTCCTTTAGGTCCTTGTCAGGGGCTTATTTCACTACAGATGATGAAGAGACTTACATGACAGCCCAGACATAGGAACTCAGGCTCTGGGGCTTGGCTGGGTCTTACCGAGTCTGGGTCCCCTCTTACTGAGTATCGTTTTGAAGTGATATCGTGGCTATAACACTGGATAGCTGGTAGACTGCCACACTTTTTACACGCGTGGTGGGCTATGTTTCCTTGATTGTATCTCTCTCCTGGTTATTCTTGACTTTTGATATTTAGTTACAGGACCACCTCTTGAATTGTACTTCGTTCTATTACTTCCTACTCCTGTCATTGGATTCCTGTATCTAATCCTTTGTACGACGCCATGGGGACTCTATCCCTACCCTCCACTTTGTCGAGCAAGGACACCACCCCAAAGGGTCCTGCGAGTTATATTCCAGTGGCTATTTGTGGCATGGCCACACGCCTTCCAGGAGGGATTAGCTCAGCGGAACAACTCTGGGAGTTCCTGTTGAACAAGGGCGATGCATGCGCCAGGATCCCTTTCCAGCGGTATGCTACACATGGAGTACAGGGAAACGCCTCTGGACCGACCCTCGTGGGTGCCGGCGCCACTGCCGACCCGCATGCACAGGTCGCCCAAAGTTCAGCCTCACCAGAAACGCCAAACTGGAAAACCCATTCGTACATGTTGAATCACGTCGACATTGGCGCCTTCGATGCGGGCCTCTTCTCCATGACGCAGGCTGAACTGGGTATTATGGACCCACAGCAGCGTCTGCTGCTGGAACTCACCCGGTAAGTGATCTGGTACTGGAAAAGAAAATCGAAGCAGTCGAGATTCGTAGCTGACGTAAAGCCAAGTGAATGCTTCGAGAATGCTGGAGAGACACAGTGGCGTGGCAAAGACGTAGGCGTGTATATTGGTTCACTGGGAGAGGACTGGAACGACGTCCAGTACCATGATCGATATGACCAGCATATGTACAAGGTCACAGGCACCGGTGATTTTGCACTGTCCAACAGGATTTCATACGAGTACGATCTGAAGGGACCTAGGTAAGGTGGTCATTTCCCTTGCTTTTCATGTATTTCTTCTCTGAGTTGACCTGCATCTTACTGCCTGGCTGATGGGGTGTGTAGTTTGGTGGTGAGGACTGCTTGTGCTGCCTCTTTGTACGCCCTCGACCTAGCTTGTCAGGCATTGCAGACGAGCCAAATGGCCAGCGCCCTCGTGGGGGGCGTTAACCTGATGATGAACCCTGCCAGTGAGTTCAACCTTGCAAATGCTAGAAGCTCACTTACGCATGATGCTCATGAAACCGGATTGAAAAAGAGACCGAGGCCATGGTGCATTTTGGCGTACTAAGCAAGGGCGCCTCATCAAAGTCGTTTGATGCCGATGCCGATGGCTATGCTCGTGCAGAAGCCGTTAACATGATCTACGTGAAGAGACTAGACGACGCCCTTCGCGATGGAAATCCCATCCGGGCCGTCATTCGTGCCACGGCGAGCAACTCCGACGGCAAAACTTCTGGCCTGACGAAACCCAGCGGCGAGGCCCATGAGGCCCTCATTCGCTCCGCGTATCGTGCTGCCGGCCTCGAGGGCGAGATGGGCAAAACGGGTTTCTTCGAATGCCACGCGACCGGCACCGCAAGCGGTGACCCCGAGGAAGTAGGCGCCGTGGCGAGGACTTTTGGCGATCAAGGCGGTATGTACATCGGATCTGTGAAAGTAAGTCAGGTTACTTTACCTACATAGGTGCCTTCGCGGTTGACGAATATTGGCTGAGCATTGACACTCATTCTCTAGCCTAATTTGGGGCATTCAGAAGGGGCTTCAGGGCTTACTTCGCTCATCAAGTGCGTTATGGCACTAGAAAATAAAGTAATCCCGCCCAACATCAAGTTTAATAAGCCCAATCCCAATAGTAAGTTGTCCTGGACTGACCACTCAGTTACTCCTCGTCAGGGAGAGTCCACAAGATTTCTGACAGGCCATCTATTAGTTCCCTTCAAGCAGTCCGGCCTTCGCGTCCCCACAGATGCTGTTTCTTGGCCGCAAGACCGCCATGAGCGTGCTAGCATCAACTCCTTTGGAGTCGGGGGCACCAATGCACATGTTATCATCGATTCTGCCGCCTCGTTCGGAATATCAACACATTGCAAGAGGAATGTTGTGGCAGCCACAGGGAATCGACTCGTGGTCTTTACCGCCAATGAGGCCGAGTCAGCTCGCCGTGGCGCCCAAGAGTGCAGTCGCTTTCTCGCCAACCACCCAGCTCAACTTGACGATACCGCTTACACTCTGGGGCTGCGCCGAGAACATCTCCCTTACCGATCTTTCGCAGTTGTCCGTGAGAAAGATGCCAGCGACGTGACGTTCTCGACTCCAGTAAGAATGAGTGCAGCACCATGCAGCATCATATTCGTCTTCACCGGTCAAGGGTCCCAGTGGCCTTCCATGGGCTCCGCACTGCTGTCGGACTACCCAACTGCCATGCAAGACATCCTGCTCATGGAGAAAGCACTGGCAACATTGGACCGGGGTATGGCCCCAACCTGGGCGTTGTCGGGTATGCACGCAATTCATTTGATCACTTTTCCTATGTAATGCTTGCTAACCAGGGTGTGTTGAGACAGAGCAACTCATGTTGCCCAAGGAAACCAGCCAAGTCAACAAGGCAGAATTATCCCAACCTCTCTGCACTGCGGTTCAGATAATGGTGGTAAATCACCTAAGGAGATGGGGTTTTCAATGCGCTGCTGTCATCGGTCATTCGAGCGGAGAGATCGGGGCAGCCTACGCCTGTGGCGCCATAACAATGGATGAGGCCATCATCTGTGCGTATCTGCGCGGAAGGGCTATGAATACGCAAAAGTCAATGATGCCGGTCCGGGCTGGTGGCATGGCGGCAGTCGGCCTCGCCGCGTCCGATGCCCAAAAATATTTGGTTGATGGCGTCGTGGTCGGGTGTGAGAACAGTCCTTCAAGTACCACCTTGTCGGGGGATGAAGACAAGTTGACTGGGGTACTCGAGGCTATCAAGCAAGACCGACCCGAAGTCTTTTCCAAGCGCCTAGCGGTCGACATGGCATACCATTCTCGTAAGATACTCGGGCGCTACAATGCTTGGTCAATTCTTGACGTATTTATGTTGACTTCTCTCCGTCGCAGGCCATGTGAAGGAGATCGGACAAGAGTACGAACGTGCCCTCGCACCCTATATAGCCAGCAAAACACCCTTGGTTCCATTCCTCTCAACCGTAACTAACGAGGTCATCAAGGGTGATGGTGCGCTCGATGCCGCATACTGGCGGTCCAATCTCGAATCGCCTGTTCTCTTCAACACAGGTGTCCAAGCCCTACTCAAGCTGCAAGAGGCAAACAACAGCATCCTGGTTGAAATTGGACCGCACTCGGCGCTTTCGAGGCCATTGCGCCAGATTTTGGGCGACTTGGGGAGCCTATCGTCATCCTACCTGCCCACGCTTGTACGGTATGAGAATGAGAGCAAGGCACTGCTCAACACTGCAGGCCAGCTTTTCTGTAAAGGCCTGGCTCCACGATTTGACGTGATCAACCCGACTGGCCGCGTTGTTACGACATTGCCCACCTACCCCTGGAACCACGCCACCAGTTACTGGTACGAGAGCCGTGTCTCACGCGAATACCGAGGCCGTCGCTTTCCACACCACCCAGTCCTGGGCAGCCGGGTGGTCGAGGCCAGCCAGGTAGAGCCCATCTGGCGGAACCTGCTACGACTGGACAGCATTGGATGGTGTCGCGACCACAAGATCGGTAACGATGTCGTCTTCCCAGGCACCGGGTACCTTGCCATGGCGAGCGAGGCCATGAGACAGCTCACGAATACCCAGGATGTCGCATTCCGCCAAGTCGTCATCGCCGCCGCTCTAATCCTGTCGGAGACCGATGCAACGGAAACCATACTGTCAATGCGACCTCGCAAGCTGACCAACACTCTGAACTCGGACTGGTATGAATTTAGCATCTCTTCGTATGATGAGACATCTCAACTGTGGACCAGACACTGTTTCGGCCTTGTAAGAGCAGGGACCGGGAAAAGCAAAGACGATGAGAGTCTTAGTGGTACCGAGCCCGGCGAGACCAGCATGGTACGCGTGGCCCATCTGCCGCGGGAGATCAGCCCGGCATACTGGTACAAGGCAATGCGCAGCGTGGGTCAGACCTACGGTCCGCAGTTCCAGAGACTGAGTCGGATTTCCACCCATCTCTTGGAATCTACTGCCGTCGCCGATGTACAGACTGAAGACGACGAGGCGGATAGAAACGAGACCGTGTACCGCGACTTCCACCCGGCGACCTCGGACGCCTGCATGCAACTATTTTCCGCCGCCACCGCCCGTGGACAGGCCCGTTCCTTGCAAGTAAAGGCGGTACCCACCTACATAGCTGAAGCTTACTTCAGCAGTGCCGGCTGCGGCACCATCACCGTCAAGGCAGCAACAGACGACACAATACCAGGGGGGCCCATAACAGGAACCTGTGTCGGCGTCGACGCTACCAATAGGGTTGTGCTGCGGCTCAAAGGTGTCAAGCTCACCCCCCTCGATGAGGATGATGACAGCGCCGAAGACCAACATGGTCCGGATAGCAAGGATCCACATGCCGGCGCCCGTGTACTGTGGCGACCGGACTTTGACTTCCTGGATGCCCGCCAATTGATACACTCTTCTCGTGACAAGGCTCTGATTCGAAAGGGGGCATATTGTCGGCTTCAGAAGCTGTTGCTCCTTTGTTGCGTGGCAGCTCGGGACGAATACGGCAATTTCCAGCCTTCCAAACCATATCTGGCCAAATTCCAGAAATGGATTGTCCAACAAGTGGCCAAAGTTGGTGACAGCGATGATGGTGGAAATAATTCTGCCGAAGTGTATCCCCTAGTCAGCCGCGCCGAGGCACACGAGCTGCTTCGACTCAGCACCGAGAAGAGGTCCGCCCGCATCGAGGAACTGGTCAAGAGCGTCCTCGAAACCGAATATGCCGCCGTCGGTAAGCTCATTCATCGCGTCCACCGCGGCCTTGGGGACATTCTGAGTGGCCGTAGCGACGGGTTGGAGATTCTTTGCCAGAAGGAGGAGAATGGTAACAATAATGAAGGTAATAACGGTGACCCGTTGGCCGGTATCTATAGCATCGGCAACCAGGATTGGGATTACGCGCCTTTCCTCCGCCTCCTATGCCACCGCACTCCGCATCTCCGCATCCTCGAAATCGGCGCCGGCACAGGCGGTACCACTGACTTAATTCTGCGACAGCTCGAGGGTAAACACGCCTTTTATTCCTACGTGTACACCGATGTGTCTGCGGGCTTCTTCGCTACGGCCAAGCGACGTTTCCCGCACCATCGCTACCCCCGCATGCGCTTCCAGACGCTCGACATCACATCGGACCCAGTGGCTCAGGGCTTTGAGCTCCATTCGTTCGACCTGATCGTCGCCGCCAACGTACTCCATGCTACTCCGCAGCTGGGGCGCTCGTTGGCCCACGTGCGGAAGATCCTGCGTCCGGACGGCCGGCTCCTGCTGCAGGAGATGTACATGACAGTTAAATGGGTTAATTTCATTATGGGCGTGCTTCCCGGCTGGTGGCTCGGTGGTCACGAGGATCAAAGACCGATGGAGCCCTACGTGTCTCCCGCGCGATGGGTAGAGGAGCTAAGGGCCGCGGGTTTCTCCTCGTCCGACTCGGATCTAGACATCAATAACAAAAGCACACAAGGGGTGGCGTGCATCATGGACATGGACGAGGAACCGTTTCAGGCTAATGTAACCATAATTGCGACGCCGAGCACGGCCCCTCATGCCGTGGAGCATAGCTCCAAGTCACCTGTCTCGCTACTCTGCAGATGGCCTGACGGTGAGGTGGCCACGAGAGCCTCTAAGTCACTGCAGAGTATAGGGCTTGAAGTAGAGACGATCGGGCTTTCCGATACGCCTAGAGGAGAAACAGTCATCTCCATTCTGGATCTGGAGGAAGAGAGAACGGCATTTCTGCGCGACGACATGCAAGCGGACGAGTACGACAAGCTCAGAGATTTCATATCCAAGAAGGTGACGCCGGCCCCAGCGGGGTCCTTACTATGGCTCACCAAGCCGAGCCAGATGCATTGCGCCGACCCGCAATATGCCGGCGTAGTTGGCCTGCTGCGCGTCGTGCGCAACGAGACAGGGCTCCCCCTGTGCACGCTGGAGCTCGACGACGGCGACGGTGACGAGGTCGCTCTGTGGCGGGCGGTTGGGGGGGTCTACCACAAGATACTGCGTACGCGCCATATGCAGCCTCAGGACGAGATGGCGGACCCGGACTGCGAGTTCGCTTATCGCCAAGGTGCCGTCTACATCCCGCGCTTCCACTGGGTTTCGGTAGAGGACGAGCTAGTTGCCGCCGAGCAGACCAGAAGGGGAGTAGAACAGCAGACTACATTCAAAACCTTGGAGATCAGAAAGAGGGGTTCCCTAAACTCGCTACGGTGGGTTGAAAAATTCCTGCCGCCGGTCGACGCGTTAAAGGGTGATGAGGTTGCGATTAATATCCGAGCCATAGGACTCAGCTCTAAAGTGAGTAGTATCTTCTCGTTTAAAGTTTTATTTGGTCCAGCTCGCGAAGAGCTCCTATACATCTCTGATCTGCTCACAACTTTTTATCTGCTTATTGCGTGTGGTGACTGATACTTATTCTTTCGGGCCAGGATACCCACACGGCATTGGGAATCATCGCAGGCCCCCAAGGAGCAGAAGCTGATTTCGGCGTCGAGTGCTCGGGCGTGATCCGCTCTGTGGGGCCCGATGCCGCCAACATCTTTTCCATTGGTGACCGTGTCATGGCCGTTAGCTACAACTCGTACGCCACAGCGATGGTGACGACGGCGACGAGCTGCGTCCGGATCCCCGACGACCAAAGCTTCGAGGAGGCTGCCACAATGCCGCGCGTGTACCCGACTGCCATCCACGGTCTGGTAAACCTCGCGCGCCTGGAAAAGGGCCAGACGGTGCTGATTCACTCGGCGTGCGAGGCGGTGGGACTGGCCGCCATGTATGTCTGCCGCAATGTACTGGGTATCGGCGTCCAAGACATCTACACCACTGTGGACAGTCCCAACAAGGTGCAGTTCCTGATTGACACCTTTGGACTCCCCGCGTCGCACATCTTCCACTCGCGTGACGCCAGCTTCCTCCCAGGCATTATGCGGCAGACGCAGAACCACGGTGTCGACGTCGTTTTGAACTCCCTTCCCGGCGAGATGCTTCACGCCTCGGTAAGTAAACAGAAACTCCAGATAATCTTCCCTCCCATTTGGAAATCCCTATTTCTCTTCCACTTTCACTTTCTAACCAAACCCCTCTTCGTGCCTGCAGTGGAGCTGTGTCGCTGAGTTCGGCACAATGATCGAGATGGGCAAGCGGGATTTCATCGGCCAAGGGCAGCTCGACATGGCGCCATTTGAGGGAAACCGCGCCTTCTTGGGCGTCGACCTGCTGCCCATCCTTCGCAACCGGCCGCGCCGCTTCCGCCAGCTCCTGAGCGAGCAGACCATGGACTACTATAGCAAAGGCCTCTTACCGCCCATCCGCCCCATGCACGTTTTTGACGCCAACGAGGTCGAGTCGGCCATATCCACCTTGCAGGAGGGCCAGCATATCGGTAAGGTTGTGGTCAAGATCCCTGAGGATACCTCCGGCCTCGCCATTCCATCTGCAGCGGTGACAACACGTACCAGGAGGAAAGAGAAACTTAGAGGAGACGATGGACCTTCCTTGTTCCGTGCCGATGTTGCATATTTCCTCGTGGGCGGGCTCGGTGGTCTCGGTCGCTCCATTGCCATGTGGATGGCTCAACACGGAGCTAGGAACTTCATTTTCTTGTCCCGCAGTGGTGAAAAAGGGCAAGAGGTCGCCGCCCTTATTAGGGCTTTGGAAGGGGCCGGGTGCATTGTTGACGTCGTAGCTGGAAGTGTCACCCAGCCGGAAGATGTGTGCCGCGCTGTGAGGCAGGCTCGTGCGCCCGTCGCTGGAGTTATTCAGTTGTCCATGGTGCTGCGAGACGGACTGTTTGCTGATATGCCCTATGATGACTGGGCCGCTGCTACGGCGCCAAAGATGAAAGGCACATGGAATTTACATCATGTACTGCTATCGGCCAAGCAGCCGTTGGATTTTTTCATCTTGTTTAGTTCCTTCGCTGGCGTCGTCGGATCGCGTGGACAGGCTAACTACGCAGCCGCCAGCGTATTTTTGGATGCCTTTGCACAGTTCCGCCAGGGGCTAGGGCTTCCAGCCGCTGTTCTCGATGTGGGTGCCGTGGCCGACGTGGGTTTTGTGGCCGAGCAGCCGGACTTGGTTAACTTCTTTCGGACCTCATCACACCATATCTTGCGAGAGCAGGACGTTCTAGATGCTGTGGAGCTGGCAGTTCGAAAATCCGTCACACACCAACAGGCGCTGGAGAAGAAAGGGCCGAGGCACTTGAACGGGACGGCGGTAGCAGCACTGGAGGATGAAGCGTTCGTGTCGGAAACTCAACTCGTCATGGCAATGCGCTCCTCCATTCCACTGTCGTCACCCCGAAACCGAAATGTATGGAAGCGCGACGCCCGCCTGAGCATGTATCGCAATCTCGAGGCCGCTGCCGAAGCTTGTCGAAATGGCGGTGACGATGACGAAGCCTCCTCGGCCAGTGGAGCTGGGCAAGCCGCGACTAGTCAAGAAGAGGGAGACGATGATGCAATACGCAGGCTACTAACCACAATGGAAACGAACCCATCCGGTTCGACGATGGATGAGTCCATCATCGAGCAGTTGGCACGGCGGATTGCTGCCGCCTTCTTCAGCCTCATGGGAAAGGCCGACGGGGAGGAGGAACTCGACATCAACGCAGAGCTGATGAGCCTGGGCTTCGACTCTCTAATAATCATAGAAATGCGAAATTGGCTGCGACAGCGCCTAATGCTTAATATCTCCGTGATGGAGATCATGCGTAGCGGCAACCTGATGGGGTTGGCGAGGTTGGCAGCTCGCAAGTGGGCGGCGGCTTTAGCTAATGGCGGCAGATAGGTAGATCTATGATCGGGATTGGGGTCGGGTCCGCATTTACTATTTTGTTGTGGAAGAAAGTCGAATTGGTCAGGACACTTATGCGTTACCATTACTCTATGGAGCATGATTCGAGAGGTAAGAGTAACAATACCTGTTTTACAACGATCATACTGACTGGTGCCAATCTTTACTAGCAAGCGGAACTTGGAGTCGTGGCCTGCGTTCGTTCGCGCCCACTCCCCTGATCTCGGTCTCAGCTGGAACATGTTTGTGCTTCCTGCCTGGAGCAATCCTAAAAGAATGGTTTCCAGGCTGCGGCCGTTCCTTATATTAGGCATCAATTAGTCTCATTACTTAGTCGCCGTGACTACTTGGTACCCCTGAAGGACAATCCCGATACATACTACTTCGTCAGCAATCATCAACCGCCGGCCACATTCAGCGTCCTGAAACTTTCCGCTGCAGCTAACAAATCATATCTCAATCGTATTCTGCATATAAGCTCATCATCTTCACCCCGCGGGTCCAGGGTCGATCGCCGTTAGATTCAGCAAGTGGAACTCCCATTGGGGTATCAGCTTACGACGGGATCGGCGCACTGCATGCCATAAGATGATTGGAGTACTACAAGGCGCACCACCCGCGTCTAGGAAGTAGTCAAAGAGACTGGATATCATCAATTTTGAACATCCGGGGCCAGCGGTGAATAGCTACATTATCCGCGCCCCGTCCAACCACAGAACATGTCATCCTACTAGTAGACTAAACTGGCTAAAATACGCTCAATCTCCTGCAATGGCGATGTGATACATAGTTCGACATGGCTTTGAACGACGGATGGTGGTGCCGTTGAACCCGGCAGTTCTGTTGCTTCTCTTTCCCGCAACAAAAGGAGTGGGGTCTGCCTTTGCCTCATTGTGACCGAGATATGGGGTTGCCATCCAGTCGAGTAGACCTGGTGTGAATCCCCGAGGAAGAAGCAACATTCGTAACAGTTGTAAACCTTCGACCCGAGGAGACCTGCCTCCTAATTACCAGTCGGCCAGGGGTTGGAGTAATCCCCGCCTGCCAGCTCCTAAGGCTCATCTAGCATCATTACTCCTCGTCCATGTCCTGTGTCCCCTTCTCTACGTTAGACCGTATAGAAAGGTGATCCCCGCCTTTAAAGGTAACCCTATCTTCTTTGAAAGTGCATACCGAAGGTGGTGTATTCGGACACACACTGGTGTTACATGCGCTAAGGTAGGTGCTCATGATGACAGTTGAAGTTACTTTGCCTTTTGAACCCGCTCATACTTCTTGTCCATCCCTCCTGCAGACCAAGTAGTTACCCAGAAACCTCAGACAGGGGCTTCTCCATCGCCCTCCCTAACCTGGTTCGTGAGGGTAAAGCCATATTATGTTCTCCTTCGAAAGCCGCCAGGTCCTTTCTTACGTTTGCACGAATGAGATAACACCACAGGACCGTGGGAATCGCAGGTATGGTCAGGGATCTCTCAAATGGATCGGCACCCATAATTCCCTGACCAGTGTTACGGTCTTTTATAACTGCTGGTGCGGGCCTTATAAGTATCAATTAGATCCCCTGATGGATTCTAAAGTCGGGGGCACCAACACTTACAACTTTATTACAAAGCTTGGTAAAACTCACGCCCACGATACCCATATATTCTCACAGTGTAGGGCATTTACTGTCCTCGTATACATGTAACTTACTCACTTCCTTAGGTCCTGTGTAGATGCAAAATATTTCTATGCACATAACTGTTCAGCATGGGTACGTAAACGGCTTACCATGTGCAAATTGTCGTGTATGTACATTCTCATTTACCTAAAAATGTAACATCATGCTGATGGAGATATAGGGAGTGTCGAGACTAATCTTGGGTTGGAAGTGAGCGAAAGGGTTAGGAGGGACTTTCAGGCGCGACAAATCGGGGCAGTACGATACCCGTCTAGCATTGTAGCTAACGCATGATTTGATGCCCCCTTCTCCGGTGGCTTAGACCATCTGTCAAACCCTAGCCGCTCGTCTTTAATTATACCCACCGTCCTGAGTACGGAAGTAACCGGACGGTGGCGTAGGCATGCCAGGTCTGTTGAATGTCGATTGCTCTGCGGCATGGTATTCAAAAGCATCTGACAAGGCCCCTACTGCCGGCTGCCTTTACTATCGCCTCGCCATTCTAGCGAGACCGAAAGGTCTTCAACAGCTGTTTACTGTGCCAACTCTCTGAGTCCCTGTCTATCCTAGAAGCCACTAATGCTCAGCCCTCTCGTCTTGCCCCGATTGATGCGGCATTTGCCAAGGCTCACGGTATTTCCTTCGGCGGGAGCTTACCAGAACAGTTCAAAGAGCGTTACAGTAATCTTGTTGAGTTGCAATAGACACGAGGCAAGATGCGATGATCTTGGCAATCGGACAATACCTTGCTGTTATTGTTGTTGTGCTGATACTGGTGGTAATGGTGATCGTTTAAAGTGACGTGAAGTTGACAGGCGGTCGGCAGAATAAGTACACCGCCTTCTTATTCTGGAGGAGGGGTAAGCGCAGGAAAGGGGTAGTAGTTATAGTGTGGAGTTTAGGGGTAGCTGCTTGGCTTTGCGGGGTGCACGTACCTGCGCACAAAGTGCTAATCAGTGGCCCATTGCTTTGACGTCAGATAGGGGATCCGGTATCCGTTCTGAATTTCTCATTGACCGCCAGGGCATGATACATCTAGGTCAAGCCGCGGCACGCAATGACAACTTGAACCTAGAACCTTCACGAGAATCCACATTTCGAATGGTGTTGGCGGACTGGAGGGGCCTTGAATGATGGTAAAAGATGCAGACGGCTTTACTATAAACTAGACGATAACAGGCAATACTGCGTGGGAGTTCCCCGTTCAAGGAAGCATGGTAACACCAAGTCCGCCAAGGTCGCAATCATTGCTAGGAACTTCTCCGCTGAAAGGGGGGCCGGGGGAGCTGGAGCGGAACCGGACGTCTTCTCAAGGTTTACCTGTGGAGCTGTTTTGACCTCAGCATGGGCCCGTGAAGAACCCTCTTATGGTAAAATAAGGACCAGAAATAAGAAGAACTCAAAGCGTACGGCCAAATAGCCTATCCTAGGCTTCCCAGGTAAATTGGGAGGTACCCCGTACAGCTAGCTTACTTCGCGATAAGTTTGGGCTATTTGACCAGCTGGACCAGGATCCTTGCACGAAACGGTTGCTATTCCAAAAGATAAAGAAGGGTTTTAATGAAAAGAATGCCGAAATAGAGGTCTAACGGCGTAAACTTACAGTTCTCCGGGCTCGGCTTGATAACATTTAGTCCCGTACACGCAAGAAGGTCGAATTAAGCCCAAATTCAAATTTGCCGCTATTAGGGACATCTATAAAACCCAAAAGGCTGCTGGCGACCGTAATAGCGCCACAAGCGAATCCAGCGACTCAGAATTGACTAGTGAGGCCGAAAGTTGTATTGTTGTAAGTGGTAGGTTGGTTGTGAAGCGGTGTTGAAATGAAGGGTTTGTGTTGTTGTAAAGGGTGCCAAGATATGGGGGGTGTCAGGGTGTGGGTAACTGACGTTAATCGACTAATAACATTGCTTTTAGTGACAAAGTCAGTACCGTAAACTTGACGCTGATTGAACACCCCATGCCCTTTTACCTAATTGGCTGGGAGTAAACAATTACTACAGACACGATGAGGGGTGGGCCGTGTACTAGTTACCCCTATCCCCACAAGACCCGGCAAACCGGCGCCTCCGCCTTGTGGGCGCCCAAAAAAACCCCTTCAGATTCCCACCCCGCCCCATTCCTTCTATATCTACGGTGAATCGGTCAGGTCGTCATGGCACCCACAAATCCCGCAGTGCATCCGGTGGTGATAATAGGAGGCGGGGCGGTCGGCCTAGCTACGTCTATCTATCTCTCCCTGCGGCGGGTCCCGCATTTGTTATTTGAGCGATATCCGGGCACTTCCATCCACCCGAAGGCCTGCGGGTACAACCCGATCAGTGTGGAGATATTCCGGGAACTCGGCGTGGAAGACGAGGTGCTACGTCAACGGGCTCCTATTGAGCGGGCGAGCTGTACGGCTTGGTATACCGGACTGGGATCTGGCGGCAGGGAGATATACAAGAGGGGCGCCTGGAACGCCAACCAGAACGAATATGCGGCTGCTAGTACGGCAGAGTACGTCATCCTGCCGCAGATCCGCCTGGAGCCTATCCTGAAACGGCGGGCAGTCGGACTCAATCCGAATGGCATTTTCAACGATGCCGAGGTCCTGGATATCTCCGAGGAAGTCGCGCAGGATCGCGTGTCGATTACTGTGCGGCATAGAGACCAAGGCGAATCCGAGGAAAAATCCTACCAGGCACGATACGTTATAGGTGCGGATGGAGGACGATTCTCTGCTGATAAGCTCGGCATCCCGTGGTGCGGAGAACGCGACATCGTGGCAATGATATCCTGTCACTTTCGTGCCCCCATCAGCACAATACACGACCCGAGCGTCTTCATCACTTGGCTGATCAATCCAGAGCTTGGAGGTACGATTGGAACGGGATACCTATATCACGTCGGACCATACGCTCCATCAACGCGAGAGACGGAGGAATGGATGTTCGGCTTCGGCGCGCGGCCAGACGATCCGGCCAATTTCGATAAGGAGAAAGTGGTGGCTCGCCTTCGCAGGAGTTTCGGCCTGCCGGAGGATGCATTGAAGTTGGACGTGATCAGCATCAGCCAATGGAAAGTCCACGCCATTGTCGCGGAGCACTACAGGTCCAAAGGTGGGAGGGTGTTCCTCGTCGGCGACGCGGCACATCGCGTACCGCCTTGGGGAGCGCTTGGTTTAAACACCGGGCTTCAGGATGTGCAGAACCTGATATGGAAATTGGACCTCGCACTGAAATCTGGCCAAGGCCAAGGCGAAACAGGAAAAGGGGAAATGTTTGATGCTCTTTTAGGCACCTACGAAGAAGAGCGTCGTCCTATTGCTGTGAGGGTCGCGGCTACGAGTCTTGAGAATCTGAGAAAGCATGGCTTGGAGATGGATCGCGCCCTCGGCATCGATATCACCAACGAAGCCGCTGCTAACGTCGAAGCGATGCACAAGTACTTTGACCCTACACACCCGGAACATGAGCAGATAAAGCAAGCTGTCTCGAGGGCCCAGCGTGTGATGGATAGCGAGTTCCATGCTTTGGGTGCTGAAGTTGGCTGGTTCTACCCGGCGGCAGATATTAACGGTGAGGGGGCGGCGGCACGGCATGATGGAGCACTGCTAGAGAATGGAGAGTTTGATATACTGAATTATCATGTTTCGACCATTCCCGGCCATCAACTACCGCACGCGTGGTTAAAAAGAGGCGAGGAAGAGTCGTCCATCAGAGACCTAGTTCTCGCAAATAAGTTCGTCCTGCTGGCATGGGAAACTAGCTGGAGGAAGGCAGAAGGCGAACATGTTCATATTGAAATCATTGGTGCCGACTCTGGCTCTTGGTTGGATGTGAACGGAACCTGGGCAACTGCTTCCGGCATAGGTAAGACGGGAGCAGTACTCGTACGACCGGACCGTATTGTGGCGTGGAGAACACAGCGGGAATCTGAAGATGGGATAGCCGAGTTGGACAAGGTAGTCCAGCAACTATTGAAACTTAGGCCTTAATGAGACTCGAAAGCCGTCGACCTTAGGATAGTCGCAAAGAAGAAGGCATAAACTGTGACGGGTGGGCTAGTTAACCAATATTAAACCTAGTCGTACCCTTTATGTTGGTAGGGGTATCTTGGGATCTAAGTAATCAAGTATTTAATTACGTCTGGTATAGCAAGGGTAATTTGCGTAACCCATTGTCATTGCAAGCCGGCACTATCTGGACTATGGAAGGGGTAACGAATGACTATACATCTTCCTTGGGATTATGGCGAGCCCCTTGGATTGCTGGACTCATCAGATATTCCCTTGGATCGCTGAACTCCACAGTGATCCCGAAGGTCCTTTTGGAGATCACGTACAAGTCATTAGTGTACGGTTTATATCCCTATGGACTATTTCGATGGTAGTTCTAGTCCATCTATTATGGGCTAAAATGATAGCCCAGACTCCCTTTTGGCGGTTAGGGTAGTATTGAGACGTTTCCGAAAGGCCTGTATAGTGCTCCTCGTCTGGCACAGGCTGTTGGTTACCCGGGAGGCTTGAATAGGCTAGTAAAGGGCCTGGGGAGTTGGGATAAGTGTCCTGATACTCGAATATCCTGGAAAAGACCATTAATGTACTTGGGACTATTTGGACCTGGAGACTGTTTCGGGCTGCCAAGGCTCCTGGTCGCTGCTCAGCTCAGATTCCTTATCCGAGTCAGATGACGTCTCGTCTTGTGGCGAGTGACCTGGGGGTTGCGGTCATGAGTTCGATGTTTGGAGTAGAATTAAGATTTCATGGTTTGTTTGTTGTGTTTCCTCGAATACGAGTTTCGTAGTGTGATGAGTGGCTATTCAAAAAGTTGCCACCTCCCTTATAAGAGACACATATCAACTTGCGTCATACTATAAAGACATTCACGTTATCCATCACTTCGACGAAATATATACTACAGAGATTGCCTGGTGGACTCCACCATGTGATGTCAATGTCTGTTTCTTGGGCTGAGGAAGACTTCCAACCGTGCGCTGTACACCAGTATCTCCAATCACTTGCCTTTGGGTTGTCTAGATAGTTTTATCGGTCCGCCCTAGCTACCTCTCTTGGGGGCATGAGCGCTGGATGGTTTTTGGTGGTGATGGTGGGTGCTATGATGATGATTGGTTATTTTAATTAGTAGCCAGTTGAAGCTTGTTGCTATTGACGTTTGGTTTGGGAGAAGCCTTCCCATTGCTAGGCCGCAAATATGTGTCACCTGGAGATCGAGGCATATTATTCACTTAGCTCCTATCAGGAGGATGATGTCGAACCATATTTCCTGAGAGATTTGGTGACTGTGGCATAGTTCGCTGGACTTGCTGAACTTGTCGAGCCTACCGGAGTTGTGTATGCCTCAGGCCGATCGGAGCCTGAAAAACCTATCTGCATTGCTCGACTACCAAGAAGACACCGTCCCAGGATGTTGCGTCTAGCCCCAATGAGGCTTCTATCCGCAGCCCGAATGGACGAGTTCATTTTCATATCGTACCCGCTAGACTTCAGGGGTTTGAAGTGGGGTAATTGTATGCTGCGACATTTACTCAGATTTCTAATCATACCCATAAGGTTTATTAATATGTAGAAGGATTTTTAGTAAGCGCTCCACCCCTCTCCCTTGAGTCAATGTGGCACAGGAGGCACAAGAGTAATATGGTTTAGGCCGGCCTCTGGGGTTTCTTGAATGCATTGAACGCTTACCGAGGTAGGCACCACGATACAGACGTATCGGCGAGAGCCTGGCAGATTACCAATCGTAATTCATGAAAACTAGAGGATTCCAAATGTCAGCTTCATGCTGGATAAATGCTATTTTTCGAAAAATACGCCTACCCTGGTGGTTGTAGTCGGGACTTGGAAAAACGCCTTGTCCGACTCACGAAAGGACGTAGCAGAAACTTCATCTGATCGTAGAAACATTTATTAAGTCAAACACCCCCTTCACGCACCACCCCCTTCACGCCCCACTTTTGCCCATACAAAATCCACAAACCCGACTATTTATAACTAATTAAGAAAAATAGATATTAATAAGTAATAAGCACTATTATTATTAACTAAATAAAGAAGTTTTATAATAAAAAGGAAAAAGAAAAATCTAATCGATAAGATAAGAAAATAAGTAAAAAGAGATATAAAAATAAGGAATATCTTAGTAAATATATTTAAAGTTAAAATTTGTCTTAACTAATAAAGTAATATAATAAATAATAATATAATATAAAACCAAAGTCGTCGCTTAATAT